>OY744531.1:9592137-9617137 GCA_963556195.1 Sepiola atlantica
CTCCACTTATGTTGGCCCCTATAAATCTGGACCCTACTGCAGTAGGCCCTTATGCTTCAGTGGCAGTATGTCTTGTTTGGGGTGAATACAAGTAAAGCAAAAAAAACAAAAAACAAAGGAAGGCAATGGTTATTCGTTATGCTGTGGGACAAAGATTTGAAAAAATTTTAGTTTCACAGATGAAGAAAATAGAATCGGTGCTGTACAACTCCTGAATAGCAAGAATACGAGATCAATAGAAAATAGGAGTTGCATATTTTGGTACAAAATCGGCTCCAAATAAATCGAAGAAAAATATATCTTTCAGCCAATGAGAAGAGTAAAAAAAAAATATATCTTTCAGCCAATGAGAAGAGTAAAAAAAAAATATATCTTTCAGCCAATGAGAAGAGTTAAAAAAATATATCTTTCAGCCAATGAGGAGTTCAAAAACTATATCTTTCAGTCAATGAGAAGAGTTTAAAAAATATATCTTTCAGCCAATGAGGAGTTCAAAAACTATATCTTTCAGCCAATGAGAAGAGTTTAAAAAATATATCTTTCAGCCAATGAGGAGTTCAAAAACTATATCTTTCAGCCAATGAGAAGAGTTTAAAAAATATATCTTTCAGCCAATGAGAAGAGTTAAAAAATATATCTTTCAGCCAATGAGAAGAGTTAAAAAAATATATCTTTCAGCCAATGAGAAGAGTTTAAAAAATATATCTTTCAGCCAATGAGGAGTTCAAAAACTATATCTTTCAGCCAATGAGAAGAGTTTAAAAAATATATCTTTCAGCCAATGAGAAGAGTTAAAAAATATATCTTTCAGCCAATGAGAAGAGTTAAAAAAATATATCTTTCAGCCAATGAGAAGAGTTTAAAAAATATATCTTTCAGCCAATGAGGAGTTCAAAAACTATATCTTTCAGCCAATGAGAAGAGTTAAAAAAATATATCTTTCAACCAATGAGAATAGTTAAAAAAATATATTCACCAAAAGCAATAAAAAAAATACTGTTAAATAGTTGGAGCTGGGCTAAAAGGCCAATCTTTCCAGATTCTTTTCCCTGCTTGAAATATATAGACATAAGTTGTCAGCTCTGTTTGACCACTCAGTGAGTCCACTTAAGCATCGTTGGCTGTTAATCTCCGGACATAAAGACAGAAAGATTCATTAGGTGAAGTGGACATAATTTCTCTGGAATCTAAAGTGGTTTGCTTTCTCAGCATGTAACCTCGTTTTTCATATGCCATTCTGTTTTTCAATGAGACTAACCAATTTTCTGGGTGGTCAAATCCCAAATCAGATATATGTTCCATCACAGGTTCATCATCACTAAATGTGCACTACGATGCAAGTTTAGATTATGAAAATCTTTGCATTGGACTCTCTAAAAGCTCCCCCCCCTTCTCATTTCTACATTTTTAGAGCAGAATCTGATATAAGAAAACAGAAGTAAATCTGCAATCAAACATTGTGGATGTCAGAAGGTCCTTTTCTCATTTTCTCAGACAACAAACCTATCAAATGTTAACTGCGCTCAAGCCAAGAACATTATTTTCTTTCAGAATTTTAAAAATAAGGATTTATAATTTGGATTATTATTTTAATTACTATTCTTATCTTGGTTGTTTTAACAATGTTTCAATCAATGTAACCTCCGACCTTAATCTTAATAACTGATAATCGAATATATGTCTGTGTGTGTGTGTGTGTCCAGCTAAAAGTAAAAAAAACTACCAAATAAACACCCACAAAGTTGGTATATTCCTGATCAGCGTTGCCCGGAATGAATAATATTTAAAATTTAGAAAAAAATACCCATTCTTTGACGCTAAACTGCCGCCGATTTCATCGGGGGGGGGGGGGTGATTTTCATGTACTAACTAAAGGGAAGTAACTCTGGATTTTTTTCAAAAAGTTATTTCCCTTGAGTTACGCCGACTCGAGTAATCTATAAAAAGTGTATGTCCAGAGAGAGAGATTGGCTGGGTGGAGAAGAAAGAGAGGGGTGGGGAGAGGGAGGGGAAAACGGGGAAGAGGGAAAGATAGGGAGATAAAAGTTTTAATAAAAGATATGTTATATTTTTGCCCCGGGCAACGCCGAGTAGCCTTGGTAAAAAATAAAGGAAATAATTTCTTTTACTTTTATAGACGCAAAAAAATATTCCCTTGTTCTTAATATTTTTGTGACTAAAATAGGAATTAATCTAGGGGCACACTGATGTTTTATTTACAGATTCAGGAGAAAGTAAGAGGGCGGATTAGTTAAATAGTAAAACTGATCTTGCATATTTTTTTTTTGTAAAATTTTACTTGCATATTTGCTGTTTTTTTTTAGTTTTTTTTGTTTTTTTTTGTTTTTTTTGTTTGTTTTTTTGTTTTTATTTTTGTTTTTTTTGTTTGTTTTTGTTTTATTGTTTTTTTTTGTAAGTTTTATGTCGATTCGTTTTTACACTATGATTTACCCCGTGTGTGAGAATAGTAGGAACAACTTTATTGTTTTTGATAAAAACAAATTACTTACTACTCCCCCGGGCAACGCCACGTAACCCTGTAAGTTAAAACTAATTTGGACTATTATTCTCATATCGGTTGTTTGTTACATTCACAACGTTTCAGCCGATGTAACCCGTGGCGCAATGGTTAAAGGCATTGATTAACAATCAGCTCAAAGTGACAGTCTTCTAGAAGTTGAAGGTTCAATCCTTACTACAGGCCATAATAACCAAGAATAAGATAAAAGTTAACACTTCAACCGAGTCATTGCTGAGAGAACGAGAACAATATACCCCCCATGGATTAAATAAAGGATTCAGGTTGATATTACAAATTGGTTCTCGAGTTCAAACTTCTATTATAAAATTATAGACAGAGAAGAAGAACGGTGGAGAATAAGACTTCTCAAAGAATCAGCGCATATGTTGGGCAACAATGACCTCCTAAGTAGACCTAGTATAGGATTGGTTACGACTCAGCTCCACTCTATGGTACCATCCCCCCCCCCGTAAAAAATTCACAACCAGAACTCGTCTAGCTACAACCGCTGTAAATAATTTTCCTTTCTTCCTCTATGTACCTAAAACATAACAGAGTTTCCATGAGCAGAGTTTCTTTCCTAGAACTCTGTAGAACACAATACCGCAGGGCTGCTTCTCAGCTGACTTCAACATAGTCGGTTTCAAATCCAATGTAAACAAATTCTTGTTGAGCTGTATTCTTAAATAATCAAATTCTGCCCAGTTTCAACCATCGTTACCAATCATCCAGGTTGTGTCTCACCGCCCACCTGACAAGCTAATTGACCCTTATCCTCGAGTGGCCTTTTGGCCTTGATAGTTGATAACTCTTTAGTAAATTTTTTTTAAAGAAATATGGAAACCAATTAGAACAACAGGAAAATAATTGCAATATGAGTAAGGGTAAAAAAAAGAAGAAATAATAGTAATTCTATAAGTAGTAATACTACAAATTGAGACAAGATTAGTTTTAAGGTTCACAAAATTCATACTAGAATTGTCCACATGGCCTAATGGTTAAAAACGTTGATTAACAGTGACAGTTTTCTGGAGTTGAAATGTTCAAGTGATAATAACATAAATTAAAACTTTTACACTGACAGAATGAAAACTATCTACCCCGTGGATTAAATATAGGGTTCAGTTTGAAATTCTGTTCAGGTTCCCGAATTCGCTATAAAGACCCCCACCCCCAAGTTCTACTAGAAGGTTCCTAAGTTCGAAAAAAAAAAAATGCACCTGAAGAAGGTTGGAGGTTACATCGGCCGAAACGTTGTAAACTAAGATGAAAATAATCATCTGAATAATTTAAATTCTCTGTTTACTTTTTTCAAGTTTCAGTCATAGAAAAACATAAGAGAAATGTCTTATGCTCTATCTTCAGGACGGCGAGACTCTGACTCTTCAGGCTCGATTCTGGTCGGAAAGAAAGAAGGAATTGTCAATCAAGATTTGCAGTTTTATACTATTTTATTTCCTACCCCCCCCCCCCCGGTCTGTTCAAAGTGGTTTCACATTTAAAACAAAAACATAAGTCAGTCGAGAGACTGAACACCTCTGCCTGACAACGCAAGTTAAAATTCTGTTAAATTTGACCGAACTTTTAAAGGTCAAGGTCATATAAGATGTGGGACTTCATTTGCTACAATATGGGCCAAGTAGTGAGTCTCTATGATGTACAGAATCGAAGTTATCGTCAAAAGTTTGACGTGGTGTGGACGTTAGTCTGTACACAAACCAAAAACCATTGACAGATTCGACCAAACCCATAACCTTCTCTTTGGCGAAGGTAACAACATCCTATAGAGGAAGTTTCTTCAAGTTCATCATTCCAACAACACCGTCATTTTGCATGAATTTTCCCGTTTGAAAATTATAGTTCGAGTTAGAAAATAGATTTTTAATTGGACCAATCAGTTTCTTATTGATTTTTTTATTCGATTTATAGAAATGAAATTATTGTACAATTAGAAAAAAAATCTTCGAATTATTCCAACTTCTTATAAATTCTGATTGCACCCCCCCCCCCGAAAAAAAAGCCCAAAAAAACAAATAAAATTAAAAAAAAAAAAATTGTTATTTCTAACTTGGAACAAAAAATATAAATAAATAAATAAATAAATAAATGAATGAATAATAATAATAATAGTAATAATAATAATAATAATAATAATAATAATAATAATAATAATAATAATCTTCAAGGTCGACTGAAATACATGCTTGTTCATTGCATCGATGCAACTACTCGTTTCAAATGTTCATCTTTTTATTCATTGTTTAATCAGGCATGAACCGGAGCAGGGAATAAACCTGCTTAACGCAGAACATCTGCCGTGAAAAAATCTCCCCCCCTCTCTCTCTCTCTCTCTCTCTCTCTCTCTATATATATATATATATATCTATATATATATATATATATATATATATATCTATATATATATATATATGTGTATATATATATATAAGGTTAGTGGGAGAGAATACCAGCAGAGTTCCTGATTATTAAGAAAAATAAATAATAAGAGTGTAATATTTATTTATTAATGTTTGTATTACAGAAGATCAGAACACCATCGGTACCGTCGGTTTTAAATCCCAACAAAGGGGAGCTATAAAGGCCTCTTTATCGGACTCTCTTCAGTCTCTGTTATGTCTGTCTCATCGGAAGATGACTCCTCGTCGTCGTCGTCGTCGTCGTCGTCGTCATGTTTTTAGGGTATTCACACGTCATTGGCTATAAAGTAGAATCTCATTTTTTTGGTCGAAGGAGGGTGAGGACTGAGGGTGTCAATCTACAATAACACCAAAACATATATATATATATATATATATATATATATATATATACTATCTGTATCAGGACCGGCGGGACAGTTATGAAAGTGGGGCGGGGGGCTTCTAAAAAGTGTGTGGGGGGGCGGTTAAACATATGCATATCAACTTAATTATTGATGACCGTAAAGTGGGGGGGGGGGGCAAGTCAAAAAGTGAGGGGGCTTCAGCACCCCCCCCCCCCCCCCGCACCCCGGTGCCGCCGTCCATGTGTATCTACCCGGCATTTCCCGTGAGTCTTTTTACTTACATTTTTTTGTTAAACAATTTTTTTTTTAAAGTTATTTTTGACACTTTACACCATTGCATTTTTTTCTCATTTTTATTTTCATTTAAAAATGCTGTTTTTTATTGTTTTTTTTTTTTTAACCATATCAGAATTTTTATATTATTTGTTGTTCTTGTCTTGAATGTTATTCGCACAACGTTTCGGCCGATGTAACTTCAAACCTTCTTCATGTGTTTCTTGTCGAACTCGGGAATCTTTATGTTGAACTCGTGAATCTGTCCCGAATTGCGAATTAAACCACGAGGGTAGCTTGTTCTCGTCCCGTCAGCCATAACCGGGTAGAAGTCTTAACTAATTTGTAATTGTAGTCTTAATATCGCCCTTACTGAGGATTGAACCATCAACCTCTGAAGACGATCATTTATAACATAGTATACTTAGCACTTTTATCCGTTGCGCCGCTAGTTAACATAAAATTAGTATCGTTTTTTAATGGGATTTTGAGAGTTACTACTCAAAAGAAGTTTTATCGGTGAAACATCATAGTTTCACATTCTAAAACAAAAGTCTATACTCAGCATTGAACCTCTGCTGTTTATTCTTTTGGGAAGAGGACGTATCAATCGTTAGGCTACACACGGCAACAACAACAACAAGCCGCCATTAGCGATGTTTTTAATATCAGCTTAACATCTAAACTGGGCTCTGATTGGTGCAAGCATTGAACTTCTTTTCTGGTTTGCCCAATCAGACACAATCTCTCATGCGAGCAGAGACTGCTTCCTCTGTTTTAGCTAGGAGACAGCACTGCTGTCTACTCATCGACGTTGCTCAGATCAATCACAGAACTTCTTTCTCGGCCTGCAACCTTCCTGCCGGGCCACCTGGCTTCAGTGTTGACAAGACACAAGAATCCAACATGGTGACCAGACGAACGCATGTGGACTGACACTATAACCTCTCTCGCTCTCTCTCTTTCTTGGCAGACAGTGCAGGACCTATTAGATTATAGACTCTTTTTTGGACCCTGTCCAAGAGGGACAGATTAGTGGTTAGTGCACCAGCCTAGGTGGGGCAACCGTACTCTATGCATGGGCGAATCGCAGCTCTATAGAGATATTGCAGGCGTGAGAATTTTTCTAGCCCGGTAGAGGGAGTCAACGTTCTTTGCAGCAGACTTGGCAGTATCTTCTATGCATTTATTGCAATTCATATTGCACGTGAATGTAAGGCTGAGGAGTTTGAATGCTGGACTTTCAAGAAGGGTGCTATAAGCCGTGGCAATCGATGGTTGGAAAGGTTTCTTGTAATTGTTAGAATAAACAAGCTTTGAATGTAACCATCCATTTATGGCCCCATTTCATTATAGATTGGAGATGATTTTCTAATGACTCAGCCATTGGCTTGTATATGTGTGTGTTCGTGGAAAATACGGAGTTTTAATACGATTTTTACCCCCCCCCCCCAGGCCAATATGGCGACATTTATAAAGTGGAAACATGGAATAGATATCATACTGAAGTGAAAACGTTCCATGTGTCTACATGATACATCGTCTCAAGGAGATTATGAATATAATTTGGCTGGACAAGGTCACCAACCAGGAAGTAGTGGAACGTGCAGGCCGACGGATTTTCGAATACAGAAGAACGAGTACAAAAGCAACGGCTGTATTCTAAATTGTGTCAAGGAATCAAGAATCAGGCGAAAGCCAAGATTAAGAAACTTGGAAATGGAGGAATCTCAACACCAGCGATTTACAAAAGTACGCAAGAGACGTGAGTGTAACAAGATTTTATGAGGGTGTGTAAAAATAATGCTAAAACGGTATTTTCCACGTAAGGCTAGAGTAGTGGAAAATTCCATTCAAAATGAAAAGTTTAGAATCAGAGCTACGTGTAAGAATATTGCATCAGACAGAAAGTCGCTCAAAACATGTAGTGGATAAGCTGATCAAATCTTTCTCTTTTTTGTGAACCACAAAAGAGTGAGGAGTCCTTCTTTAGGAGAGCTGCTTCCATTCTCCTATAGAGGATGGGTTGCGGGTGTTATGCATGTATACTGTATGCTTGAGAGAAAAATTGTTAAAAAAAACCCTGAAAGCATTGTTAAACCCCAATTGATTTTGTGCTGTTATTTTTAATAACTTTTACAACCGCTGTTATTAAGAAGAAGGAGAAGACGACTGCAACAACAACAAAAAAGATAAAGAAACAGAGAGACGTCACTATTCACTGAGCAACAACTTGCTACGTATCCTTAGACTAACATGATGAGCTGTCATTCACATAATCTGCTGGGATTGAAGTTTGGTCCACCATCGTGCGGCATCTTTAAATCCTGCCTCTTTTTCAACCTGTCTTTGTCTTTTATGGTGATTGTGACTGTCAGTAACTAATTTATAATTACAGAAGATGTTGTTTATTTTTAGTGAGATTTTATGGCACGTACTTGAAGCAGCAGCGGCAGTTGATGTTGTTTTGCGTATCGACTCTCGATTGGACAAAATCTGCAATCAGCATGTTTCTTTCAGCCAATCAGAGAATATCCTAAAAATCCGTGTGTACTATAAAAACCCAAACACAGCTTACTTTTTCTTTTTCCGATGGTTATCTTTCACAATAACGCATGTGGGTACGTCCTTAAAAGCTAACCTTGGACCTTGGCTGAATGCCATCGGCAGATGCAACAAAAGACTTTCACAGACTACTAAACATAGCGACAGCATATACACACTCCTAACCGAACGCATGCACGCAGTTCATGCACTCACTTTCTCACTGACAAAACAAGCACGCTAATATACACATCTAGTTACTTATCCTATTTACACACACTGTAACACGCAAATTCACACAGCGACAGCCGAAATTAATATGTGTACTCAATTTCTTTTTGGTATTTTTATTCCACAGACAACAGACGTGCACACGTCACAATCCTGCCCAGGCCCTTTGAGGCCGAAAGGCTCTTACAAGTAGCGCACACATGACAAGAGACACACACAAACTACTAAACATAGCGACAGCATATACACACTGCTAATTAAACATATGTACACAAGTTCATACTCACACTCTGTCACTCACAAAACAGGCACGCTAATACAGCTAACACACACACATCTGCATGCCCATCCCATTTACACATACTGTAACACACAAATTTGTATGGCGATATCCGAAATGAATATGTGTACTTACTCTCTCACTAACAAAACAGACATGCTAATATATACACGCACATCTACAATGCAAATCCCATTTACACACACTATAATATGCAAACTCCGAAATGAACACGTGCACTCAATTTCTCCTTACAGACAAAGCAACCTTTCTTTCACCTAGAACGTTCTTGGGCTCTTTGAACTCTCATTCATTGGCAAAACTTTATTTTCCATTGTCTTAACAAGTTGTCAATAAAAATTAATTGTTTTTCCATGGATAGACTTTGTCATTCCTTTCTTTTGATAATGTCCTGTCTTTAATACTGGTACAGGGCTGGAACCTTGTACATTCCATGATAAATGCCAGTATACTGAAATCATATGCCCTTAATAGGGTTAAGATGAAAATTCATATACACTAAATGTACAAAAGCAAGGAAATTCCCAAATTTTTACACTTTTATTGTCATTAAGGGTATGCGAGCACAACAGGGCTATGTATTTTACTGGCAGGAATTTTTCTTCAGCGCACCTCACACACTTCATCCACTCATGCATAGAGATTTATACTGTAGTGATGTGATAATGAAATGGTTTGGTTGATATGTAGTCATGCCCTTAATGAATGACAATAAAAGTGTAAAAATTTGGGAATTTCCTTGCTTTTGTACATTTAGTGTATATGAATGTTCATCTTAACCCTATTAAGGGCACATGATTTCAGTATACTGACATTGTTCATGGAATGTCACTACTTTTGTAAAGGCTATGCCTCAATACAATAGTCATTTTTAAGTTTTTTTTGAATTTTCTGGAAAACTATGGTATATGGTAAACTGAAATTAAAATGCCATCAACTAGACCCTAGACCCTTTATCTCTGCCAAAAATCAGCTGAATCCATGAAATAGTTGATGAGATACAGGGTGGCACACACGTACGTACGTACACACGGATAACACAAAATCACTCCTGACCTTTCTGGATCGCCTTGACTAATGATGCTGAAATTCTACACACTTATAGAACCTATCAAATGAAAATTTTGTGCAAAGTTTTAAATAATTTGGTTTATTGGTTTTTGAGTTATGACTGATCAAAGAAATGAGATTTCTAGCATAGGTCGTTTTTGAAGTCTTATTAAGGGATAGAGCGCTATTGCGCCTCCCTTGATTTAAGGCTTACTCCGGTGCCGGAATCTTGTATTGCCCGGCACTTCTTTATTTTGTCTCAACAAGTTGTCAATAAAAATGAATTACTTTTCTATGGATAGACTTTTTCATTCCATTCTTTTGATGATGTCCTATCCACAATGCATCATATGCAGTCTGTCAGAGTAAAAATGACTGTTTCATTAAAGTCACTAGGCCATGAGCATACTTTTCCACTGGATTTAAAAGTACTTCACAATATCTACATTTGTATTATTCAGATTATTCAAACTATTGTTCTCATCTTGAAGGTTATTCTCACAACGTTTCGGCCGATTTAACCTCCGACCTTCTTCAGACGTATCTTGTCAAATTTTGGAACCTTTCTCTAGAACTCGGAAATCTGTACAGAATTTCGAACAGAATCCTTTATTTAATCCACGAGGGTAGATTGTTCTCGTTCCGTCAGCCAAGTAATTCTTAATTATATTCTTAGTATCGCCCGCACTGAGGATTGAACCTTCAACCTCCAGAAGACTGTCACTTAGAACTAATTATTATTTAGCACTTTATCTATTACGCCACGGGTCTTTGCAGACAATACAGATTCCGGAGTTTGACAGAAAGATTCCCGAGTTTGACGAGACACACCTGAAGAAGGTCGGAGGTTACATCGGGCGAAACGTTGTAAGAATAACATCCAAGATGAGAACAGTAGTCGGAATAATCCAAACAACACAAATTATCAGTCGTCATCTCAAAAATTCTTCAACATAAAATCTAAAAAATTCTCAAAAATTCTCAAAAATTCTCAAAAATTCTCAAATATAATATCTAAAAAATTCTGAAAAAATTCTCAAAAATTCTAAAAAAATTCTGAAACATAACATCTAAAAAATTCTCAAAAATTCTCAAAAATTCTCAAACATTCTCAAATATAATATCTAAAAAATTCTGAAAAAATTCTCAAAAATTCTAAAAAAATTCTCAAACATAACATCTAAAAAATTCTCAAAAATTCTCAAAAATTCTCATATCTAAAAAGACAGAAATGTGTGAATAAAGAAAAAGAATGAATTACCAACAGATTTGCAATTAAAAAAGTGGTCATTTACTTTCTTGTCGCCAAAGTAAAATGTTGAACAAGGGTTGGAACGCGAAAATAGCCAGCTCCTCTGAAGAGAAGGGAGCACTTTGGCTGAGTGCAAAATTAGCCAAGAACGGACCTGTAGGCATAGCACGACGGGGATGCCTCAGGCGATCGACAATAAACCAACCCCTCCTCAAAAGAAGGAGGTAATGCCTGAGAAAGTGCATCTCCTAGGACCGAGCTGGACTATACCGCATCCCGACAACAGAGAGTCTGGTCTTGCCAATGCAGTCCCTACCCTGTCAGACTGAGTGTTGAGAACGGATCCTCGGCAAAGTTGCATTTTGTTGAGAAAGGTGACAAAGTATAGAGAAGAAAGAACAGTCGGACTCTTCTTCTTGACCGAAAGGAGGGAAACTATAAGAAACGAGGGTACACCATCTGTCAAAAATTATGCTTCGCCACTGTTCGCACTAATATTCATAAAAAATAACGTCTCTAGCGGTAAAGTTAAAAAAGAAGTAAGAAAGGAAATGGGGCATTTATAACGACAGCTAACAGAACGAAAAAGGGGTAAAAAAAACAAATAGGCAACAAATAAATGTTACTAAAGGCAAAATAAGTTACTCTTCTACTAACCTGGATAATTTTATTTGTGTTTTCACTTATTTGAAAGAGTTTATTTGTTTAAAACAAACCTGGTGTCCACCTGTTCAGTTAGAACGAATACAAAAATGGCTGAAATTACAGTTTCAATAATCGCTAAAAAAAACGAAAATTAGACAAAATACTGGTAGAACATTATATTTTCCCACGATTGGTGACATTTATTGGATGTGTTTCTAACACTATTTTGTTTATTTTTCGATTTTTCACCAAGTATCAAGGATCCCCGTGCTGGGCTCATGAACAGCCATTTTTCCATTCTAACTGAGCTGGTGGACACTAGGTTTGTTTTGAACAACAAAAAAAACCCACTTTAAATTAAGTTAAAACACAAAATAAACTTATCCAGGTTAGTAGAAGAGTAAGTTATCTTGCCTTTCGTAACATTCATTTGTTGCCTATTTGTTTTTTTTACCCCTTGTTGCCTTTTTTTTACACTTTGTTGCTTTTTTTTTACACTTTGTTGCCTTTTTTTTTACACTTTGTTGCTTTTTTTTTACCCCTTGTTGCCTTTTTTTTACACTTTGTTGCCTTTTTTTTACACTTTGTTGCTTTTTTTTTACACTTTGTTGCTTTTTTTTTACCCTTGTTGCTTTTTCCCTCCCTTGTTGCTTTTTTTTTTACACTTTGTTGCCTTTTTTTAACCCCTTGTTGCCTTTTTTTTACACTTTGTTGCCTTTTTTTTACACTTTGTTGCCTTTTTTTTACACTTTGTTGCTTTTTTTTTCCCTTGTTGCTTTTTTTACCCCTTGTTGCTTTTTTTTACCCCTTGTTGCTTTTTTTTACCCCTTGTTGCTTTTTTTTTTTTTAATTCCTTGTTGCTTTTTTTACCCTTTGTTGCTTTTTTTACCCCTTGTTGCTTTGTTTTAATTCCTTGTTGCTTTTTTACCCTTTGTTGCTTTTTTATCCCTTGTTGCTTTTTTTACCCCCTGTTGCTTTTTTACCCCTTGTTGCTTTTTTACCCTTTGTTGCTTTTTTACCCCTTGTTGCTTTTTTTTTACCCCTTGTTGCTTTTTTACCCCTTGTTGCTTTATTACCCCTTGTTGCTTTTTTTTTTATTCCTTGTTGCTTTTTTTTACCCCTTGTTGCTTATTTATTTTTTAGCTGTTGTTATAAGTGCCTATAAAATGTCTGAAACTGGAAAGTTTGAAAAAATAAAATATAAAAATAAAACGTATCAATCGGTATACTTTCTATACCGATTGATACGGAAAATAGAAAAAGTTTCATTATGGGAATAGAGTGAAGGATTTCTTTCAGACGATGGGGAGAGGGTTGTCGGACTTGCTATTTGCTCCCCCCTTCCTCTAGACGGATTTATGTCTGTTTATATACACATAAATACACATTGGCCTTTATTATAGAGTGGGGGAGGGTTTTGTTTTAAGCAAAAAGTAATTAATCAAGAAATTAAAAAAAATCGAAAAGAAAAAAATGTGGCTTACATTTGAAATGGGTAAAATTTACCTCGTCTTCTTTGCAGGGTTTTTGCTCAATTGAGCTTGAGTCGAAATATTAAAATGAAACCGGAACAAGAAAAGAGGAAAAAAAAGAAAGGAAAACATTGTGGCAACGCCAACTCAAATGCGATCTCTTATCAGAGGAGAGATTCACTTGAAAGCTGATAATTTTGTTTTAAAAATGGGAGTGGGGGGAGGAGAGGTATTGAACCCTTGTGAAATCAGTTGAATTGACTGCTCTCGATTGAGTGATTAGATGAAGGGGGTTAAAAGATATGAGAGGGGGTGATGAATTCTAAGAAATGTTTTCCCATTCATATTCAGGGAAAATACGTCATGCAGATTGGTTTTCTGTTTTGTATTTTGTTTTATAAGTCTATCTCAGATTCGAATTAGGAACAGTTGTATGTATAGCCACACTGATGATTTTTGGTGAAAATGAAACATACATGTATATGGATATGAAAAATAATATTTATGAAAAAATAAAAAATAAAAATAAATTATACAAGCTCCTTTCAGGGGCGAGCACTCTGGAGGGAAATCTGTAAAAGTTTCTATCTAAGCTGTAATGCAGAGTTCTTTCCCTTGGAAATAGAACACTCTTAAGAAACTTACTATTGTTGTTAAGAGCAAAATAGGATTTATTTCTCTCTCATTTCATATGGCTGTTGACCGCATAGATGGGAGTGTTTGAATCTTAACAGTCAATGGTGACTGAGGTCAGTGCACACTGATTATTCTTGGTGAAGATGAAACATATATCTATGTGGATCTTAAAATAATATTTATTAAAAAATAATTCATTACCAGTAAAGATAAATGAGAGAAGACTATGATGAATCGGAACAAGAACGGATCAATTCTTAAGATGCATCCATTTAATTTGAGCATTTAGTGAACAAAATGCTATTTCAAGACAGAATAAAGAAAATGCTATTTCAAGACAGAATAAAGAAAATGCTATTTCAAGACAGAATAAAGAAAATGCTATTTCAAGACAGAATAAAGAAAATGCTATTTCAAGACAGACCAAAGAAAATGCTATTTCAAGACAGACCAAAGAAAATGCTATTTCAAGACAGCCCAAAGAAAATGCTATTCCAAGACAGACGAAAGAAAATGCTATTCCAAGACAGACCAAAGAAAATGATATATCAAGACAGACCAAAGAAATTATATTTCAAACATAAGCCTAACAGATAAAAAAAAAAACTATTTCAAACTTGAGTGAGACAGACCAAAGAAAATTCTATTTCGAACTTAAGCATGAAAGACCGATGAAAATGCTATTTAAAATTAAAGCATGACAGACCAAATAAAATGGTAATTAAAACTTGAGTATGGCAGACCTATGAAAATGCTATTTAAAAACTAAGAATGACAGACCAAAGAACATGCTAATGCCGCCTTTAACGATAGATAAATTATTATTAAGAACCATTAAAAGTAAACCTTCATTTCAATCAATAATGTAAAGTCCATAGATTTGTTGCGGGTCAAGGTTGCGCTGTTGATAACCTCAAAACGAATGGAGGACCGTGTCTGCTTATCAGGTTTTGCACCCATAAAGAATGATAGCAACGTTGAGTACATAGACAACAAGGAATTCATATTAAAGTTTGGCTGTTACCCCCCCCTCTCCCAAATGCCACCCATGGAATCGATAATAACATGTACAATCCGTTTTTGCAATTCAACCATATATGGTACAAAGAATATTCAGTTTTATCCACCAGGTTTCACTAAGGAGTGTCCAACAGTCTTTTTTTTTTATCATCGTTCAATATCAGTCATGATACTGAGCTCTACCTACTGGTCGTTAAAAGGTTTTGCGCAGTCTTGGACAGACGAACAGATGTTGTGAAGGATGCAGGATGATTTCAACAGGATGGGGCAACTCTCCACACTTCAAATGAGTCGTTGGGATGGCTGTAGGGACACTTTGGTGATCGTCTCATCAGTAGGAAGTGTGTAGACCCCCAGATATTTATCTGTGAGTTATCTCAAAGATAATGTCTATGAAAACAATGCTAGACTATTCCTGAACTGAAGAGAGCCATCAGGACTGTGTCGACAGACGAGCGTATCAGAGTGCCATGGGGGGGGGGGTTGTAGTTATCCTGTATGACATATAATCGTTGTTTTATTTGATATATAAAAGAAAATATTTTAATTTCTTGAGTTGGATTTTACGAAATATCAACCATTGTTGGGTTATTTTATGCCAAAGGTGTTTTATCTTTTTGGCTCTTTTTGAGTACCTCCCTTTTTTAAGATGGCGTCAATGTGAAAACAATTCTGGTCTGGTCAAAGTATTTCTAGAAAGAAATTAAATCGAATTACATTTTATTATTCTTAACAACATGCTGCAACGATACACTAAAAAAACTGACGAACCAGGATGACTGTTAGATGAAACAGATTTCATCCAGAAAACATATTAAAAGAGAAGTAACTCTTTGCTTTTGGTAATCTCTCTTGCATCAAAGTGATTGTGAGAGTGAGTTATTTCCCTGGCATTTTCCATACAGCCACATTTAATATGTCTAAACTAATAAGTAATTCTTCTTCAGTTGTAAATAGATAATAAATATAATTGTTGATCTACACACCAGGAAAACCTGCGTGTGGATGTGACGTCATGCGGTAAGGTCGAAAGTCTCCATAAGGCCATCTACAAAGTTGCTAGACAACTGAAGAAGGACGGCTCTTATATATCTGTACATTCGTGTATCAAGTCCGACGATGGAAAACTTTTAACAAAGCCGACTGAAATTGACCAAAGATCGGGGGGGGGGGTATTTCAAAACATTACTTAATGGTGAGTTTGAAGATGAATATTCCCCCACGGGGGTGGTGGCAGGTCAAATGCTGGAAATATCGAGGGATCAGATTGAGGCTGCCATGGAGGTATCCAAAACTAACAAGGCTTCAGATCTGTCAAGCATAACAACTGATTTGCTGAAACGCAGTGAAGAGCTTGTCATCAGATCATTTCTGTCAATTTTCCAAAAGAATAGACGAGGACAAAACTTTACCAGAGCAATGAACTAATAGCATCACTGTTCCACGTGAAGGAGACACATTGAACTAATAGCATCACTGTTCCACGTGAAGGAGACGCATTGAACTAATAGCATCACTGTTCCACGTGAAGGAGATGCATTGAACTAATAGCATCACTGTTCCACGTGAAGGAGACGCATTGAACTAATAGCATCACTGTTCCACGTGAAGGAGATGCATTGAACTAATAGCATCGCTGTTCCACGTGAAGGAGACGCATTGAACTAATAGCATCACTGTTCCACGTGAAGGAGACGCATTGAACTAATAGCATCACTGTTCCACGTGAAGGAGACGCATTGAACTAATAGCATCACTGTTTCACATGAAGGAGACGCATTGAACTAATAGCATCACTGTTCCACGTGAAGGAGACGCATTGAACTAATAGCATCACTGTTTCACGTGAAGGAGACGCATTGAACTAATAGCATCACTGTTCCACGTGAAGGAGACGCATTGAACTAATAGCATCACTGTTTCACGTGAAGGAGACGCATTGAACTAATAGCATCACTGTTCCACGTGAAGGAGACACATTGAACTAATAGCATCACTGTTCCACGTGAAGGAGACACATTGAACTAATAGCATCACTGTTCCACGTGAAGGAGATGCATTGAACTAATAGCATCGCTGTTCCACGTGAAGGAGATGCATTGAACTAATAGCATCGCTGTTCCACGTGAAGGAGATGCATTGAACTAATAGCATCGCTGTTCCACGTGAAGGAGACGCATTGAACTAATAGCATCGCTGTTCCACGTGAAGGAGACGCATTGAACTAATAGCATCACTGTTCCACGTGAAGGAGACGCATTGAACTAATAGCATCACTGTTCCACGTGAAGGAGACACATTGAACTAATAGCATCACTGTTCCACGTGAAGGAGATGCATTGAACTAATAGCATCGCTGTTCCACGTGAAGGAGATGCATTGAACTAATAGCATCGCTGTTCCACGTGAAGGAGATGCATTGAACTAATAGCATCGCTGTTCCACGTGAAGGAGACGCATTGAACTAATAGCATCGCTGTTCCACGTGAAGGAGACGCATTGAATTAATAGCATCGCTGTTCCACGTGAAGGAGACGCATTGAACTAATAGCATCACTGTTCCACGTGAAGGAGACGCATTGAACTAATAGCATCACTGTTCCACGTGAAGGAGATGCATTGAACTAATAGCATCACTGTTCCACGTGAAGGAGACGCATTGAACTAATAGCATCACTGTTCCACGTGAAGGAGACGCATTGAACTAATAGCATCACTGTTCCACGTGAAGGAGACGCATTGAACTAATAGCATCACTGTTCCACGTGAAGGAGACGCATTGAACTAATAGCATCACTGTTCCACGTGAAGGAGACGCATTGAACTAATAGCATCACTGTTCCACGTGAAGGAGACGCATTGAACTAATAGCATCGCTGTTCCACGTGAAGTAGACGCATTGAACTAATAGCATCACTGTTCCACGTGAAGGAGATGCATTGAACTAATAGCATCACTGTTCCACGTGAAGGAGACACATTGAACTAATAGCATCACTGTTCCACGTGAAGGAGACGCATTGAACTAATAGCATCACTGTTCCACGTGAAGGAGACGCATTGAACTAATAGCATCACTGTTCCACGTGAAGGAGACGCATTGAACTAATAGCATCACTGTTCCACGTGAAGGAGACGCATTGAACTAATAGCATCACTGTTCCACGTGAAGGAGACGCATTGAACTAATAGCATCGCTGTTCCACATGAAGGAGACGCATTGAACTAATAGCATCGCTGTTCCACGTGAAGGAGACGCATTGAACTAATAGCATCGCTGTTCCACGTGAAGGAGACGCATTGAACTAATAGCATCACTGTTCCACGTGAAGGAGACGCATTGAACTAATAGCATCACTGTTCCACGTGAAGGAGACGCATTGAACTAAAAGCATCACTGTTTCACATGAAGGAGACGCATTGAACTAATAGCATCACTGTTCCACGTGAAGGAGACGCATTGAACTAATAGCATGACTGTTTCACTTGAAGGAGACGCATTGAACTAATAGCATCACTGTTCCACGTGAAGGAGACGCATTGAACTAATAGCATCACTGTTTCACGTGAAGGAGACGCATTGAACTAATAGCATCACTGTTCCACATGAAGGAGACGCATTGAACTAATAGCATCACTGTTCCACGTGAAGGAGACGCATTGAACTAATAGCATCACTGTTCCACGTGAAGGAGACGCATTGAACTAATAGCATCACTGTTCCACATGAAGGAGACGCATTGAACTAATAGCATCACTGTTCCACGTGAAGGAGACGCATTGAACTAATAGCATCGCTGTTCCACGTGAAGGAGACGCATTGAACTAATAGCATCACTGTTCCACGTGAAGGAGACACATTGAACTAATAGCATCGCTGTTCCACGTGAAGGAGATGCATTGAACTAATAGCATCGCTGTTCCACGTGAAGGAGACGCATTGAACTAATAGCATCACTGTTCCACGTGAAGGAGACGCATTGAACTAATAGCATCACTGTTCCACGTGAAGGAGACACATTGAACTAATAGCATCACTGTTCCACGTGAAGGAGACGCATTGAACTAATAGCATCACTGTTTCACATGAAGGAGACGCATTGAACTAATAGCATCACTGTTCCACGTGAAGTAGACGCATTGAACTAATAGCATCACTGTTCCACGTGAAGGAGACGCATTGAACTAATAGCATCGCTGTTCCACGTGAAGGAGATGCATTGAACTAATAGCATCGCTGTTCCACGTGAAGGAGACGCATTGAACTAATAGCATCACTGTTCCACGTGAAGGAGACGCATTGAACTAATAGCATCACTGTTCCACGTGAAGGAGACGCATTGAACTAATAGCATCACTGTTCCACGTGAAGGAGACACATTGAACTAATAGCATCACTGTTCCACGTGAAGGAGACGCATTGGACTAATAGCATCGCTGTTCCACGTGCAGGAGACGCATTGAACTAATAGCATCGCTGTTCCACGTGAAGGAGACGCATTGGACTAATAGCATCGCTGTTCCACGTGAAGGAGACGCATTGGACTAATAGCATCGCTGTTCCACGTGAAGGAGACGCATTGAACTAATAGCATCGCTGTTCCACGTGAAGGAGACGCATTGAACTAATAGCATCACTGTTCCACGTGAAGGAGACGCATTGAACTAATAGCATCACTGTTCCACGTGAAGGAGACGCATTGAACTAATAGCATCACTGTTCCACGTGAAGGAGACGCATTGAACTAATAGCATCACTGTTCCACGTGAAGGAGACGCATTGAACTAATAGCATCACTGTTCCACGTGAAGGAGACGCATTGAACTAATAGCATCACTGTTCCACGTGAAGGAGACGCATTGAACTAATAGCATCACTGTTCCACGTGAAGGAGACGCATTGAACTAATAGCATCACTGTTCCACGTGAAGGAGACGCATAGAACTAATAGCATCACTGTTCCACGTGAAGGAGACGCATTGAACTAATAGCATCACTGTTCCACGTGAAGGAGACGCATTGAACTAATAGCATCACTGTTCCACGTGAAGGAGACGCATTGAACTAATAGCATCACTGTTCCACGTGAAGGAGACGCATTGAACTAATAGCATCACTGTTCCACGTGAAGGAGACGCATTGAACTAATAGCATCACTGTTCCACGTGAAGGAGACGCATTGAACTAATAGCATCACTGTTCCACGTGAAGGAGACGCATTGAACTAATAGCATCACTGTTCCACGTGAAGGAGACGCATAGAACTAATAGCATCACTGTTCCACGTGAAGGAGACGCATTGAACTAATAGCATCACTGTTCCACGTGAAGGAGACGCATTGAACTAATAGCATCACTGTTCCACGTGAAGGAGACGCATTGAACTAATAGCATCACTGTTCCACGTGAAGGAGACGCATTGAACTAATAGCATCACTGTTCCACGTGAAGGAGACGCATTGAACTAATAGCATCACTGTTCCACGTGAAGGAGACGCATTGAACTAATAGCATCACTGTTCCACGTGAAGGAGACGCATTGAACTAATAGCATCACTGTTCCACGTGAAGGAGACGCATAGAACTAATAGCATCACTGTTCCACGTGAAGGAAACGCATTGAACTAATAGCATCGCTGTTCCACGTGAAGGAGACGCATAGAACTAATAGCATCGCTGTTCCACGTGAAGGAGACGCATTGAACTAATAGCATCACTGTTCCACGTGAAGGAGACGCATTGAACTAATAGCATCACTGTTCCACGTGAAGGAGACGCATTGAACTAATAGCATCACTGTTCCACGTGAAGGAGACGCATAGAACTAATAGCATCACTGTTCCACGTGAAGGAGACGCATAGAACTAATAGCATCACTGTTCCACGTGAAGGAGACGCATTGAACTAATAGCATCACTGTTCCACGTGAAGGAGACGCATTGAACTAATAGCATCACTGTTCCACGTGAAGGAGACGCATTGAACTAATAGCATCACTGTTCCACGTGAAGGAGACGCATTGAACTAATAGCATCACTGTTCCACGTGAAGGAGACGCATTGAACTAATAGCATCACTGTTCCACGTGAAGGAGACGCATTGAACTAATAGCATCACTGTTCCACGTGAAGGAGACGCATTGAACTAATAGCATCACTGTTCCACGTGAAGGAGACGCATTGGACTAATAGCATCGCTGTTCCACGTGCAGGAGACGCATTGAACTAATAGCATCGCTGTTCCACGTGAAGGAGACGCATTGGACTAATAGCATCGCTGTTCCACGTGAAGGAGACGCATTGGACTAATAGCATCGCTGTTCCACGTGAAGGAGACGCATTGAACTAATAGCATCACTGTTCCACGTGAAGGAGACGCATTGAACTAATAGCATCACTGTTCCACGTGAAGGAGACGCATTGAACTAATAGCATCACTGTTCCACGTGAAGGAGACGCATTGAACTAATAGCATCACTGTTCCACGTGAAGGAGACGCATTGAACTAATAGCATCACTGTTCCACGTAAAGGAGACGCATTGAACTAATAGCATCACTGTTCCACGTGAAGGAGACGCATTGGACTAATAGCATCGCTGTTCCACGTGCAGGAGACGCATTGGACTAATAGCATCGCTGTTCCACGTGCAGGAGACGCATTGAACTAATAGCATCGCTGTTCCACGTGAAGGAGACGCATTGGACTAATAGCATCGCTGTTCCACGTGTAGGAGACGCATTGGTCTAATAGCATCGCTGTTCCACGTGAAGGAGACGCATTGAACTAATAGCATCGCTGTTCCACGTGAAGGAGACGCATTGAACTAATAGCATCACTGTTCCACGTGAAGGAGACGCATTGAACTAATAGCATCACTGTTCCACGTGAAGGAGACGCATTGAACTAATAGCATCACTGTTCCACGTGAAGGAGACGCATTGAACTAATAGCACTACTGTTCCACGTGAAGGAGACGCATTGAACTAATAGCATCACTGTTCCACGTGAAGGAGACGCATTGAACTAATAGCATCACTGTTCCACGTGAAGGAGACGCATTGAACTAATAGCATCACTGTTCCACGTGAAGGAGACGCATTGAACTAATAGCATCACTGTTCCACGTGAAGGAGACGCATTGAACTAATAGCATCACTGTTCCACGTGAAGGAGACGCATTGAACTAATAGCATCACTGTTCCACGTGAAGGAGACGCATTGAACTAATAGCATCACTGTTCCACGTGAAGGAGACGCATAGAACTAATAGCATCACTGTTCCACGTGAAGGAGACGCATTGAACTAATAGCATCACTGTTCCACGTGAAGGAGACGCATAGAACTAATAGCATCACTGTTCCACGTGAAGGAGACGCATTGAACTAATAGCATCACTGTTCCACGTGAAGGAGGCGCATTGAACTAATAGCATCACTGTTCCACGTGAAGGAGGCGCATTGAACTAATAGCATCACTGTTCCACGTGAAGGAGACGCATAGAACTAATAGCATCACTGTTCCACGTGAAGGAGACGCATTGAACTAATAGCATCACTGTTCCACGTGAAGGAGACGCATTGAACTAATAGCATCACTGTTCCACGTGAAGGAGACGCATTGAACTAATAGCATCACTGTTCCACGTGAAGGAGACGCATTGAACTAATAGCATCACTGTTCCACGTGAAGGAGACGCATTGAACTAATAGCATCACTGTTCCACGTGAAGGAGACGCATTGAACTAATAGCGTCACTGTTCCACGTGAAGGAGACGCATTGAACTAATAGCGTCACTGTTCCACGTGAAGGAGACGCATTGAACTAATAGCATCACTGTTCCACGTGAAGGAGACGCATAGAACTAATAGCATCACTGTTCCACGTGAAGGAGACGCATTGAACTAATAGCATCACTGTTCCACGTGAAGGAGACGCATTGAACTAATAGCATCACTGTTTCACGTGAAGGAGACGCATTGAACTAATAGCATCACTGTTCCACGTGAAGGAGACGCATTGAACTAATAGCATCACTGTTTCACGTGAAGGAGACGCATTGAACTAATAGCATCACTGTTTCACGTGAAGGAGACGCATTGAACTAATAGCATCGCTGTTCCACGTGAAGGAGACGCATTGAACTAATAGCATCGCTGTTCCACGTGAAGGAGATGCATTGAACTAATAGCATCACTGTTCCACGTGAAGGAGACGCATTGAACTAATAGCATCACTGTTCCACGTGAAGGAGACGCATTGAACTAATAGCATCACTGTTCCACGTGAAGGAGACGCATTGAACTAATAGCATCACTGTTCCACGTGAAGGAGACGCATTGAACTAATAGCATCACTGTTCCACGTGAAGGAGACGCATTGAACTAATAGCATCACTGTTCCACGTGAAGGAGACGCATTGAACTAATAGCATCACTGTTCCACGTGAAGGAGACGCATTGAACTAATAGCATCACTGTTCCACGTGAAGGAGACGCATTGAACTAATAGCATCACTGTTCCACGTGAAGGAGACGCATTGAACTAATAGCATCACTGTTCCACGTGAAGGAGACGCATTGAACTAATAGCGTCACTGTTCCACGTGAAGGAGACGCATTGAACTAATAGCGTCACTGTTCCACGTGAAGGAGACGCATTGAACTAATAGCATCACTGTTCCACGTGAAGGAGACGCATTGAACTAATAGCATCACTGTTCCACGTGAAGGAGACGCATTGAACTAATAGCATCACTGTTCCACGTGAAGGAGACGCATAGAACTAATAGCATCACTGTTCCACGTGAAGGAGACGCATTGAACTAATAGCATCACTGTTCCACGTGAAGGAGACGCATTGAACTAATAGCATCACTGTTCCACGTGAAGGAGACGCATTGAACTAATAGCATCACTGTTTCACGTGAAGGAGACGCATTGAACTAATAGCATCACTGTTCCACGTGAAGGAGACGCATTGCAGTGCGGAAGTTATAGAGGACTGAGAGCTATGAAAGAGTACTCATGAAACGGATCCTCGCCCCTGATCGAAATAGACGGACAACAGTGCGGCTTTCGAGCACTGAAGTCGATGACAGATGCTCTTTTTCTACTATCGCAACTCTGCGAGAAATTTCTCCAACTTGAATAGCATCTTTTTCACGTCTTCATTGATCTGGAAAAGGCATTTGACAAGGTGCCAAGAAATGCTATCCTTTGGGCCCTCAGGCGTAAACTTGTTCCTGAGTAATTAATGAATATAGTTTCCAGACTCTACCGCAATCGACCACAGCTGTGACCTTTGCTAGCGTGCTCTTTGGACCCCTAGAAATAATTGTAGACGTGCACTAGGATCAGTACTTAGCTCACTCTTGTTTATAAATGTCTTTGACAAGCTGACAAAAACCTGCAGAAATGGTGTTCTGTGGGAGATTCTGTATGCGGACGATATTGTTATCAGGGCGACAGAAGTGAGTACAGCATTTAACAGATGGAAATCAGTGCTTGAAAGGGGCGGCTTCAGGGTCAAAACGAAGCATATGAAATCTGATGCTAAAGAAATGATATCTGTTCCACATGTCAAATACCCATGCAGCATCTGTAAGCTTAGAACTGGCTTGAACTCTATCAAATGCAGAACATGCAATAAGTGGTGTCACAAAAGATGCACCAAGCTGCCGGTGCTGCATGTAACAGATGCAGCTTATTTCATTTACAACACTTGTTGAAATCAGACTCCCATAAAAATGGAAATTGTTGCGGGTGTCGAAAGAGTCAATAAATTCACCTACCTAGGTAACACAATTGATTCCAGTGGACGAACTGACCACAACTATAGGACGACGTATATCTATCTCTACCACATGGAGAGTCTTCAGGAGTGCTCGACACTTTTACAAAATGCAGGGATTCCTGTTGCAGAAATTAATACGACATCAATAATAAAAAGGGAATTGAAACGATCCTACCTTGTGGTGTTGAAGCAAGCAGCTTTTCTTTTAAGAACACGTAATAACTTAGGGGTTTACTTAAAAATCAGGGACTGATATTTTTTTAACCTCTTCAAATGAAAGCAAGATAGAGAGAGAGAAAAAAGAAGAGTTCTTTCAAGTCAGGGCCGAGCTACACCTAACGGATAAAACAGAAAATATAAGGGAAGATAACTCTAGCCCCTTAATTATGATGTATGACGAGAGTGAAATAAACAACAATTCCATTGTATGCAAGAGTGGCAGCCTACAATACATATGTCTTACCTGTACTCTTGT
>OY744531.1:9622137-9624637 GCA_963556195.1 Sepiola atlantica
GTAAGTTGTATTTACTTTGCATAGCCAACACATTCTCTATAATGTGTTTACCCTGGCAATTCATGTTTATTTCAATTGTGTGTGGGGACTTTTAAATGTGGACTCTTATGTTAGTAAGTACATAGGTTGTTAGCTGTACATTTTGAGATTGTTTTCCCAACTTTATTTATAGTCAATTATTCTATTTACGGGTTGCAACTATCGTTTACAAGTAGATATTCAACCATGGTCCTTTGAGACATCTCAGCATGGCATTTTTCTACTGGTCAAAGCATTCATATCAAGTATAGTTTCCAGATGATACAAAGTAAGTTGTATTTACTTTGCATAGCCAAAGCATTCTCTATAATTTATTTGCCCTGGCAATTTATGTTTATTTCGATTGTGTTCAGGATTTTACGTTAGAAATTTATCTATGACAAATCTTCTCTGTGGGTAATATATATATATATATATATATATATATATATATATATATATATATATATATATATATATGCAAATCCATTTCTTTATTGTTACTGTTTCTTCATGATTCTTATTTTCTTTTTTGTTTACTTCCGACATTTTTGTTTACTTTTGCCATGCATAAATATAAAGGATTGGTTTCTTTCTAGTGTGGGCTTCGAGCTGAGTGAACATGTTCCACTTAGATGTAAATTTTGACATGGTTTTCGCAACTCCAACGTATTTATGCATAACTAACGCATTCTCTATAATGTGTTTACCCTGGCAATTCATGTTTATTTCAATTGTGTGTGGGGACTTTTAAATGTGGACTTTTATGTTAGTAAGTACATCAGTTGTTTGCTCTACATTTTGAAATTATTTTCCCAACTTTATAGTAAATTGTTCTATTTATGGGTTGCAACTATCGTTTACAAATAGATATTCAACCATGGTCGTTTGAGACATCTCAGCATGGCATTTTTCTACTGGTCAAAGTATTCATATCAAGTATAATTTCCAGATAATACAAAGTAAGTTGTATTTTCTTTGCATAACCAATGCATTCTCTGTAATGTGTTTACCCTGGCAATTCATGCTTATTTCGATTGCGTTTAGGATTTTACATTAGAAATTTATCTATGACAAACATTTTCTGTGGGTAATATATATATGTATATATATGTACATATATGCAAATGCATTTCTTTATTGTTACCGTTAATGTGTTTACCCTGGCAATTCCTGTTTATTTCAATTGTGCGTGGGGACTTTTAAATGTGGACTCTAATGTTAGTAATTACATCGGTTGTTTGCACGCCGCTTCATGTTTTATAATGTCTCTCTTTCCTCTGTCTTTGGCAAACCTTCTCTGTGAGAAACAAATGTATGTATATATGTATGTGTATATGTATGTGCATATGTATGTATATATGTATGTGTATATGTATGTGCATATGTATGTATATATGTATGTCTATATGTATGTGTATATGTATGTATATATGTATGTGTATATGTATGTGTATATGTATGTATATATGTATGTGTATATGTATGTGTATATGTATGTATATATGTATGTGTATATGTATGTGTATATGTATGTGTATATGGAACTGCACTCGTTTATTTATTATTACTATTTCTTTTTTCCTGTTAAATCGGTCATTTGGCTAATCGCTAATGGACTGAGAGACCAGGGTTCAATCCTCGATGGAGTCATACTAAAGACTAAAAAACTGTTTCTTGATGTCCCCTTGCTAAATATTTGTCATTATAAGGTGAGGATCAAGGGTAAGTGGAGAAATTCTGAGAAATGAGTGACTCCTTCCCTTACACCTCGGTGTAGTACCTAATGAAAAAGGAGCCTTTGCGTCGCTCTCGACTATGGTCGACTACTTTACTTTATTTTCCTGTTTACTTCCGACCCTCATGTGTTCTGAGGAGAACACGTGTTGGAGTGTGCTGCTATACAATTCTGTGTGTTCAATATTTTTTGTGTTGTTCTGTCGAGAAATGTGTTACACATTACTTAGCAGTAATATGATTTTGATGTTAAGTCTAGACTGATTTGCCAGATGTGTGACAAGATGTGTTTAGGATAAAATATCGACGGAGACCTGAAACGTGAGTTTGATTAACAAGGTTTTTAAAAATATTTTAAATATTAAGAAAAAAACAAAACAAAATGGATACAGAGTTTAATGATGGAATTTTTTTAATGAAAATGCGTAAACAAACAAAAACAATCTTTTAAATATTTGGTGTTCTTCATCATTTTAATGGCTGATCATTCTAAAATCTTTACATATATATATATATATATATATATATATATATATATATATATGTGTGTAAATATATATATATATATATATATATATATATATATATATATATATATATATATATATATATATATATATATATATGCATATATTCAGAACATGAAATATGAAAATAAAAGTTGTACAAATACACTATTAATTAAATCATTATACGTTCAAATGCAATCTCATAATCCTTAAGCCATGGATTTTCAAAGAAAATA
>OY744531.1:9629637-9707137 GCA_963556195.1 Sepiola atlantica
TCATCTTCTTAACAGGGTCTCCTCGTTTGGTGTGGTCTTTTGATGAAAAGGTATAATTATACCTTTGAATAAGGGAGCTTTTCTTTGCTCAAGTGCGCAAAATATACACAATATACATACATGCTTGTTGGATCAAGTATGGTATGTAGAGACACAGAGGTTTGTGTCTTTATCAGCAGATCGCCGCAGGAAGGGAGAAGCGAACTGCTTCAGTTGATGACTGCTGAGAAAGAGGGACGTTGCTTTAAAAAAGAAAACGCTGACGTCAGTTCGGCAGTGGCAGAGAAAGATGGCCTGTGATTGGTTGACATTGTAATGTTGTTTTGATGTACAGCCATTGAGAACGACCTGGATCTTTCTTTTAACTAAGAAGGATCTGATTATATTAGATATCCGTTAAGTAATAATGTATGAGTTGATTTTCATGAGAAGACCTTCATAACAGACCTTGTCAAAGGCCTTAGATGCTTGACTGAGCTTCAATCTCTGGTCCCTCTTTTTAAGGCATCCATTGCTAAAGTTGTTGAGAAAAGGGTTGGATCAATCTACGGTCAAAGTGCTCCACTCCTTGAGTGCTAGCTTTTCAAACCCTCCTTCCGACCTTTGTCACATCTTCCTGCGATGGGAAGGAAGTAAATACTAACTCCTTATGCAATTCTCTACCTATGCGAGAATCAGGTACGTCATAAGATGAAGTACCGCTGTCACATCCGGGGAGGTGCCACTAAGAGCACTCGTTCTTGCCTTGACAGACTACAAAATCGACTTCCCTTTCTCACAAAAGAGATGTTCCTAGTCTTTCTTTATTCTATCTTAGTTCCACGGAAGTTGCTCGACTGAGCTCCAATCTCTGGTTCCTCCTTGTAAGACATTCACAGCATCATCTGCTCATGCATGGAGTATTATTGTCAAATCTGGCTAGTACGCCATCCACCAGTCTCTCCCTCTTAGACAAGGTCTAAAAAAGAGTATTGCCAACTTAATAGGTCCCTCACTATCCACCAAGCTCCAGCCCCTGTCCCACCGCCGCAATGTTGCATCCTTGTGCTTGTTTTACAAGTACTTCAATGGAATGTGCTCCGATGAACTTGCTGCTCTAGTGCCCCCTTGATATAAATACACTCGACCAACCCGACAATCAGCTAAATCCCATCCATTCACCGTAGAGGTCCCCAGATGTCGGAGAGTCTTCTACTCCAATGGCTTCTTTCCTTGAGCTGCCGGCCTTTGAAACTCCCTCTCTGCTCCCTGTTTCCCCGACTGTATCGACATGCAGAAGTTTAAAACTCATGTGAACAGGCATCTCGCTGCACAGCTCCCAATTTAGGATGACCCCCGAAACTTTCAGCCTAATTCTCAGTAGTCCCTTACGTCTACAGTGGCAACTTGCCTTGTTTGGAGTGAACTATGTTTTTAAAAAAAATGATAAGTATTCTTACCACAACTGCAACGAACTTTCCTTTCTACCTCCATTCTGCAATCGGAATTTCCATGACGGAGTTTCTTTTCAAATTGAATCAAATCGAATTTATTGACAATAATAGCAAATTGCAACAATCTATGTGAAAAGAATTTCAGAACTTTTCAAGAGCTTCTCATCCGTGGAATACGTTATCATGGGACTGCTTCTCTGCAGGCTACAATATTGTCGTCTTCAAATTCAATGTGAACAAATACTTGTCAGAAACCGAGATCATAAGTAATCAAATTTTGTTCATTACATTCACCATTTTCAATCTTCTCATAATATTCTTCATCATTCAACTGACAATCTATCTATCTCATTAACCCTTATCCTCGAGTGGCTTTTACTCATTAGTAAAAGAAATTTAAATGGTGTCAATTCAATCTGCTTGTTAAGTGATGAAAAGGCTATTTAAATCTTAAGCATGACAGACCGACTGACACATCTAACAAAAGGCTATTTAAATCTTAAGCATGACAGACCGACTGACACATCTAACAAAAGGCTATTTAAATCTTAAGCATGACAGACCGACTGACACATCTAACAAAAGGCTATTTAAATCTTAAGCATGACAGACCGACTGACACATCTAACAAAAGGCTATTTAAATCTTAAGCATGACAGACCGACTGACACATCTAACAAAAGGCTATTTAAATCTTAAGCATGACAGACCGACTGACACATCTAACAAAAGGCTATTTAAATCTTAAGCATGACAGACCGACTGACACATCTAACAAAAGGCTATTTAAATCTTAAGCATGACAGACCGACTGACACATCTAACAAAAGGCTATTTAAATCTTAAGCATGACAGACCGACTGACACATCTAACAAAAGGCTATTTAAATCTTAAGCATGACAGACCGACTGACACATCTAACATCAGGTGTGTCTATTCAAACTGCGCGTTTAGTAATGAAAATGCTATTTCAAACTGAACTGTGACAGACAGACAGACAGACAGACAGACAGACAGACAAAGCCTTTCATAGAGATACAAGGACACTTTCCAAAAATGTTCTTTGCCGCCCAAATCACAAATAAAAATAGCTTTTATGACAATAAGACATTCATTCCACCAAAATATTTCCTCAAAAAAATATCAGAATTATAGCCCCCCCCCCGTCCCGCTCCAGACCAATATTTTTCTTCCATCAAAAATGTTTGCATGCATTTTCGAATTTCGTAAAATGCTCTCATTCTTCTGTGAAATATTTTCGTTTTACATAATCATTCGTCTTGTACTCTGATAATGAGAAAATCTATTGCTTTATCCGTTTCAGTAAACCCAAATGAGATTGGTTCAATTCGTATCCGTTTCAGTAAACCCAAATCTGATTGGTTCAATTCGTATCCGTTTCAGTAAACCCAAATCTGATTGGTTAAATCTTTATGGCAGATTTCAACGTGTCAATCCGATTGGCTGCTTCAATTCGATTTAAGTTTGAAAAAGAAAGGAAATGCAGTTCAAGTCCAGACATTTTTATTGGCTGAATTTGTGTCACATGATCTAAGCAATAATCATTCGTTTTGAAAAATAATCTTAGGCTTATTTTGTCAACCAACAGACTGATTAAATCAGTTGGCTGTGTGCTCGGCTCATCTGAACACAAGTGAGATATTGATAATGTGAGATCATCTCTATGGACTCAAGCTCTGTGCTCAACTGCTCTGAACATAAGTGAGATGTTTAAAAAAAAACTGATGGTAATGTGAGACCTGGCCTTTTGGCTAGGAAGAAAGTACAGGGTGGGCCAAAATAATGGTCCTATCTTTAAATTTGAATAACTTGAATTTGAATAACTTCCACAAAATAAAAGTTAAACTCACCAAACTTTATGTGTGTGTAGACTGACCCTTCCGAGATTTTTTGAAATAAACAAAACAAATTTTAGCCGAAAAACACTTCTTAAAACTTACAAAAACTAAAGTATTGTTTTTTACACTGTTTTGAGTTTTTTAAGCAAAAATAATGTTTTCTAAATGAGGGTACGTTCCTTAGGGCTAATACGGCTCATGCTTGCTTCGGAAGGGGTCCTTTACTTATTCTAAAAAAAATAAATAAATAAATAAATAAATAAATAAAACAGTTATGAATTTTTAAAAATAGGACCCTTATTTTTGCCCACCCTATATCTGTTCCGATGGATACTGCACCCCATAGACTGGTATTGTCTTGACCTTCGGGGCTTGATTTACGCCGGTCAAGGGTCTGTCCTGTGCAGTTCTAGGAGGTCCACCCTCCCAGGCTTTGCCACCCCTCTTTGGGGAGGAGTAAGTTTATTGCTTACTGTCTGAGGCGCCCCTGCCGGGGAATGCCGACGGGGCTGCCCAGGCAATTTTTAATGGCCAGAGTGTTAACCTCAATGCTTTTTGTTTCAAATATGACACATTCCAACAAAATGCCTATTTAATAGAATATTCAACGAAAATGTGTCAAACTGCAACTCGTTTCACATCTGCAACGAGCCTGTTGGCAAGTGTGAGTCGGTATTAGTATGATTTTGCATCAGCACACTCGCTAAATAGGTAATCAGTATATTCAATGTCACGGGCGAGCGTCATAGGTGTTTCATCTGCCTTATTCAAAAGTCTAAACTTTTAAATCCGGTCATTATAATGGTAAGTTTAAATTATTTTATGATTCTCTAGTGTGTTATGATTATTTAGATGCATATATTGTAGTGTTTTGTTATACATGTAAAATTTGATGCCATTTGTTGAACATTTGCGACATCATTTATTTTTGTTCAAAAAAATTTTTTTTTTTTCAGAAATCATTTATACTACTTTATATTATGATTATTTAGATGCATATATTGTAGTGTTTTGTTATACATGTAAAATTTGATGCCATTTGTTGAACATTTGCGACATCATTTATTTTTGTTCAAAAAAAATTTTTTTTTTTCAGAAATCATTTATACTACTTTATATTATGATTATTTAGATGCATATATTGTAGTGTTTTGTTATACATGTAAAATTTGATGCCATTTGTTGCACATTTGCGACATCATTTATTTTTGTTCAAAAAAAATTTTTTTTTTTTCAGAAATCATTTATACTACTTTATATTACCATTATGAAACGTTTTTCGCTTGTTTCAAACCAATATAAAAAAAAAAATTTAAAAAAAACAATATAAAAAAATAAAGCATTTAAGGGTTAAAAACATAATTTCTAATGTTTTAAATACTAAATAGCATACTCTTCCTACAAAATTTCATATAGTTTTCTTTGTACGAGCTATGAATCTTGAGTTCGAATCCTACGTAAGTCTAAAGGGTCTTTTTAACTAGATAAGTGATTTATAAATTCAAAGAAATTAACAGAACACAATAGCATAAAAAAGATTACATGAATATTTGAAAATAACCCCCAAAAAGCAAACATAGGCAATTTGTTCAACGCAACTTATTTTTGCTTAAAAACATAATTTCTAATGTTTTTGAAAAAAAAAACCCAAAAAACAAACAATACGTAAATACATTCAGCGTAGTTACTTACTTTCTCATGCAAAAACTAAGCAACATATATTTTTTTCACGAAAATTTAATGAATATTTTCCTTTTATACTAGCTATGAAATGCTATGGTAGAAGCTAGATAAAGATGGAAATTGACATACCCAGGTACTGTACCAACACCGCTCAAGGAGCGGATATAAACTCGTTTTATTTTATAATAAAGAAGAAAATAGAAAGAAGAAAATGCTTGCGACTCGTAAAGTGGTTCATATACAGGTCTTTTAGGTTTTGTCTACAGTGGCATTGTTGTAAAAATAAAGCAATAAGTAAAAATAAGACATTGTGCTTTTTTTTTTTAATGGGGGGAAATTTTTTTATGGGAAAAAAATTTTTTTATGGAAAAAATTTTTTTTTATGGAAATTTTTTTTGTTTTTATGGAAAATTTTTTTTTTTATGGAAAAAAATTTTTTATGGGGAAAAATTTTTTTATGGAAAAAAATTTTTTTTATGGAAATTTTTTTTTTTTATGGAAATCGCTCCTGACAAGGCACGAAACCACTTGATGTAAGGAGCTAAGAAAAAAAATTCTACTTCAAAGTTATAAACTAGCCAACGATAAGTGTTAGATGGATAGATTCCGACCCAGAAAACAGCAATTCTTCCCCCTTTGCCAGAAACATCGCTGAGGACTAAAGGACAAAATAAAGGAAGCGAGAGTTACGAGGTTGCCGAAAGTAAACCCAAGTTAGTCACTTTCTACTCTCCTTGAATTACTGTAAAAAGAGTTTACTCACAGGTCCGAAAAAGTTGCTGTCCATGCTTTGCCGATGGTTATCGCCTTCAAGCCAGCAGTGGCCCTTGGGAACTTCAACAAATTTCTCTTTGTAACCAAGCGTCCTGAAATACAAAACAAAAAAAAACAATTTATAATTGAAAAATGTATTTCATTTTTATTGAAATTTACAAAGAATATAGAAACATAAGTAATTTTGTTTGGCAATATATAATTTTGATTTGAAAGAAATGCAATAGACAGTTTATGAGGATTATCTGCCCTTGCCAGAGACATGACATTATGGGATAGAGTTCCAACATGGCCGCTACCGATCACGATCTAGCAACACGTATCAAATCTATAATCATCATAGTTTATTCGTCCATTGTATCATGTTTTAAATAAATCATTTTAAATTGGTATCTTCTAAGAATCATTTTCATCCGTTTTGTTTCTACATTGTTTTGTGTCTCGCTACTGGACCACCACAACATTGTGGATGAGCAAAATACACCTGAAGAAGGCCGGAGAACACATCAGCCAAAATTTACACTAAAAATAAATATCAACAGTGAGGACAATAGTTAAAAAAAGAAATAAGACAAGTAATGAAAATTTCTATGTCTAAAAGGGAAATAACTCTTTTATATCTTGAAATTATCTGCCCTTGTCAAGAGACATTGAATGATGGTTATCTGCCCTTGTCAGAGACATTACATGAGAGTATAGAGGTCTAATATGGACGCTACCAGACACGGTCTAGCAACACATATCAAATCTATAATCATCATAGTTTAAGCATCCATTGTTTTATGTTTTAAATAAATTATTTTATGTTGTTGATCGCCGTAGAATCGTTTTCGTCTGTTTTGGTTTGACATTGTTTTTTTCTATCACTACATCAAATCAAGTAAAAACAAGCCGCGCGTGCGTGGTCCCCCTCTGTATGTGACTCGATGTGGCGAGTGTAAAATGCAATAAATTTGGGCAATTTGGGGCATTTTTGACCCCCCTTTGACCCCCTGGGGGTGCGAACCAGAATTTTTCTGAGGTCAAGGATGCTCATTTTATATTCAGAACAATTGCCTCTACATTTTGGCCAAGTTTCAGAAAAATTGAATGAATGAATCAAACGTTATGGGAGAAAAGGGTCTTTTTTTGCCATTTTGGGGGCTTTTGACCCCCTGGGTGCGCGAACCAGATTTTTTTCCATGGTCAGTGATACTTATTTTCTATTAGGAACAATTGCCTCCACATTTTGGCCAAGTTTCAGAAAAATTGAATGGATGGATCAAACATTATGGGAGAAAAGGGTCATTTTTTGCAATTTTGGGGCCTTTTGACACCCTGGAGGCGCGAACCAGATTTTTTTCCATGGTCAGTGATACTTATTTTCTATTAGGAACAATTGCCTCCATATTTAGGTCAAGTTTCAGAGAAATTGAATGGCTGGATGAAAAGTTATGGGGCAAAAAATGTCATTTTTTGCCATTTCGGGGCCTTTTGACCCCCTGGGGTGCTAAGCAGATTTTTTTTTAAATCGGAGAATGTCACTTTCTAACCTGACCAAAGTTACAACTTCATGCAAAATTTCAGAGAAATTCAATCGATGGTTGCAGAGAAAAATCCGGACGGACATGCCTCAAAACATAAGTCCCCCGATTTTATAAATCGGGGGACCAAAAAAAGAAAGAGAAATGACATTAAAATCAGTAAGTTATAACAACTTACTGATTTTAATGTCATTTATACTTAAAAAAAACAAAAACTTAGTTCACCCCAAACAAGGCAAGTTGCTACTGTAGACACAAGGGGCTACTGAGAATTAGGGTGAAAGTTAAGGGGGGTCATCCTAAATTGGAAGCTGTGCAGCGAGATGCTTGTTCACATTAGTTTTAAATGTCTGCATGTCGGTATAGTTGGAAAAACAGGGAGCAGGGAGGGAGTTCCAAAGGCTAGCAGCTCAAGGAAAGAAGCTATTTGAGTAGAAGGCTCTCCTGCATCTCAGAATCGTTACAGTGAATGGATGGGATTTAGCTGATTGTCGGGTTGGTCGAGTGTATTTACACAAAATACATGTTAAAATATTCCTTAGTTCCATTATAATTCTTCTGATTAGCTGTAATTTGCAATTAAGTCACCAAATAACCCATCTCTTACTACGTTCATGTCTATCACTCTCACCCTCTCTCACTGTATGTTGTTTAACCCCTCGCTCTTAATTTATGCAGTGTTTATCACTCTTGCTTCACTCTCTCCCTCTTGCTCTCTGCTTAAAAGGCAGACATAATGAAACTAACTATAAAACTCAGGATAGGAATAGTCTATTATTTATATAAAAAATGAAATATCATCCCAAGTAATAATAATATTTAACCTGTAGTAAGAAAGAGAGAGAAAGAGAGAGAAAGCAGAGAGACAGAGAGGGAGGAGGAGGAGGAGGAGAGATGGGTAGAGATAGCGATCAAAAATACACTAATGTTGGATTTTGTCTTTTTTATTTTAAAAATTTTCACTGGTTTTGCATACTCACTTTTTCTTAATTCACACAATCTAACTTGAGCTCAATGGGTTACCCAACGTGTCACGTTTTTGTCTAGTACGTTTATATATATATATATATATATATATATATATATATATATATATATATATATATATATATATATATGTTTGTGTACGATAAACTCTCAAAATAATTAACCGATTAAACTGATTAGTCATAAATAAAAGAAAAGTGGAAGATATTTTACTCTGACATTCAGATGTTCTCTTACTGTTACACATAACACCAGAGACAAATGTAATTACACAATCTTTCCACAATCCATCGTTTTTTTGGCTATTACTCTCCGTTCTTCTCCCTTTTTGAAAAACGGCTGACCTACATTCAACTCTAAATATATATATATATATATATATATATATATATATATATATATAGAGAGAGAGAGAGAGAGAGAGAGAGAGAGAGAAAGAGAGAGAGAGGGGGGAGGGAGTAGGAAAAAAATAGAATCTGGTTTATGTATTTAATAGTATCACCATTTTGTGGGTCAATCGGTTAGGACGCCATATTTAAAGACAGACATTGTGATTTCAAATCTCATCAGAGGCATAATTATTGTTACTCATATATTGTCCCAAAATGAACTGAGACATTTCAAATTAAGCAGATTGTTTGGTTTTACTTTTATTTTTTCTATAATCTACGTAATTTACGGAAATTAGCACCGGCGGCCAGTACATGAAAGTATTATTGAGTAGAGCTGCACGTTGTTATGCAGACAATGTAAAGAAGAGTTTTGCGTCGTCATATGCGAAAAGTGAATGCCTTACAGTTTTGCGTCGTCATATGCGAAAAGTGAATGCCTTACAGTTTTGCGTCGTCATATGCGAAAAGTGAATGCCTTACAGTTTTGCGTCGTCATATGCGAAAAGTGAATGCCTTACAGTTTTGCGTCGTCATATGCGAAAAGTGAATGCCTTACAGTTTTGCGTCGTCATATGCGAAAAGTGAATGCCTTACAGTTTTGCGTCGTCATATGCGAAAAGTGAATGCCTTACAGTTTTGCGTCATCATATGCGAAAAGTGAATGCCTTACAGTTTTGCGTCGTCATATGCGAAAAGTGAATGCCTTACAGTTTTGCGTCGTCATATGCGAAAAGTGAATGCCTTACAGTTTTGCGTCGTCATATGCGAAAAGTGAATGCCTTACAGTTTTGCGTCGTCATATGCGAAAAGTGAATGCCTTACAGTTTTGCGTCGTCATATGCGAAAAGTGAATGCCTTACAGTTTTGCGTCGTCATATGCGAAAAGTGAATGCCTTACAGTTTTGCGTCATCATATGCGAAAAGTGAATGCCTTACAGTTTTGCGTCGTCATATGCGAAAAGTGAATGCCTTACAGTTTTGCGTCATCATATGCGAAAAGTGAATGCCTTACAGTTTTGCGTCGTCATATGCGAAAAGTGAATGCCTTACAGTTTTGCGTCGTCATATGCGAAAAGTGAATGCCTTACAGTTTTGCGTCGTCATATGCGAAAAGTGAATGCCTTACAGTTTTGCGTCGTCATATGCGAAAAGTGAATGCCTTACAGTTTTGCGTCGTCATATGCGAAAAGTGAATGCCTTACAGTTTTGCGTCGTCATATGCGAAAAGTGAATGCCTTACAGTTTTGCGTCGTCATATGCGAAAAGTGAATGCCTTACAGTTTTGCGTCGTCATATGCGAAAAGTGAATGCCTTACAGTTTTGCGTCGTCATATGCGAAAAGTGAATGCCTTACAGTTTTGCGTCGTCATATGCGAAAAGTGAATGCCTTACAGTTTTGCGTCGTCATATGCGAAAAGTGAATGCCTTACAAGATTAGAAGAGTTTTTGGTTGTTTTGGAATTTAAATGAACAAAGAGAATTGATTAAAAAGAAAAACAGAGGTTCTTAAGATGTGTCCATTCAATCTTAAGCGTGACAGACAGATGGACAGACAGACAAAATGCTATTTAAAAAAAACGTGATGTACAAAATGCTATTTCATGATTAAACGAGACAGACAGACAAAATGCTATTTAAAAATTAAGCAGGACAGACAGACAAAATGCTATTTTAAAAAAAAAACGTGACACACAAAATGTTATTTAAAAATTAAGCAGGACAGACAGACAAAATGCTATTTTAAAAAAAACGTGACACACAAAATGCTATTTAAAAATTAATCTTCACGTAGTAACGGAGGAACTAATGCAATGCTATTTCATAATTAAGCATGATTTACAGACAGACGGGCCGACAAATTGCAATTCCAAACTTTAACTTGACAGATGAATGGACTGACAGACAGAGCCCATAATAGGGATGTGTGGACTATTCTAAGAACTTATCCCATTGATTTGATTAGTAACAAAAAAACACTTTATATCGGCTATTTCAATTCCAATCGATTTAATTGAATTTCATATTTAATCTGCTGAATAGTTTTTGTTTTGATTATTAATATCACAGATGGAGTGGGAGAAGCTAACTCTCTCATAGTCCCACGTCCTCGTCCTGCTACCAATAACACCATGAGGAAAATACTATTTCAAAATAAAGCTTCACATAGTGACAAAGAGACTGGTGAAATGCTATTAAACATCACTTACAGACGGATGGACTGAGAAATGCTATGATTGACCGACAGACAGAGCCTGTTCTAGAGATGCGTAGATGCATCGAAAAACTTGTTCCATCGATTTGATTAGTAAAAAACAAAAAAAAATTATATTTGCTTTTCAGATTTTATATTATCCAATCTGATTAGCTTCATTTGTATTTGAGAACATATTTATTTTTTTCGTTTGTTTTCGGAGTTAGGGTAAGAGAGGTGAAGCTACACACCTTTTAATTTCAGCTACTAACAATAAGAATAATGGCGATGACTTGATGAATTGGTTCATGAGAATGTCGCTTTTTTTTTTCTTTCTTATGTTTTATTTTCTGTTTTTTTTTTCTTTCTGTTTTGTTGCATTTTGATATTCTTGGAGATGAATTTGTCCAAGTTGGAAGAATTTCAATGGGACAAAATGAAAATCAAACGAAAAACAAAAAAGAAAGAATGATTTGAAAAGGGGAGAGAACTCGTGTACTCCTTTCATTCCAGCGGAGTTGACTGAATAACAGAAGACATTTTGTGGTGGGAATGGAAATATGCAAAACCCAGATGACAATCACAAATCACGCAATTCTTTTTCTTGTTATTCTTATCAATATTTAGGGGTTTTTTTGTGCTTTTTAAATTACATTTATTCATAATCCAAATAACATTTTTTGCAGGCGATGAAATCCTATTTCAGTCACATAAATTATTAATGAAAATTAAAGACTCCCGGGCAACGCCGGCTAAGGCAGCTAGTATATACGAGGCCTGTCTAAAAAGTATCCGACCTTGGGCCAGAAAAAATATTTCAAATACGTGACGGGGTTGGGACCCTAATCCCTTTCAAAGTAGGCCTCTTGTGTTTGCACACACTTAGTCCACCGATCCATCCACTGCCGGAAACACCTCTGGAAGTCTTCTTTTGGAAGTCTTCTTCTCCTTTGTGGATTTAACATGAACCTGACGATCAAGTTAACACTTCTTGCCGTTCATTTAAGAATCCTATGTTGTAGATAAAGCCACCATCCGTCCATGCATGGAGTATTGTTGCCATATCTGGGCTGGTGTGACACCCACTACTCTCTCCCTCTTTGACAGAATGCAAAAAAGAGTCTCTAATCTAATAAGTACCACACTGTCTACCAAGCTCCAGACCCTGTCCCATCACCACAATATTGCATCCCATGTGCTTGTTTTACAAGTACTTCAACGGAATGTCGTCCGATAAGCTTACTGCACTTGTACCCCCTAAACATAGATACCCCTGACAAACCCGACTAGAAGCAAAATTCTACCCCTTCAGTGTAGAGGTCCCCAGATGCTGGAAAACTTTCTTCTCTAATAGCTTCTTTCCTCAAACGTTTTGCCTTTGGAATTCCCTCACTGCTCCCTGTTTCCCGACTGTATCAACATGTAGAAATTTAAATGTAATATGAACAAACACCTCAGAAATTGGTGCTTCACAGATTAGGACCCACACTTACTTTGATCCCGTCGTTAGGTTTAGGGTTAGGGTTAGGGTTAGGGTCAAAGTTAGTGTGAGTCCTAATCTGTGAAAGTACCCAAAAATTTAAATTTAAATGTTAACAAACATCTTGTTGCCCATCTCCCCACCCAGGTTGTGCCCTATAAATCTGCCTATAAATCTGCCCCTTATGCTTCAGTGGCAATATACATTGTTGCAGATGAATAAAAGTAGAAACAGAACAAACGTTTAATTTTTCTGTACTCGATGTAATTTACGGGAATTAGGACCTAGAGCGACGCCGAGTACCCCTGTTAATATATATAGTCATCCACAGACAGACTGTTTTGCTGTATCACAGCTCTTTAGTGTTGCTTGATAGTCTAGATGACAGGCGGCGCTTCCAACCACTGGCATCTGTTTCGCTGTATCACAGCTTATCAGTGTGACTAGACAAGCAAGTGCCTTGAGCCGGGATTGAAACTCGATCGTCTAGACTACAGTCGGTGCACCTCCTAACCACTAGCTGTAATTCGGCACCTGCTGAGAGTAAACAAAATCTCAATATAAACATTGTCAATTGCTTGAGAGCTCTATTTGTTTATATACATAAGTATGAGTGTATGTGTGTGTTGTGTTGTGTGTGTGTGTGTGTGCGTGCGTGCGTGTGTGTGTGTGTGCGCGCGTGTGTGTGTGTTGTGTGTTGTGTGTGTGTTGTGTTGTGTGTGTGTGTGTGTGTTGTGTGTGTGTTGTTGTGTGTGTGTGTTTGTATAATTTAACAGTGATTTAAAGGAAAGCATCAAGTGTTTACGTGACTGGTTTCAGAAATGTCGATTTGCTAAGTGTCGTAAGTGCCTTCGCAGACTGTGTTTCATGAAAAACAAAATCATTTTGATGACTTTTTACCTTCCGGCTAATGAATGCATTAAGAGATGGAGAGAAATTAAGCCAGAACAGAAACAAAATCTATATTCAACCGAAGCTTCAGTGATCAAATTCCGCTTTTAAGAGGAGGGAAAAATGTCTAGACAGCTTTCTGTAGTTTACAAACATGAACGAGTTATTGCCCTTGGTTGAAATCTCCTGTCAATGGAAAAGGGGAAAGATTAAGAAGCTTACAAAACAGTTCAAGGCAATTCTTATTTGCTGACTCGATTGTTAGGACACATTCACACACACACACATACAAGTTTTTCTACAAACACATGCCTACAATGTATGTATATAAGAATATCTTAAATATATAATCGGATGCACATTTATATCTACATCAACAAAGGTCTATATGAAATTAGATAATGTCCATTGTGAAGCCGCATTCGAATGTAAAGCTTCATCATACCGAATCAATAAATATCTAGAATGGCTTGCGATTCTTCAAAGGCTTTTTTTATCTTTTATTAGACGCATTCTCACATTTGTACAGGAGGCTTGGTCCATTGGTCTGCCACACTTAAATGGAATTGTTTTTCACAAAAATGCACATATTGAATAGACGCATCTTATTTGAGATACGTTCAAGCATCTCTGTGCGGAGCTTGGTCAGTCAGTGTGTCCCCGCTTCAGTTTGAAATTCCATTTTCGTCAGTCTGTAATGCTAAAGTTCGAAATAGCATTTTGGTCGGTCTGTCATGCATAAGTTTGAAATATCATTTTCGGCTGTCTGTCATGCTTAAGTTTCAAATAGCATTTTCGGCGGTCTGTCATGCATAAGTTTTTAATAGCATTTTCGTCAGTCTGTCATGCATAAGTTTGAAATATCATTTTCGGCGGTCTGTCATGCTTAAGTTTGAAATAGCATTTTCAGCGGTCTCTCATGCTTAAGTTTGAAATATTATTTTCGGCGGCCTGTCATACCTAAGTTTGAAATATTATTTTCGGTGATCTGTCATACCTAAGTTTGAAATATTATTTTCGGCGGTCTGTCATACCTAAGTTTGAAATATTATTTTCGGCGGTCTGTCATACCTAAGTTTAAAATAGCATTTTCGGCGGTCTGTCATGCATAAGTTTGAAATAGCATTTTCGGCGGTCTGTCATGCTTAAGTTTTTAATAGCATATTCGTCAGTCCGACACGCATTAGTTTGAAATAGAATTTTCGTCAGTCTTTCAGGCTTAATATCAAATTAAAATTTTACTGCAGTTTCCACGCATAACTTTGAAATAATATTTTTATGCATCTGTAAGTTTGAAATAGAATTTTCGTCAGTCCGTTGTGCTTAAGTTTGATAAACCATTTTTTCAATGTATCACGCTTACGTCTGAAATCGCATTTTCGTGCGTCTGTCATGCGGAAGTTCTTAATCACATGTCCATCGCTAAAAGTGCAAAATGATCGGACGTATCTTGAAAATGGATTTGTTCTTATTTTGTTGCGAAACAGGAAACGCACAATTGCCAAGACTCAATGGACAAAGCCGTTTGGAGCATTCAGTGAAGCCAAATACAAACAAAAGCATGCACACGCAAACACGTGCACACATGCAAACACGTGCACACATGCAAACACGTGCACACATGCACACTAACACATGCAGAAATAAGCGCACACGCGCATGTAGGGAAACAAAGGAATGGTAGAAAGTTTTCGTTTTATTGCAGTTTGTTTCATGACGTTTCGATCGATAAAAAGCAAAGAATGACAGCTTTCTTATACCATTCACACGAATCTGGTGCAATGTTTATGCATAAGCACACAAATTATATACGAGTTGCATAGGCATGTTCTGCTTTTATTTGTAGCAAAAAAAAAAACAGGGTTCAATCTTTCCTTAAAGATAGAGAAGGAATAATAATAAGACCTCCACTGGAAAAGTGCGGAGAATGCTGGGACCTTGGGGAGGCTTATTGCCACCCAAATCCCAGTGAAGACCAATTGTCTTTACCAGCGAGAAATCAATGGTAAAAGGCTGTTGCAATGCCGCATCGTTATCGAAAAGAGGTGAAGAATACTGGAAATCTGGGGAGACTTGTTGTCACTCAGACTCCAGGAAATACCACTGGTTGTTGTCGGTGAGCAATCACTGACGATAATCTGTGTGAGAACTCCTAGTGAGTACAAATAATAATAATGATAATAAGACACAACTGTGTGGGAAAGGCAGTCCACTGGGAACTATGCAAACGACTGCACTTTGAACATGCAGAAAAATGGTGCAGACACAAACCGGAGACAAGATTGGAAAACGAAAATCACTAAATCATCTGAGGCATAGAGGTACAGACAGACAAAGGCATCCAAGCAAGGAGACCCAACGTGTCTGAAGTATGAAGAAAAAAACCCTGCTAAATCGTAGATTTTGCTGTCCCAGCATTCACAGATTGAAGACCAAGGAAGCAAGAAAAAAAACGAAGCAAATACACGGAACTTGCTAGAGAACTGAAATGAACATGGAACGTGAAGAAAATCATTATAACACCGATAATTGCTGGAGTACTAGGAGCAGTCTTGAAAACACTGGAAAAACGACTAGGAGAAATTAGAATTAAAGGGAAGATTGAGACCATAAAACGAACGGCAATGATGAAAACATACGAAATATTAAGGAAAATCCTTGAATGCGGAAACCAAACCACATAACCAACAAGTACATACCAGTCACAGATAAATGGAAAGGAAAAAAAAAAAAACATGCAGTGGCACGAGTCTCGGCTGATAGCACACAAAACTGTCATGAAGGGTCAAGAAGGATGAAAAGAGCAAGGATGGAGAGCGCCAACGAGAGCTCCACTAGAAGGATGCGGAGAGTACTAGAGCCCTTGGGGGGGGGGGCTTATTGCCACCCAACTTCCAGAAAAGACGAACGGTTATTGCTAGCGAGAAATCAATGGTACACGGCTGTTGGTATAATGCAAAGTGATTTACAATGTTTATCGAAAGAGACGGAGAGTGCTGGAAATCTGAGTAGACTTGTTGTCACTCAGAGTCCAGGTAACACCAATGGTTATTGTCAAAATCACTTACTTGTGTAAAAACTCCTAGTGAATAAATAATAATACGGATAATAAGAAAAGAAAAATGTGAAGAGAAACGAGTAAAGACGGACCAAAAAATTGCAAAGGAAAAAACACAAACATAGACATGGCTACAAAAAGGACACGTTAAAAGAGAAACAGAATCATTACTGACAGCCGGACAAAATACGATCAGAAAACTACATAATGGACAAGATAGACAAAATCCAGAAAAACAACAAATGTAGACTCTGTGGACAAAGAGACATCATAAGTGAATGGCCATTCCTATGTAAGAGTCAGATACGTCTTAAGATGGAGTATTGCTGCCACATCTGAAGAGGTGCCACTCTTATTCTTTCTTAGAGTTCAAAATTGACTTTGCAATCTCTTTCTCACAGAAGAGGCATTGCTAGTCCTTCTCTACTCTATCGGTATTTCAATGGAAAGTGCTCGACTGAGCTCCAATCTCTGGTTTCTCCTTGTCAAACTTTCCCTGCCACAACTGCAAAGAACTTTCTTTTCTCCTTCGGTGTTCCTAACATCAAATCGAATTTCTATTAACAGTTTCTTTCAAAGAACTTCCCATCTGTGGAACCCTTTACCACAAGATTGGTTCCCTGAGGGCTACAACATGGTCATCTTCAAATGTAATGTCAATAAACACTTGTCATAGGTCATCAAATTTTATTCGTCCCATTCATTATTTTCAATCCTCTCATAATATTCATCGTCATTCAACTGAAAATCTATCCATCTCATTACCCCTTATCCTTGAGTTGAGAAGGAATATAAAAATCGGTATGACTCGGTTGGAAAGGTAATCCGCTGGGAACTGCATTGCGTTTATAATATGGGTGTGCAAACATTGGACCCTTTTTCTCCATTTCTTGTGTTGTTCAAGTGTGTTTGCACAGCGTGTTTATCGGATACCGTCTGCACATGGACATTGCAAACATTGCATGCTACGCTGCAGCCAACATGCAACCTGAAGTGTCTTTCCTGTTTATCAATAAAATAGCCAGACTCTGTGAACAAATAAACATGGCGTTTATTGTTGTTGGCCCCTTTCACAGCTGCTAAAACCACACAGGAGAGAGAGAGAGAGAGAGAGAGAAAGAGAGAAAGAAAGAGAGAGAGAAAGGGAGAGAGAGAAAGAGAAAGAGAGAGAGAAAGGGAGAGAGAGAAAGAGAGAGAGAGAGAGACAGAAAGAGAGAAAGAGAGAAAGAGAGAAAGAAAGAGAGAGAGAGAAAGAGAGATAGAGAAAGAGAGATAGAGAAAGAGAGAGAGAGAAAGAAAGAGAGAGAGAGAGAGAAAGAGAGAGAAAGAAAGAAAGAGAGAGAAAGAAAGAGAGAGAGAGAGAAAGAGAGAGAAAGAGAGAGAAAGAGAGAGAAAGAAAGAGAGAGAGAAAGAAAGAAAGAGAGAGAGAGAAAGAAAAAGAGAGAGAGAGAGAGAGAGAAAGAAAGAGAGAGAGAGAGAGAGAGAGAGAGAGAGAGAGAGAGGGGGGGGTATCAATCAATTAATCCACTGATGTTCGTAGAAGTATTTATCGGGTTCTCAACTATTCTTCCACATAAACAAAGGAGGCGAACAAAAAACAACCTAAAAACTTATTAAAAAAAACGAGCAAAAAAAAAAAATACCCGCCATCCGGTTGATATTAATCTCGCTCTAAGTTTTCTTTTCACATTACGTATCTTTAATATAAATCTATTGTAATTTCAAAAACCAATAGTTTTTATTTTAATGAAATTTGATGAACATTAGATTTTTACTCTTACTTTTATGTACGCATAAAATTAATAAAAAATATATATTAACAAAAAAATATGTCGTATAAAGTTAAGGGCGACTAATAATGCAATTTTCTGCATCTTAATCACTTAGGAAGTGAGACAATCGAAACAGTGGTAAGCAAAATAACAACGAACGCTGCAATCACCAATAAAAAAAAAATTACATAAAAATACATTAAATATTTTAAGAAAGGTTTTGGTAATTTATCCTCTTTTTAATTATATCACTTTAATTAAGTACTGTTATTATCGACAAAATTATTGCATATATATAAGAAAATAGGACAATAAAATTACAAATAAATAGCACCAAACATTAATTTATTATAAACAGTTTTAAAAAATAGTTATGCCAATTAGGCATATAAATAGCTGTGCTTGGATCTTTGCTCTCAATTATATATACAATATTTAAAAAGACAATGTCGTATCATCGATACGCGCCATAAACTGGTATCGTCTTGGCCTTCGGGGCTTGATTTGCGCCGGTCTGTCCTGTGCAGTTCTAGGAGGTCCACCCTCCCAGGCTTTGCCTCCCCTCTTTGGGGAGGAGTAAGTTTGTTGCTTACTGCCTGAGGCGCCCCTACCGGGGAATGCCGACGGGGCTGCCCAGGCAATTTTTAAATGGCCAGAGTGCTCACCTCTCGAGCGCTGGCTTTTAACCCCACTTACTCGACCCGAGCTTGGGTCACATCTTACTTGTGGGAGTAAGATAAACCTGGCCTTGTGCCTAACCTCCTGGGGAGGTAAATAAAATGTCGTATCATCGATACGCGCCATAAACTGGTATCGTCTTGGCCTTCGGGGCTTGATTTACGCCGGTCTATGGGTCTGTCCTGTGCAGTTCTAGGAGGTCCACCCTCCCAGGCTTTGCCTCCCCTCTTTGGGGAGGAGTAAGTTTGTTGCTTACTGCCTGAGGCGCCCCTACCAGGGAATGCCGACGGGGCTGCCCAGGCAATTTTTAATGGCCAGAGTGCTCACCTTCTCGGGCGCTGGCTTTTCAAACCCCACTTTCCGACCCGACCTTGGGTCACATCTTACTTGTGGGAGTAAGATAAACACTGGCCTTGTGCCTAACCTCCTGGGGAGGTAAATAAAATGTCGTATCATTGATTGATACATGCCATAAACTGGTATCGTCTTGGCCTTCGGGGCTTGATTTACGCCGGTCTATGGGTCTGTCCTGTGCAGTTTTAGGAGGTCCACCCTCCCAGGCTTTGCCTCCCCTCTTTGGGGAGGAGTAAGTTTATTGCTTACTGCCTGAGGCGCCCCTACCAGGGAATGCCGACGGGGCTGCCCAGGCAATTTTTAATGGCCAGAGTGCTCACCTTCTCGGGCGCTGGCTTTTCAAACCCCACTTTCCGACCCGAGTTTGGGTCACATCTTACTTGTGGGAGTAAGATAAACCTGGCCTTGTGCCTAACCTCCTGGGGAGGTAAATAAAATGTTGCATTATTTATTTAATTAACAGTGAGCCGTTTTGATGGTAATATAGGTGTGATAATTCTTTATTAAATCACTTTAATTAATTACTGTTAATATTGACAAAATTATTGCATATATATAAGAAATAGAACAATAAAATTACAAATGAATAACACCAAACATTAATTTATTATTAACAGTTTAAAAAATAGTTATGTTAATTAGGCATTCAAATAAGTGTGCTTAAGTCTTTGTTCTTGACTATATATACAGTATTTTATTTTTACTAATGAGTCACCGCTTATTAAGGCCCAGAGGCCACTCGAGGATAAGGGTTAATGAATTTGTCATGGTGGACGACGGTGAGACAACAATGTGATGATTGGTAACGATGGTTGAAACTGGGCAGAATTTTATTTTAGAGGACAACAGAATTTGTTTACATCAGACTTGAACATATTATGTTCTATTATTGATTTAAGTAACAGTGAGTACGTTTTGATACTAATATAGATTTAGATAACTGCGTTTATTTGTGCTATAAGAATATTTGGTGCTTCTTTAGAAACGTGGCCGAGATTTGAAAGGGGGAGATAATTCGGTACTTATATCGATCTTGACCCAGTTTTCGCGAGTTTCTTGTCGGAAGCGTTCGGCTATCCTATGCAAACGCCCGAGAGATGACGAGCCGATTTGTACCAGACGACAATTTTGATACGGTGCTGTGTCCTATGATAATAATGTTCTGCTTGTTTTTTTGTTTTTTTTTGTTAGGGTTAGGGTTTAGTGTTAGGGTTAGGGTTTAGGGTTAGGGTTTAGGGTTAGGGTTTAGGGTTAGGGTTTAGGGTTAAAAATATTTATTTGACAACAGTAATTTTGCTCTGTTTTGCTTGTTTTATTTGTTTTGTTGTTTAAAAGATTTCTTGCAACTATAACTAAAAATTATAGGATACAGCAACGTATTAAAAAAAAAAAAATTCATTTGATAACAGTAACTTCGCTATGTTTTGCTTGTTTTTTGTTTTTTTTGTTGTTTTTTTAGAAAATTTCTTGAAAATATAACTTAAAATCATAGGACGCAGCACCGTATCAAAATTGTTGTCTGGTACCATTCGGCTCGTCATCTCTCGGGCGTTTGCGTAGGACAGCCGAACGCTTCCGACAATAAAACTTGCGAAAACTGGGTCAAGATCGATATAAGTACCGATAATTCAAACGACGAAATATGAAAGGGGCAGATAAGTCAAACTTTTTTTTGGGGGGGGGGCGAAAAAAAGGGAGAGGGTGGGGGATCAAATCTAACTCTAAATCCTAACATTCCAATTAAAACCGGTTTATTTATTTGATGTCTGATTTATTTCAATAAATCTATTTAATCTTAACATATCCTCAGAAGTTTTATTTTTTGCATTTTAAATTCGATACTCCCCCCCCCCAAAAAAAAAAGTTTGAATTATCTCTCCCCTTTCATATCTCGTCTCGGCCAGACAAAGCATGAAGCCACTTGATGTAAGGAACTAACAAGAACAAATATGATTATTGCAAAGACAGGAGATGCCTATTGGCTTCATGGCTTGAAAAGACCAAGGTAATAGTTAGAAGGAAAACAGCCAGCAGGAAGAGAATTCCACAAGCATGCCATTCTTGGAAAGAAGCTACTGGAATAGGAAGCTGTATTACAATGAGGTATCAAAACAGCGAATTGATGGAGACTACTAGACCAACGAGTCAAACGAGCTGGAACAAAAGAAGCAGGGAATAGATCACATAATTCTGAAGAACACATGCCATAATAGTATTTATAGAAAAGACTGAAACTAACAACATCACGTTTGTGAGAGAGAGGGTAAAGAGAAGAAGAAAGGGTGTGGCCAATCAAATTACAGATACGTTTCTGCACCTTATCAAGAACCCTCAAATGAGACAGAGATTCAACAGCCTAAATAGGACAACAGTATTTCATACATGGTCTGATTGTAGATTTGTAGAGATAGGGAATAGCCTCAGGTGTGAGAAAGTGTTTGGAGTCATAGAGAGAACTGACTTTACGAGAAGCAGAAAGAGCAATGGATCTAATGTATGAACTCCAAGAATGATTTGATGAGAAAGAAAGACCAAGAAGTTTCAGAGTCAATTTCTCCTCAAGAGCAGGGCCATCCATGAGAATCACAGGAAGAAAACGGACAGGCCTACGATTGAAAGACACAAGCTGAGTCTTAACAGGATTAAACGAAACAAGCGATGTTGTACCCTAATCCACAACTGAACCCAGCTCAACTTCTAGATCAGCTGCATATTTCGACTGATCCGAGGGAGATGGGCGAGAAGCAACACCAGAATAGAGAGTGGTATCATCAGCATAGATGTTAATTTTCTGAACAATATTCTCTGGAAGATCATTTATATAAAGAAGAAACAGTGGTGGACCTAGAATAGAGCTCTGAGGAACACCAGCATTGATAGGAAAAGAGAATGAAGAGACATCATCCAAAGTTACTCGCAAGCTTCGATCAGAAAGAAAAGATCTAATAATGTCAAGAACCCAATGTAACCTCCAACCTTCTTCAGATGCATTTTTTAAAACTTGGGAATCTTTGGTCAAACTCGGGAATCTATACAGAATTTCGAACTGAACCCTTTTATTTAATCCACAGGGGCAGATTGTTCTTGTTCCGTCAGCCATGACTGGGTAGAAATGTTAATTAAAGTTAATTAATTAATGTTAGTTAATTAATTAATGTTAATTAATGTTAGTTAATTAATTAATGTTAATTAATGTTAGTTAATTAATTAATGTTAGTTAATTAATTAATGTTAATTATTTAATGTTAATTAATTAATGTTAGTTTTAGGCAGTTGGATTCCGTTGACGCTTGAAAAGTTGGCGTTCATTATGAACGCTAATGAAACAACATATATTTTGTCGCAATAATGGAATAATAAAATCACCAACAATATATATATATATATATATATATATATATATATATATATATATATATATATATATATATATAGGCAGAATCTTCTCTTGTAGGCAAGTATTGTTGAATATGAGAGACAACTCATGTCTAAATATTCTTTGGTAGATCCTTTCAATAGTCCGAATTAGGATCTTAGTTTCGGAGGGGAATTGGCTGATGAATTTGCCATAATTTGCATTAGTCTCCCAAGTACTTTCGCACCCATCTGGGTCCATCTTCGGGGGAATGAGGTAAATCAGGTCTAGACCATGTGTTAGTATTTATAGAAGGTTTTTGGCGGGAATTATGTACTAAGTACGAAATTATATTTGGAGCTATAAACATTTTAGAATATTATTACTGATATTAAAGTTAATTCTATTAATTAGGGTTTTTTTGGTTTTTGTATGTAGGGCTTCTAATATATGGAGTTTTTGTTTGTTAGTACTAAATTCTAAGATTTTGGTATTTTCCACTAAGAGTAATATATATATATATATATATATATATATATATATATATATATATATATATATATGATGAAAATAATGGAACAAGAATATAATGAAAGAATGGGGGAATAATCTAATGTATAAAGTAATACAGTATCCAATCACTTGTGATGATAAAGAAGCATTCGCGATAGACACACGAGTATTGATTTACTCCTCTCCAGGAGTTAGGCACAAGGCCAGTTTTTATCTTACTCCCACAAGTAAGATGTGACCCAAGGTCGGGTCGGGAAAGTGGGGTTTAAAAATTGCCTGGGCAGCCCCATTGGCATACCCCGGTAGGGGCACCTCAGGCAGTAAGCAATAAACTTACTCCTCCCCAAAGAGGGGAGGCGAAACCTGGAAGGGTGGACCTCCTAGAACTGCACAGGACAGACCCATAGACCGGCGTAAATCATGCCCCGAAGGCCAAGACAATACCAGTCTATGGGGTGCAGTATCCATCGGAAAAAATTTCCAGTTATTAGCTGTTACGAGATAAGAATTAATATAATTAATTGAGTTGCCGGTGTCAATTAATGCATCAATAGAAATGCCATTAATTTTAATCCGCATTATAATTTTCGAGAGGGAGTCTGGAGACGCAGCTGTTATAGAAGCTACCATAAAGAAGGCAGTAGAATTTTTTGAAAAATTATTTTGAGAAGATGTGGACCTGCACACCTTAGAAAAATGTCCCATCTTCCCACACTTGTGACACCTAGCATCTCTGGCCGGACAAGATAACTGAGGGTGTAGACTTAACCCACAAAAGTGGTATTTACGACCTGTGGAAGCAGCGGTGATAGGCAACTCTGAAGGATTTGTAGTGCCCGGATTTCCTGGTTAGAGAAAGAAGTCACAGAGAAGTATGAAGACAAGAGGTGGGGGAATAAGAATGTGTGTTGTTCAAAGCAGCACCGACCATATCTGATTGTAGGTAGAACAGACTGTTTTTGAGCAATTTCAAACGTATAAGCCTGTTCGTAGGCATGTTCTAAGGTTAAGGCATTTGTTTTCGAGTAGTCTTTGTCTTACTTGAACATTCAGGAGTCCGTTGATAAAAGCATCCATAATGTGCTCGTCTCTAATTGACCGGAAGTTACAGTCCTTGCTCAGGGTTCGTAATTCTTTTAGAAATTGTTCCAAATAAATAAATATCGCAAAAATATTTCGTTTTTGGGTTTTCAGTAGGTGGCTTGTAGTGTTTCAATAGCCTCTTCATAAGTGGTACGATACATAATAATCTTGTGCAACATGTGAGATGCATAATTGGTTAGGAGTCCGAGCTGATTTATTTGTCGTTGTGAATTTGCTGCATGTAATGCCTGCAAAAAGTTTTCAAACGTCACTTGCCAATGAGTCCAGCGTTTTTCGGAATTAGAAGTCTCGAGCTCCACGTCGAACCGTTGCGGGCGCATTAGTTGTTATATGCCGACTGTATACTGAATAAATTGTTATAAGAAACAGGAACAGCAGTCGACTTGGGAAAGCTTTATTCAACATACAGTGTCGATACATTGTTAGTTCCGTATTTATAAGATTAGTAGAAACAGAAGAGTTCTCCAAAGGGGAGATAATCAAAATAAGGGAAGCTACTCTCAATTACTTGTTACAAGTAGTATCACGGGCAACGTTAGTTGCCCTGTTGTTTAATTTGTTTTACGAACGTAACTAATCTTTTTTCGGTTCTAAAAAAAAATTAGAAAGCGTAATTATTTGCTTTTGTTAATTAAAATTTAAGACATTTTCTTTAATTTAATTTTAAAAATCGGTTCAATTGTAGAATAAGTCGATTTTTGATGCGGAGAAAATCAAGCTCCCCAAAAATGGCCATTCTGGGTTGAGACAAAAATAAAAATTGTCTCAATCAAGAAAGATTTCTCCTACACTAACCGAGGACAGAACAGATGAAGTGTAGTATCAGAACAGGTACTACACTTTAGAGTGAGTGAAGAAAATGAAACTAAACTTTTCAAAGCAGCAATCAGTAATTAGTAATCACTAAGGATTCAGTGCGGTTTGTAGCCAAGGGGAGCCTCATTTTCGTTTGCTAATTAAAATTACATAAGTTGTTTCGCCAGATTAGATGACTAATTGGAGTAATTGTCGATAAGTGCATATCAATCGATCGATCCATCTATCTATCCACCTAGCGATCTATCTATCTATCTATCTATCTATCTATCTATCTATCTATCTATCTATCTATCTATCTCTTTTCCTACATTTCCTCTGAACAAATTTCTCCATCCCGCTATTAGTTGTCAAAACTCATTAACAAACTCTTTCTAAAGTTATTCAAATAGTCAAAGTCAATCGTGAAATATTTATCTGAATCCCGAACTTTGGATCTGACTCCCGTCAAATGGTCCTCTCTCTCTCCCACCTCCTCAACATACAATACTTGAAAAAGCTAAACCCTTTCCTTAAAACAACAAAAAAATAAAAACGAATGAATATTCTTAGGTTACTTCAATTCAATATGATTAGCGAAGAAAATGTGATTTACAATTTAATGTGTGACGGACAGATGGACCGACATCATCTCGTCGTCGTAGTGTCACAAATCCTCCTGACTCTCTCATGCCAGCTCACTCTATCCCCCATCACACCTGGTAAGTCTTCATAGGTGCAGTGTGAGTCTTCTGCGAGTTGCTTGACGTAGGTTCTGTGTCGTCTCCCCACTGAGCCACATTCCTGTTTTGGCATCCACAAAAGTAGATCGCTGACGATTTCATCTTTAACCCTCAAACAGTGACCCGCAAATCTGGTTCTTCTATCTTTGATCCGGGCTGAAATCCGAGGAAGGTGTCCGTAGAGTTTCTCTTTCATGGGGTGCTGCTTTCAGGAGATGGTAAGAGCAGCTCTTAGCATTCTTGTGTCAATATTCTTCTCCAATCTTTTGGTAAAAGTCCAGGTGTTCTTTCATGATTAGATGGGTAAGTTCATTCTCTGGGTTGTGATTGGTTGCTAGTTCATGAGTGGACATTCTAGTGTATAAATATTCCTTCATTCAAGAAAGAGATTTTGTTTGTCAACCGGATGCTAGTTGGACTTCTTAAGTGTCATTTAGATTCTACAAGAATGACAAAGCCTCTTGGGTGTGGAGGCATCCAGAACAAAGTGGGTCCATTCAATCTGGACATTAAAAACAAATAATTAAAAAAATCTTGAGTCAATCCAACCCACAATTACGCCCATTTTCGGAGCTAGGATAACAATTGGCCCACCAACTTTCATAAAGCTTTACCGCATAGATTTTCAGATATGAATCATCATCATCATCATCATCATCATCATCATCATCATCATCATCATCATCATCATCATCATCATCATCATCATCATCATCATCATCTTTGGTTTAACATCTGTTTTACATGTTGGCATATGTTGGACGGCTTTTAGAAATTGACTTCCAAACCAACCTATCTTTGGTCGGGTCTTTATTTATCTCTCTTTCTCTCAAATCTATCCTTATCACTTTCTCCCATGTTTTCCTTTGCCTTCTCCTGCCAACTGACCCTGCTATCTTAACTGTTCTACATCTACTAACCCCAAAACTCTAATAAATTCTTTCAATGTGACCAAACCAACGAAGTCTCCTGTTCTACACACATCTCCCTATACTGTCCAGATTTAATCTTCCTCTGAGGTCATCAGATCTAAACCTGTCTTTAAGATTCACATTACACTTAAGATTTATTGGGGGAAAAAAATATGTGTGACCAAGCAACAAAACAGAAGACTTCTCATAGCGATGCAAGAACACCCAAAGAAAGAAAGAAAAATCTAAAATCAAATCTGCAAGCATTCGTGTGAGGAAGAAATTGAGAATTATTTTATTTTTAAAATTTTTTTTAAGTAGCAAAAAAAAATTTTTTTTAAGTAGCAAATGATTGACACGAAATCCTCCTAGTCCCAAGCAAAAAATAACCAGAAATTAAAACAAAACAAAACAAAAAAAGATTGATATTACATCTTGAAACAGGCAGACATTGAGTCCAACTTAGAAATTGTTTTATTTTTTAAGCAGGCTTCTAGGAAACATTTTAAAAGTCGGTGAAAATGAGTTTGAAGTGGTGATTGATTTGAAAGAAAAATCTCTGAAAGTCTCTCACTTAGCCATTACCGTGTGTGTTTTTGTTGATCTGGTCATATTGAAGGAGGTATGGTGAGGACAGATCGAAGACAAAAGACTTTGACGCCGTCCTCTCTCTCTCTCATTCGGAAGCCATATTGGAAATCGTTAAGACGAACAACCATTGATTATTTTAATTATTATTTTTTTTAAAGAAATCAAACACTTGACACGTTTGTTTTGTTATTTCATTTTTTAAATTTTCAGATGCCCTTATATCTTTACGTGAAGTTTTGTCCATTGGTCAGTTTGTTTGTCAGGCTTAAGTTTAAAATAGAATTTTGATTGGTCTGTCACGTTTCAGTGTGAAATAACATTTCCATTGGTCTGTAATGCTTCATTTGAAATAACATTTTCATTGGTCTGTTACGCTTCATTTGAAATAGCATTTTGATTGGTTTGTCATGCTTTAGTTTCAAATAACAATTTCATTGGTCGGTCACGCTTCAGTGTGAAATAACATTTTCATTGGTCTGTCGTGCTTCAGTGTGAAATAACATTTTCATTGGTCTGTCGTGCTTCAGTGTGAAATAACATTTTCATTGGTCTGTCGTGCTTCAGTGTGAATAAACATTTTCATTGGTCTGTCACGCTTCAGTGTGAAATAACATTTTCATTGGTCTGTCGTGCTTCAGTGTGAATAAACATTTTCATTGGTCTGTCACGCTTCAGTGTGAAATAACATTTTCATTGGTCTGTCATTCTTTAGTTTGAAATCATATTTTTATTGTTCTGTTGCTCTTCATTTGAAATAGAATTTTTATTGGTCTGTCACGCTTTAGTTTCAAATAACATTTTCATTAGTCTGTCATGCTTCAGTTGTAAATGCCATCTTTATCCCTGAACACACAGATTCTATGAACGCATGTTAAAAATATCCATTCTTGTTTGAATTTAAAAGAAACCTCACGTAAACACTTGACATCTTCGTGTTCATGTTGTCATTTTTTTAATCTTTTTCCTTCTTTTTACTGAAGAGTCAACTTTTTTTATTTTTGGATTTTTGTGAGTCAGTGTTGAACTTTTAGAAAATTTTGACAGCATTAAACTCATGTTTATTCATATTTTTTTTTTCTATTTCAAGTTTTATTGATTGCAGTGTTTATAGTCAGAAGTTTTTGCTCTCTTCTCAAAGAACGTGAAACTTTTTCCCTTTTTAAGGATTTCACTTTAGTAAATGGCAGCCTTGTTGTCTAAAATGGAAAAAATTAAAATCATTAAATGAACATTTTTAAGATACACCAATTTAATCTGTGCGTCTAGCTATGAAAATGCTATTTTAAACTTAAGACGTTATCCCATTTCATAAGCAATGTTTCTGACAAATGGGGAAGAATTGCTGTTTTTGGGGGCAGAATCTATTCATCTAACACTTATCATTGGTTAGTTTTTAACCTTGAAGTGGTAATTTTTTTTTTAGTTCCTTACATCAAGTGGCTTCATGCCTTGTCTGGAATGATTTCCATTTAAAAAATGAAATTTCGAACGGAATCCCTTATTTAGTCTACGGGATCAGAATACTTTCATTCCATCAGCCAGTTCTAAGTGACAGTCTTCTGGAGTTTGAAGGTTCAATCCTTACTCCAGGCGATAATAAGTAAGAATAACATAATTCATTAACACTTCTACTCGAACGTGGCTGCCTGAACGAGAACAATCTACCCCCGTAGATTAAATAAAGGGTTCAGTTTAAAATTTTGTATTGTTTCTCGAGTTTGACATAAAGATTCCAGTGTTCAAAAATATGCACCTGAAGAAGGTTGGCGGTTACATCGGCCGAAACGTTGTGAAATAACAACCAAGATGTGAACAGTAGTCAGAATAATCCAAATAATCTGAACAATTGTCTCGTGTGAGATTCGAAAAGAATACAAAAATGTTAATATTTATATTTCCTACAAAGTTTTCGTTATAGATCGTTTGTGAATACAAAATCTTCCTACAAAGTTTTCGTTATAGATCGTTTGTGAATACAAAATCTTCCTACAAAGTTTTCATATAGATCGTTTGTGAATACAAAATCTTCATTTCCTGAAAAGAATTGTCGATTGTGAATCACTTTGGTGGTTAAATTCCGTTTTTGTTCCAAAGAATAATTCATCTGGCCTCTTTTGAGAAACTGGTTTCCCTTTGAAGAAAAAAAGATTTTTCTTTCCTCTATTTGTTTGATGGGTTAACATGAAAAGGTAATGGTGAGACGGGGCTTATCTCTCGACAGCACGCCCTCGTTATTAGCCGCCAATCGGAGAACCGTTTGCAATTCAGCCAAATATCATCAAATGAGCGAAAACTTTCGATTGTTACCCATGCCCTTCACAGCTCATTTAATCGATTGCAAATATCATTATACACCTTCTCTGTAGAAGTGATGGTTTAACATTTCAGCCACTGAGATTAGCAATGTCTCTGTAGAAGTGATGGTTAAACATTTCAGCCACTGAGATTAGCAATGTCTCTGTAGAAGTGATGGTTTAACATTTCAGCCACTGAGATTAGCAATGTCTCTGTAGAAGTGATGGTTAAACATTTCAGCCACTGAGATTAGCAATGTCTCTGTAGAAGTGATGGTTTAACATTTCAGCCACTGAGATTAGCAATGTCTCTGTAGAAGTGATGGTTAAACATTTCAGCCACTGAGATTAGCAATGTTTCTGTAGAAGTGATGGTTTAACATTTCAGCCACTGAGATTAGCAATGTCTCTGTAGAAGTGATGGTTAAACATTTCAGCCACTGAGATTAGCAATGTTTCTGTAGAAGTGATGGTTTAACATTTCAGCCACTGAGATTAGCAATGTCTCTGTAGAAGTGATGGTTAAACATTTCAGCCACTGAGATTAGCAATGTCTCTGTAGAAGTGATGGTTTAACATTTCAGCCACTGAGATTAGCAATGTCTCTGTAGAAGTGATGGTTAAACATTTCAGCCACTGAGATTAGCAATGTTTCTGTAGAAGTGATGGTTTAACATTTCAGCCACTGAGATTAGCAATGTCTCTGTAGAAGTGATGGTTAAACATTTCAGCCACTGAGATTAGCAATGTCTCTGTAGAAGTGATGGTTTAACATTTCAGCCACTGAGATTAGCAATGTCTCTGTAGAAGTGATGGTTAAACATTTCAGCCACTGAGATTAGCAATGTTTCTGTAGAAGTGATGGTTTAACATTTCAGCCACTGAGATTAGCAATGTCTCTGTAGAAGTGATGGTTAAACATTTCAGCCACTGAGATTAGCAATGTTTCTGTAGAAGTGATGGTTTAACATTTCAGCCACTGAGATTAGCAATGTCTCTGTAGAAGTGATGGTTAAACATTTCAGCCACTGAGATTAGCAATGTCTCTGTAGAAGTGATGGTTTAACATTTCAGCCACTGAGATTAGCAATGTCTCTGTAGAAGTGATGGTTAAACATTTCAGCCACTGAGATTAGCAATGTTTCTGTAGAAGTGATGGTTTAACATTTCAGCCACTGAGATTAGCAATGTCTCTGTAGAAGTGATGGTTAAACATTTCAGCCACTGAGATTAGCAATGTTTCTGTAGAAGTGATGGTTTAACATTTCAGCCACTGAGATTAGCAATGTCTCTGTAGAAGTGATGGTTAAACATTTCAGCCACTGAGATTAGCAATGTCTCTGTAGAAGTGATGGTTTAACATTTCAGCCACTGAGATTAGCAATGTCTCTGTAGAAGTGATGGTTAAACATTTCAGCCACTGAGATTAGCAATGTTTCTGTAGAAGTGATGGTTTAACATTTCAGCCACTGAGATTAGCAATGTCTCTGTAGAAGTGATGGTTAAACATTTCAGCCACTGAGATTAGCAATGTTTCTGTAGAAGTGATGGTTTAACATTTCAGCCACTGAGATTAGCAATGTCTCTGTAGAAGTGATGGTTAAACATTTCAGCCACTGAGATTAGCAATGTCTCTGTAGAAGTGATGGTTTAACATTTCAGCCACTGAGATTAGCAATGTCTCTGTAGAAGTGATGGTTAAACATTTCAGCCACTGAGATTAGCAATGTTTCTGTAGAAGTGATGGTTTAACATTTCAGCCACTGAGATTAGCAATGTCTCTGTAGAAGTGATGGTTAAACATTTCAGCCACTGAGATTAGCAATGTTTCTGTAGAAGTGATGGTTTAACATTTCAGCCACTGAGATTAGCAATGTCTCTGTAGAAGTGATGGTTAAACATTTCAGCCACTGAGATTAGCAATGTCTCTGTAGAAGTGATGGTTTAACATTTCAGCCACTGAGATTAGCAATGTCTCTGTAGAAGTGATGGTTAAACATTTCAGCCACTGAGATTAGCAATGTTTCTGTAGAAGTGATGGTTTAACATTTCAGCCACTGAGATTAGCAATGTCTCTGTAGAAGTGATGGTTAAACATTTCAGCCACTGAGATTAGCAATGTTTCTGTAGAAGTGATGGTTTAACATTTCAGCCACTGAGATTAGCAATGTCTCTGTAGAAGTGATGGTTAAACATTTCAGCCACTGAGATTAGCAATGTCTCTGTAGAAGTGATGGTTTAACATTTCAGCCACTGAGATTAGCAATGTCTCTGTAGAAGTGATGGTTAAACATTTCAGCCACTGAGATTAGCAATGTTTCTGTAGAAGTGATGGTTTAACATTTCAGCCACTGAGATTAGCAATGTCTCTGTAGAAGTGATGGTTAAACATTTCAGCCACTGAGATTAGCAATGTCTCTGTAGAAGTGATGGTTTAACATTTCACCCACTGAGATTAGCAATGTCTCTGTAGAAGTGATGGTTAAACATTTCACCCACTGAGATTAGCAATGTCTCTGTAGAAGTGATGGTTAAACATTTCAACAACTGAGATTAGCAATGTTTCTGTAGAAGTGATGGTTAAACATTTCAGCCACTGAGATTAGCAATGTCTCTGTAGAAGTGATGGTTTAACATTTCAGCCACTGAGATTAGCAATGTCTCTGTAGAAGTGATGGTTAAACATTTCAGCCACTGAGATTAGCAATGTCTCTGTAGAAGTGATGGTTTAACATTTCAGCCACTGAGATTAGCAATGTCTCTGTAGAAGTGATGGTTTAACATTTCAGCCACTGAGATTAGCAATGTCTCTGTAGAAGTGATGGTTAAACATTTCACCCACTGAGATTAGCAATGTCTCTGTAGAAGTGATGGTTAAACATTTCAACAACTGAGATTAGCAATGTTTCTGTAGAAGTGATGGTTAAACATTTCAGCCACTGAGATTAGCAATGTCTCTGTAGAAGTGATGGTTTAACATTTCAGCCACTGAGATTAGCAATGTCTCTGTAGAAGTGATGGTTAAACATTTCAGCCACTGAGATTAGCAATGTCTCTGTAGAAGTGATGGTTTAACATTTCAGCCACTGAGATTAGCAATATTTCTGTAGAAGTGATGGTTAAACATTTCAACAACTGAGATTAGCAATGTTTCTGTGAAAGTGATGGTTAAACATTTCAGCCACTGAGATTAGCAATGTCTCTGTAAAAGTGATGGTTAAACATTTCAGCCACTGAGATTAGCAATGTCTCTGTAGAAGTGATGGTTTAACATTTCAGCCACGGAGATTAGCAATGTTTCTGTAGAAGTGATGGTTTAACATTTCAGCCACTGAGATTAGCAATGTCTCTGTAGAAGTGATGGTTAAATATTTCAACCACTGAGATTAGCAATGTTTCTGTAGAAGTGATGGTTAAACATTTCAGCCACTGAGATTAGCAATGTCTCTGTAGAAGTGATGGTTAAACATTTCAACCACTGAGATTAGCAATGTTTCTGTAGAAGTGATGGTTAAACATTTCAGCCACTGAGATTAGCAATGTCTCTGTAAAAGTGATGGTTAAATATTTCAGCCACTGAGATTAGCAATGTCTCTGTAGAAGTGATGGTTTAACATTTCAGCCACTGAGATATGCAATGTTTCTGTAGAAGTGATGGTTTAACATTTCAGCCACTGAGATTAGCAATGTCTCTGTAGAAGTGATGGTTTAACATTTCAGCCACTGAGATTAGCAATGTCTCTGTAGAAGTGATGGTTTAACATTTCAGCCACTGAGATTAGCAATGTTTCTGTAAAAGTGATAATTTAACATTTCAACCACTGAGATTAGCAATATTTCTGTAGAAGTGATGGTTTAACATTTCAACCACTGAGATTAGCAATGTTTCTGTAGAAGTGATGGTTAAACATTTCAGCCACTGAGATTAGCAATGTCTCTGTAGAAGTGATGGTTAAACATTTCAGCCACTGAGATTAGCAATGTCTCTGTAGAAGTGATGGTTAAACATTTCAGCCACTGAGATTAGCAATGTGTCTGTAGAAGTGATGGTTAAACATTTCAGCCACTGAGATTAGCAATGTTTCTGTAGAAGTGATGGTTAAACATTTCAGCCACTGAGATTAGCAATGTCTCCGTAGAAGTGATGGTTAAACATTTCAGCCACTGAGATTAGCAATGTCTCTGTAGAAGTGATCGTTAAACATTTCAGCCACTGAGATTAGCAATGTCTCTGTAGAAGTGATGGTTAAACATTTCAGCCACTGAGATTAGCAATGTCTCTGTAGAAGTGATGGTTTAACATTTCAGCCACTGAGATTAGCAATGTCTCTGTAGAAGTGATGGTTAAACATTTCAACAACTGAGATTAGCAATGTTTCTGTAGAAGTGATGGTTAAACATTTCAACAACTGAGATTAGCAATGTTTCTGTAGAAGTGATGGTTAAACATTTCAGCCACTGAGATTAGCAATGTCTCTGTAGAAGTGATGGTTTAACATTTCAGCCACGGAGATTAGCAATGTTTCTGTAGAAGTGATGGTTTAACATTTCAGCCACTGAGATTAGCAATGTCTCTGTAGAAGTGATGGTTAAATATTTCAACCACTGAGATTAGCAATGTTTCTGTAGAAGTGATGGTTAAACATTTCAGCCACTGAGATTAGCAATGTCTCTGTAGAAGTGATGGTTAAACATTTCAACCACTGAGATTAGCAATGTTTCTGTAGAAGTGATGGTTAAGCATTTCAGCCACTGAGATTAGCAATGTCTCTGTAAAAGTGATGGTTAAATATTTCAGCCACTGAGATTAGCAATGTCTCTGTAGAAGTGATGGTTTAACATTTCAGCCACTGAGATATGCAATGTTTCTGTAGAAGTGATGGTTTAACATTTCAGCCACTGAGATTAGCAATGTCTCTGTAGAAGTGATGGTTTAACATTTCAGCCACTGAGATTAGCAATGTCTCTGTAGAAGTGATGGTTAAACATTTCAGCCACTGAGATTAGCAATGTCTCTGTAGAAGTGATGGTTTAACATTTCAGCCACTGAGATTAGCAATGTCTCTGTAGAAGTGATGGTTTAACATTTCAGCCACTGAGATTAGCAATGTTTCTGTAAAAGTGATAATTTAACATTTCAACCACTGAGATTAGCAATATTTCTGTAGAAGTGATGGTTTAACATTTCAACCACTGAGATTAGCAATGTTTCTGTAGAAGTGATGGTTAAACATTTCAGCCACTGAGATTAGCAATGTCTCTGTAGAAGTGATGGTTAAACATTTCAGCCACTGAGATTAGCAATGTCTCTGTAGAAGTGATGGTTAAACATTTCAGCCACTGAGATTAGCAATGTGTCTGTAGAAGTGATGGTTAAACATTTCAGCCACTGAGATTAGCAATGTTTCTGTAGAAGTGATGGTTAAACATTTCAGCCACTGAGATTAGCAATGTCTCCGTAGAAGTGATGGTTAAACATTTCAGCCACTGAGATTAGCAATGTCTCTGTAGAAGTGATGGTTAAACATTTCAGCCACTGAGATTAGCAATGTCTCTGTAGAAGTGATGGTTAAACATTTCAGCCACTGAGATTAGCAATGTCTCTGTAGAAGTGATGGTTTAACATTTCAGCCACTGAGATTAGCAATGTCTCTGTTAAAGTGATGGTTAAACATTTCAACAACTGAGATTAGCAATGTTTCTGTAGAAGTGATGGTTAAACATTTCAGCCACTGAGATTAGCAATGTCTCTGTAAAAGTGATGGTTAAATATTTCAGCCACTGAGATTAGCAATGTCTCTGTAGAAGTGATGGTTAAACATTTCAACAACTGAGATTAGCAATGTTTCTGTAGAAGTGATGGTTAAACATTTCAGCCACTGAGATTAGCAATGTCTCTGTAGAAGTGATGGTTTAACATTTCAGCCACTGAGATTAGCAATGTCTCTGTAGAAGTGATGGTTAAACATTTCAGCCACTGAGATTAGCAATGTCTCTGTAGAAGTGATGGTTTAACATTTCAGCCACTGAGATTAGCAATGTCTCTGTAGAAGTGATGGTTAAACATTTCAACAACTGAGATTAGCAATGTTTCTGTAGAAGTGATGGTTAAACATTTCAGCCACTGAGATTAGCAATGTCTCTGTAAAAGTGATGGTTAAATATTTCAGCCACTAAGATTAGCAATGTCTCTGTAGAAGTGATGGTTTAACATTTCAGCCACTGAGATTAGCAATGTTTCTGTAGAAGTGATGGTTTAACATTTCAGCCACTGAGATTAGCAATGTCTCTGTAGAAGTGATGGTTTAACATTTCAGCCACTGAGATTAGCAATGTTTCTGTAGAAGTGATGGTTAAACATTTCAGCCACTGAGATTAGCAATGTTTCTGTAGAAGTGATGGTTAAACATTTCAGCCACTGAGATTAGCAATGTCTCTGTAAAAGTGATGGCTAAACATTTCAGCCACTGAGATTAGCAATGTTTCTGTAGAAGTGATGGTTAAACATTTCAGCCACTGAGATTAGCAATGTGTCTGTAGAAGTAATGGTTTAACATTTCAGCCACTGAGATTAGCAATGTTTCTGTAGAAGTGATGGTTAAACATTTCAGCCACTGAGATTAGCAATGTCTCTGTAAAAGTGATGGTTAAACATTTCAGCCACTGAGATTAGCAATGTTTCTGTAGAAGTGATGGTTAAACATTTCAGCAACTGAGATTAGCAATGTTTCTGTAGAAGTGATGGTAAAACATTTCAGCCACTGAGATTAGCAATGTCTCTGTAGAAGTGATGGTTAAACATTTCAGCCACTGAGATTAGCAATTTCTCTGTAGAAGTGATGGTTTAACATTTCAGCCACTGAGATTAGCAATGTCTCTGTAGAAGTGATAATTTAACATTTCAACCACTGAGATTAGCAATGTCACCATAGAAGTGATGGTTTAACATCAAGATCAAGAAAAAACATTTGGATTCCTAAATTGCATACTTATTTTTTAAACAGTTAATAATTCATTAATGTTTGGTATTATTAATTTGAAATTGCATTGGCTTATTTTACTATCTATATGCAATAGTTTCACCGATATTAACAGTAATTAATTAAAGTTATTTCATGAATAAGTGGGATAAATAACTAAAACACCTTAAGTTTAAACTATCAACGCTCGCCATGAGCAAGGCATAAGCGAGAAGAGAAAGGGAGGGGTGGAAGAGTGGCTGTTTTGTTCGCTTCCTCCCTAACCCTCCACCTCTCTCCCGCCTTGTTTAAGCAGGTTTTACATTTTACATGAAAAATAAAAAATTTTTTTGATTAGCTACTTAATTAAATGCCTTATTTTAAAGTTTAACAACTAATTTAACAATTGTTTAATGTTTACAAACAACTTTTCACTATTCTCATTGAGAAATGGAAACAAATGTTTAGTAGCATTGATCTGTGCAAATAACGAAAAAAAAATCCTCCACTACCCCCCCCCCCAAAAAAAAAATTAGATTCTACCGTTTTAAGTGATTACATGTAGAACACCCTGAAAAACTTAATAAAAAGAAAAAACGAAAAAAAAAAAACGATTATTTTAGAATTTAAAGTAGGGGAAAATTGTCGTATATAAATTCAATGTAAAATGATCCCCAATTTCCGGGCCAGTTTTAGAGCAATTAATTAAATTCTTTTTGGCAATGGGAGCTAAATCCGCTGCGTTTTTTGGGGGAAGGGGGTCTACTTTTTTAGGCGATTACGTGTGTTTTTATGATCTTGCAACTCGGACTTAGGGTTAGTGGTAAAAAGTTTGGTTAACTTCCCTAAAAAGATAGAATGACTCAGAAATGGAGAACATTTTACGTTAAATATATATGAAACTGATCCCCCACTCTAGATTCTAAACTATTTGTTTTTCCTTCTATCCTTTTTACATGCTGTTCACACGTAATGACCCCTAAAAGCAGAATCTCATTTCTTTTGTGGGGGTCTGGGATTAACGGAGGGTGTTAATCTGCAAATTTACCTATATTTTATTTTTTTAAAATCTTATACTTTTTCAACTATACGTTCCTTTTTTTGAAATTTTAATTGTGTTTACCTTTCCCGTAGAAATTAAATAAATAACTTAAAAATTATCTAACTAATTAAATACCTTACTTTTAAGGTATGGATAAAAATGTTAAAAGTTTGGGTATTATTGTAAGTTTACACCCTCACTTACCCTCTAACCCCGATAAAATGAGATTCTACTTTTTTAAGCGATTACGTCGGAATACCCTGAAAAACCTGGTGAAAAGAGAAAACAACAGAAATATTTTAGAATTCAAAGTGGGGGATCAGTTTCGCATATAAATTTAACGTAAAGTGATCCTCCATTACCGGGCCATTCTACGGTTTTATGGTACTTAACAAGTTTTTTTATTTTTTGGAGATGTATTCTGTGCGTTATTTTTTTGGGGGATTTTTATAGCCGATTATGTGTGGTTTTACGACCTTGCCAGTCGAACTTAGGGTTAGTATAAAACACATATATTAGTTAACTGCCCTAATAAGTTAGAATGACTCTTTGAACTCTCTCCAGATGCTTGACTTGTTGTTATGATCACTGTTTTTTTACTTTCTAACAGGAGTCGGGATAAGTCGTGGAACACGAGACGACACATTTGTCTATCTCATCAGTACTACCGACCTCTTTTCATAGTCAAGTATTATGGTTCATTTGTGCCCCTAAATCAAAGGAAAACAATTATTTTCTGATGTGTTCCTCTTGTAAGAACTCTTATTTCCGTACTCTGAAAATACCAGTAATTTGTCAAATTTTAAAATTCTACCCCATTCGTCAAGTGTATGTGTTTATATTTGGGGGTGGGATGGGGTGGTGTGGGATGGAGTGGGGTGTGGTGGGGTGGGGGGAGTTCGTCTGTCCAGAACTAGAACCATCGTACATATTAATGAGCACTTTTATATTTAGGTCAGTCCCATCTCTTAGTCGACCTTTTCAAACGGCCATTGTTTCATTCCAGCATCATTAAAATCATAAAATTTTGATCAATGTTTTGGCAAAGTGAACGTTTGTATGTCTGTGACCATTAATTGGCCGAATTCTCATTTTTTCCCTCCATAAACACCAAAATCGATTGATCGCATTTTGGAACGGAACCAGAATTCTTTTGGTGAATAAAAAAAAAAATTAGAAATTCCAAACAATTTGTTAAATGGTCTTTAATTACCGTTTTTGTTGCAGGAATTTCTAATTCTTGTAATAAATGTTGTCTGAAATGAAATTCGGTGATTTTGGATAGAGAAAAAGTTCTTTTAAACTTTCAGTCGTTGCTGTAATTATACGGATGATGGTGATGACGTTGATGATAATGATGATGGTGCTGATCATGTTTATGATGAGGGTGATGATGATGATGATAATGATGATTAGGAGGAAGATGCTAATGCTGAGGATGAGGATGATGATTAGGAGGATGAGGGGGAGGAGAATGACAGTGATGATGAGGAGGATGAGGATGAGGATGATGATTAGGAGGATGAGGAGGAGGAGAATGACAGTGATGATGAGGAGGACGGTGATGAGGATGATGTTGCTGCTGAGGATGATGATGATGAGTATGATGATAGTTAGGAGGAAGATGCTGATGCTGAGGATGATGATGATAATATTGCTGCTGCTGATGATGATGATGAGGAGGAGACAGAGGATGATGATGATGATGATGATAAGGAGGAGAAAGATGGTGATGCTGAGGAGGAAGAGGAAGATGATGATGATGATGATGATGATGATGATGATGATGATGATGATGATGATGATGATGATGATGAGGATGATTTGTGTTACCTTAGCACCTGGGGATTTTTTGGACTACTGTTTTCATCTTGAATGTTATTCTCACAACTTTTTGGTGGATGTAACCTCCGTCCCTCTTCAGGTGCGGCGTGGTGAACTCAGGAATCCGTACGGAATTTTATAAAGAACCTTTTATTTAATCCACGGAAATAGCTTGCTCTCGTTCCACCAGTCATTACCGGGTAGAAGTCTTAAGTAATTCGTAATTGTATTGTGAGCAATACCCGTACTGAGGATTGAACCTTCAACCTCCAGAAGACTGTCACTTAGAACTGATTACTACTTAGCACTTTTATCCGTTACATCACGTGGGCCAAAAGTCTGACTAGTGCAAGAATATTCATTTGGAATGCATAGGGTCGGTGAAAGTATAAACGCAAGATATTCATTCTACATGAAAACTGAAAATAAACACAAACATCTATAAGCATTTCTAAAACAAGCAATAATTTGAGTTGAATTTGAATCGATTAAGGATAATCTGCGTGTTTACTTCTTTTATGCCTCAGCTTTTAGTCCGGAGACAATATATTACGTTCTTCCAGAAGAATGCTGGTCATTTCGAAAAGGCCGGTGTTGAAGCAGAAAGTTCCTCTTGTTAATTAGTACTGGAAAAAGGGCGGTGCGAAAGCTGAACGCCCTGTGAAGTAAGAGGGCCAAACAATCAAAAGGGGAATAACTCGCACACATTTACAATTTTTTTTTTAATGGAAATCGCTCCATGAAGTCACTTGATGTAAAGAGTTAAAAAAAATACTACTTCAACGTCAAAAACTAGCCAACAATAAGTGTTAGGTGGATAGAGTCCGACCCCCAAAACAGCAATTCTTCCCCATTGATTATTGTCAGAAACATCGCTCATGGAATGTGGGGATTAAAGGACAAAATTAACCCTTTTTTTTAGATCTACAATGTGCGGGCGCACGCAAAAGGACAGAACAAGAAATGTAGTACAACTTTCAATTTTATTGTGTCGCAAATATTAAGATATATCTACAAATGTTTCGGAATTCTTTAGATGAGGGTTGTAGAATTTGGTATATTCGGACTGCTGGGTGTTTTTATCACTACGTTTCGGTCGGGAAACTTTCTGTCGAACTCGGGAATCTGAACGGAATTTCGAACGGAACCCTTTATTAAATCCACAGGAGTAGCTGCTCTCGTTCCATCTGACATGACTAGGAAGAAGTCTTCAGTAATTCGCAATTCTTTGTATCGCCCGTACTGAGGATTGAACCTTCAACCTTCAGATGACTGTCACTTAGAACTGAATTTTACTTAGTGCTATATCCACTTGCGGACAATTCTAGTATGAATTTTAGGGAACCTTAAACCTATTCTCGTTTTTTTTTAATCTAACTACTTATCACTATAGATCACTACTTATCTATTACTTATAATTCCCATATTGTATTGAATTCTATACTAGGTCTGCTTAGTAAGTCATTGTCGCCTATATATATATATATATATATATATAATATATATATAATATATATATATAATATAACAAATGTTTACAAATGTTCGTTAACGTGTGAGTTCCAAAGTGTGCGGATGTGCATTCGTACTAACCTTATAATAATAATGGGATTATTGTTATTAAAACTCGTTATGCTGTCTCCAGCATTCTCTAGTCGTTGGAATGTCAGCTAAAAAGTCATGCTGTTTTCTCCAGAATTCTGTAGTGGCAACATTGAGGGTTAGGTGCCTGCGGAAAAACAACAACTCTTTTGGTAAACAAGACAACAATGACAGATGCGCGTGTTGGTATTAAAGGGATGTATGTGTTGATGATGATGATGATGATGATGATGATGATGATGATGATGATGATGATGATGATTTGGGTTAGCCTGTTTGATATCTGCAACGGCACACACTCAAAAGAAACAGTACAACACATGTATTCATTTGCAACTTTCAATTTTATTTTGTTGTGTTGCAAAAATTTAGATATATTCTGTTTGTCTTTCTTGAATATATTTATCCGATCGAATTTAATAGAGAGAATAAATGACAAAATGGCGGATTACAGGTTAGGGTTAGGGTAAAAAACAAAATGGTGGATTACAGGTTAGGGTTAGGGTAAAAAACAAAATGGTGGATTACATAGATGGATGAAGAATAGATAGAGAATGGGGAGAAGGAATAGAAGATGGATGAGTAGGAGAAAAATAAAGAGTTGTTGATGATGCTGCTTCTGCTGATGCTGATGATGATGATGGTGATGATGACTATGGTGGTCGTGGTTTGTTTTAGATTAGCCTACTAGCTAATCAACCTTGTTTTATATCTAAAACGGCACACACTCAAAAGGAATGGAACACTGTATAAATATCATGCGTTAATAATAGAAAAGTATGAACTGACTATATAAATACCATACATTAATGATAGAAAAGTATGAACTGACTGTATAATTATCATACATTAATACTTAAAAAGTATGAACTTACTTTATATATAGTAGCAAATATATGCTCCCTCCGATCGCATATTTTTGCTAGTTGTTTTATTTAATTGATCAGTAAAATTTTTTTGTTTTACAAATAAAAAAAGAAAGAAGAAGATCACCCCATCCTTTATTTTAATAAATAAAACACGGAATAATAAAAACATAGTTTTTAAACAAAATTTACCCTTTACGGCGAGAAATGTAAAACAAAAAATCCTAAACTCACTTAAGGTCGTAAAAAGATAATAATATTTGAAGTTTTTCAAAAAAAAGAAAAAGTTGTACCTAAAATAAAATCAACAATTAAAAAAATAAAATACAGTTATTTAATTGCTCAATAAAATGTGTTTAGTTTTTCTGACTAAAAAAATAGTAATTTTTTAATCAATTATTTTTTTAATTAAATAATTTGATTCAATAAATTTGTGCTTTAAAACATAATTTCTAATAAAATAAAAACAAAAAACAAACCCAAAACGTTTTAATAAAAAAATCAAAGTAAATATATCATTTTTGAGCGACTCGTACGTTAAATTTCAGAGAATCTGTTGTTTACATGTTATTAATCAAATAACGCACCCCTGTTTTGTGTCCCTCTCTCACTCTCTCTCTTTCTTAAAATAGAAGTTTCTGTGCGTTCGAAATAGAACATTATACTTAATAATCAGAGGGCGGATAAGACATATACTACATTAACCCCCCCCTCCTAAAAAATGAGGTAATGCCTAGGAGGATGGTATAATGATAACAGAGCAGATACTACACTACACTATGCCCTGAATTGAGCATATAAAGATAGTACATCAGTCTTAAATAGTATATACTATACTATTTCATAATAAGTACAATAGTCTTAAATAGTATAGGTTTGGCTTCAGACAGACAGACAGACAGACAGATACATAATCTCCATTATTAATAGATGTCAGACATTAATAAAAGAAAAGTTTTAACTAACTATATAAATATCATGCATTAATAATATAAAAGTAGGAACTGACTATATAATTATCATACATTTATAATAGAAGAGTTTAAACTAACTGTATAAATATCATATGTTAATAATAGGAAAGTATTAACCTACTGTATAATTATCATACATTAATAATAGAAAAGAATGAAATGACTGTATAATGATGAATTTTATTGTGTTGCAAAGATTTAGATATGTTTTAAATGCTCGTTAATGCGTGAGTTCCAAAGTCAGTGGGCGTGCATTCATACTAACCTTGATCAGATAGTAATTGAATTATTGTTATTAAAACTCATTGTCTGTAGTATTCTGTAGTGGCAACGTTGAGGTGTCCACTGAAAAACTCTCTTTCGGGAAGCGAACTGTTGCTTTTATTCCACTCGAGTGGATAAAAACTGAGTTAGTTAAATCGCGTGAAAAGCTTTCTAATTGGGCGAGAAATCGTGATTAACACTTTGGTGTGAACTCCATGTTTTTATATCTTCCTTGCTTATGCTTTGCTTTGTCTTGTAAACAATGATTATATATATATATATATATATATATATATATATATATATATATATATATATATATATATATATAAACCAAAGTAAAAACTTTTAGTAGATGGAACCTATTGTGAAAAGGATTAGCTCAATATACGAGATAGAGCAATTGTAGAGATAGAAGAAAGAAATTTGAAATTTGAAATAAATTTGGACAATCGTCGCATATTTATCACTCTTTTTCTTCTATCTCTACAATTGCTCTCTCTCTCTCTCTCTCTCTCTCTCTCTCTCTCTCTATATATATATATATATATATATATATATATATATATATATATATATATATATATAAACAGTATTTATTAGAACATCAAAAGTTCAGAGCAAGGTGCTTCATATCCTTAATCCATGGATTTTCAAAGATAGACTCTATTCATCAGAGGATAGAGAAAAACCGACAATGTAATTGTAAATATTATCGGCAACATTTAACTTTGAAAATTTTACATGAAATGAAATATTCTCATCTTTCATCTCTAGAATTGATTGCTCTATTCAATATATTGAGCTTTATATTATCACAATAGATTATTATTAAACAATAATTCAATTATCTTTAATTTAATTCAACACCAAACAGTAAATGGGTACCTGACTAAAACTCAGGGAAGGTTCAAGGCAGCGGAAAGAGAGGGATGGGCTCCGCCTTCCATATGCTGTGCCCTAGACACGGTGATTCTTAACAAATCACCGCCGCTACGGCCATGGGCAGTGTGCGATGTCGGCAATGACACTCGTGCACGTCCAGGCTATGCGACCATTACCTTTATATATATATATATATATATATATATATATATATATATATATATATATATATATATATATATATATATATATATATATATATATGTATATATATTCTTTTTAACTAATAGCCCGAGAGGAGGTAATAATACCAACAAATCCGATTGGTTAGTTTGCTAGAGTAAACACTACTTAGATACAAGAAACTGAAAACAATACATCCATGCATTTAGCCTGATGATTTCCCTTGGGAATGAAACATGAACGTTCCTGTATAGCTTACTTGCCATAAATATATTTTCATACAAATAGAAAGAGTGAATCAGAATAAGAAAAGAAGGAATAGCACGGGCTAAACATACCAGCAATCTATTTCGCTTTCTCTCATCTTGACACGCCTGATACATACTTGGAAACAAAAGAGCTACACATGAAAAAACTTATTTAATGATAAGAAACATGAACACAGCACAACACTGACCAGGTACTTGTGGTACCTTCAAAATTCAAACTAAGAGATAACAACGATTACATGGAAATCAGGAAAATAGCACCAGCTTATAACAACAACACAAGAAATTGTGAAAATAGCACCAGCTTATAACAGCAACACAATAAATTGTGAAAATAGCACCAGCTTATAACAACAACACAAGAAATTGTGAAAATAGCACCAGCTTATAATAACAACACAAGAAATTGTGAAAATAGCACCAGCTTATAACAACAACACAAGAAATTGTGAAAATAGCACCAGCTTATAACAACAACACAAGAAATTGTGAAAATAGCACCAGCTTATAACAACAACACAAGAAATTGTGAAAATAGCACCAGCTTATAACAACAACACAAGAAATTGTGAAAATAGCACCAGCTTATAACAACAACACAAGAATTGTGAAAATAGCACCAGCTTATAACAACAACACAAGAAATTGTGAAAATAGCACCAGCTTATAACAACAACACAAGAAATTGTGAAAATAGCACCAGCTTATAACAACAACACAAGAAATTGTGAAAATAGCACCAGCTTATAACAACAACACAAGAAATTGTGAAAATAGCACCAGCTTATAACAACAACACAAGAATTGTGAAAATAGCACCAGCTTATAACAACAACACAAGAAATGGTGAAAATAGCACTAGCTTATAACAACAACACAAGAAATTGTGAAAATAGCACCAGCTTATAACAACAACACAAGAAATTGTGAAAATAGCACCAGCTTATAACAACAACACAAGAAATTGTGAAAATAGCACCAGCTTATAACAACAACACAAGAAATTGTGAAAATAGCACCAGCTTATAACATCAACACAAGAAATTGTGAAAATAGCACCAGCTTATAACATCAACACAAGAAATTGTGAAAATAGCACCAGCTTATAATAACAACACAATAAATTGTGAAAATAGCACCAGCTTATAACAACAACACAATAAATTGTGAAAATAGCACCAGCTAATAACAACAACACAATAAATTGTGAAAATAGCACCAGCTTATAACAGCAACACAATAAATTGTGAAAATAGCACCAGCTTATAACAACAACACAAGAAATTGTGAAAATAGCACCAGCTTATAATAACAACACAAGAAATTGTGAAAATAGCACCAGCTTATAACAACAACACAAGAAATTGTGAAAATAGCACCAGCTTATAACAACAACACAAGAATTGTGAAAATAGCACCAGCTTATAACAACAACACAAGAAATGGTGAAAATAGCACCAGCTTATAACAACAACACAAGAAATTGTGAAAATAGCACCAGCTTATAACAACAACACAAGAAATTGTGAAAATAGCACCAGCTTATAACAACAACACAAGAAATTGTGAAAATAGCACCAGCTTATAACAACAACACAAGAAATTGTGAAAATAGCACCAGCTTATAACATCAACACAAGAAATTGTGAAAATAGCACCAGCTTATAACATCAACACAAGAAATTGTGAAAATAGCACCAGCTTATAACATCAACACAAGAAATTGTGAAAATAGCACCAGCTTATAACATCAACACAAGAAATTGTGAAAATAGCACCAGCTTATAACAACAACACAAGAAATTGTGAAAATAGCACCAGCTTATAACAACAACACAAGAAATTGTGAAAATAGCACCAGCTTATAACATCAACACAAGAAATTGTGAAAATAGCACCAGCTTATAACATCAACACAAGAAATTGTGAAAATAGCACCAGCTTATAACAACAACACAAGAAATTGTGAAAATAGCACCAGCTTATAACATCAACACAAGAAATTGTGAAAATAGCACCAGCTTATAACAACAACACAAGAAATTGTGAAAATAGCACCAGCTTATAACAACAACACAAGAAATTGTGAAAATAGCACCAGCTTATAACATCAACACAAGAAATTGTGAAAATAGCACCAGCTTATAACAACAACACAAGAAATTGTGAAAATAGCACCAGCTTATAACATCAACACAAGAAATTGTGAAAATAGCACCAGCTTATAACAACAACACAAGAAATTGTGAAAATAGCACCAGCTTATAACATCAACACAAGAAATTGTGAAAATAGCACCAGCTTATAACATCAACACAAGAAATTGTGAAAATAGCACCAGCTTATAACAACAACACAAGAAATTGTGAAAATAGCACCAGCTTATAACAACAACACAAGAAATTGTGAAAATAGCACCAGCTTATAACATCAACACAAGAAATTGTGAAAATAGCACCAGCTTATAACAACAACACAAGAAATTGTGAAAATAGCACCAGCTTATAACATCAACACAAGAAATTGTGAAAATAGCACCAGCTTATAACAACAACACAAGAAATTGTGAAAATAGCACCAGCTTATAACATCAACACAAGAAATTGTGAAAATAGCACCAGCTTATAACATCAACACAAGAAATTGTGAAAATAGCACCAGCTTATAACATCAACACAAGAAATTGTGAAAATAGCACCAGCTTATAACAACAACACAATAAATTGTGAAAATAGCACCAGCTTATAACAACAACACAATAAATTGTGAACGACGTGCAGAAGAAGAAACAGCAATAATCAATCAATTAAAAAAAATATCATAAAAAAAGATCAGAACTTACAGGATGTTTGGGACAAATTAAAATAATATGAACTGACTGTATAAATAGTATACATTAAAATACAAAAGCCTTACCTGACTATATAAATATCATATATTATTAATAGAAAAGTATGAACCGACTATATAAATATTATACATTAACAAAATAATTCATAAATTAACTGCATAAATATTATATATTAATAATAGAAATGTATGAATTCACTATATAAATATCATACATTAATAATAGAAAAGTGTGAAATGACTGTATAAATATCATACATTAATAATAGAAAAGTTTTAACTGACCTTAAAATTTTATACATAAAAATAGTCTTACCTGCCTGTATAAACTGACTATATAAATAACATTTATTAATAATAGAAAAGTATAACGTGACTATATATCCATACATTAAAAACATAAATTACTACATAAATAGTATACATTTTCTAATAGATATGAATTTACTGTATAAATATAATACACTAATAATAGAAAATTATGAACTGACTGAATGAATATCAGACGTTACTAATAGAAAACTATGACCTGACTATAAATATCATACATTAATAATAAAAAAAAGTATGAACTGACTATATAAATATCATACATTTTTAATAGAAAAGTATGAACTGACTGTATAAATATCATACATTTTTAATAGAAAAGTATGAACTGACTGTATAAATATCATACATTTTTAATAGAAAAGTATGAACTGACTATATAAATATCATATATTAATAATAAAAAAGTAGGAATTGAGTATATAAATATCATATATTAATAATAGAAAAGTTTCACCATACTATATTAATATCATACATTAATAATAAAAAAAAGTAGGAACTGACTATATAAATATCATATATTAATAATAGAAAAGTATGACCGACTGTATAAATATGACATATTAATAATAGAAAAATATGAAGTTTCTATATATCCATAAATTAAAAACATAAATTAAAATATAAATAATACACATGTTCTAATAGGTATGAATTTACTGTATAAATATCATACACTAATAATATACTTTATGAATTTACTGTATAGATATCATATATTAATAATATTAAATTATGAACTGACTGCATAAACAGTTGCAGTTTTCTGATGAGACATTGTAGCATGTGCACTCGATGACTTTGCCTATTTTCCCAAAAATGTCACGAGCAGAAAAAGATTTTTGGCTTTTTTCTTTCTTCTTTTAGTTAAATGTCACTTCAAAGAAACGAGTGACACGTGACCTTCTCAAATGTGTGTGTATGGCAGGAGGGGGGGGGGGAGTTACAACCATCATCATGTTTTTAAAATTTTTATATTTGTTTCTTATAAACTTTCGGCTTTGATAATAAAACTAGAGAACACATAAGATGCCGATTCTTGTGATTCCTAGAGGAATAATTTAGTATTAGACTTTATTCGAAAGTATTTTTCATGCATCTTTGTAGAACCGCTTGCAGACCCTGACAACTACCTACCCCCCCCCCCCCCCACCGTAGATTTTGTTTTTTTTTCGACCATAAGCGACACAAATGTTCGGCCAGAGTTATTTGGTTTTAACGCGAGAGGGCACTGCTGGCACAAGATTTTGTACTCTTATTGGCCACATGATGGGAAAATTAAAAAAAAAACGAGATTCTCTCTCTTATTGTGGCGATCTCCAAAAATATTTAGCATACCTTTTAAACTTTAACAGCTTTGCCTGTTAGGTTATCTCTCCGATGGAATCAACCTACTCTCAGACTATGGTCAAAGAACCAGATAACCAGATGAATATCTAACCTTCCTGTGATATTTTATTTGAGATCATAAGCAACACGACTGTTGGGCCAGAATTATTTGGTTTTAACACAAAAGGGTTAGGGTTAGGGTTAGGGTACTACTGGCGTGAGATTTTGTACTCCTGATGTCCACTTCTTTTTTTTTTACTGGCGTGAGATTTTGTACTCCTGATGTCCACTTCTTCTTTTTCTTTCATGTTAATCCTGAGAAAAGGTTGAGTCTGCAATAATATATTTTTGTCTCCAATTGTTACGATAACAGGCTTGGTCCGGGTGAAGGCCGATTTTACGGTCACTTCCCGGTGATTTCTAATGTAAAAGCAAGTGTTGCGACTGTGTTGTCATCGACCTTCAGCTCATGTACAAGAGATTCACTTTGAATTTCGAGAATGCATCAATTATTGGCCAAGATACAACGTTTTTTTTTGTTTTACTTTCCTTTCAAAAAGTGTCAAATTTGTAGTTTAACACTTAACAGCAATTTCACGCTATCATCAATAATCAGAAGTGGTACCAATCGATCCCATATGGCAAGTGAACTACACAGAAATGTTTGTGTTTCATTCCCGAAGGAAATATCAGGCTAAAGTGTGATGATCTCCTTCGAGAATAAAACACAAACGTTTCTGTGTAGATCACTTGCCATAAGTATATTTGTATACCACTACTAACCTTTACTCATGTAGCGAGTACTGTTGAAGTAACTATTGGAACACCCACACACACACACACACACACATATATATATATATATATATATATATATATATATATATATATATATATATGCACATTTTATTTAACGTTATTTACTTAATCTATATATATGTATTTTTTAAATTTATATTTAGAATGTTTGTTATTCAAATATAAATTTTCTCCCAATTTAGGGTGACCCCCTCCCCCCCAAAAAACCCCAACTTTCCCCCTTTTTCTCAGTAGCCACTTATGTCTACAGTGGTGTCCTGCCTTGTTTGGGGTGAACTATGTTAAAAAAACAAAAAACAAAAAAACATAAAGTAATTATAATAGCTCAATAGTGTAAGGCCAGAGCTATGCTATATTCAATATTTTCAAATGTAATTTTAAACTATTTCAATGTTATAAAGGACAGATTCGTGTCATTTCATAAAACTTATCTTTATTCAGCATACAATTATACAATATATATCACCATCAGGGGTTTTGATCACTCCTAGAGGAGGACCCCCCCCCCCCTGATTTCCGTCCATCTTATTGGTGACTGTCATTCAGGGTTTTTTTTGCCATAGTCGCCATGCTAGGCACTGCTGTTGGATAATGGCCCTGTGGGGCCGGACGAATCTTGAGGTGGGCGTATCTGTTGGAAATCGTTTGGTTTGGCTTGCGCGATTTGGTACGGGTGGACCCGTACAGTCGACTGCAGAATAGGGCCGTTCTCACAGTCGGAGATCACAGACGTGACAGGGTCACCACATTGACGAGACCCCAGATCAAGGGTCAATGTGCACCGGCGCATAGAGGCTCTGTGACGTCACGGGCTTTTGCGTGGGAAACAGAGTTTTTGCCAGTCTGGGTTTTGGAGGCGAGCCGATCAGACGTGTTTCACGATGTAGTCTGCAACATGATTAGGGGAATTAATTCCCTAAGAAAATACAGGCAAAAGATCTTTTCCCCCCCCTCCACGAATGGTTAAGGACTTAATTGATAAGTAATTACGAAAGCAGTAATTTGCTCTCTCTCTCTTGACGTTGGTGAATATCTCCAAGCCAATAGATAACTAACGCCTGAAATAAAACAGAATTTAAGTTTAAAAGATTGTTTGTCTTCTGAGTCGGTCATGGAGCTTTTGTATTGCAGCGGTGTGGTTCACAGCAGAAAGAAAGAAGACCACTAGACGACACACCCCTCTACGCGACGAGGAAGAAGAGAGGGTACGAGAATTTAAAGGTATGCAACATATATGATTTTTGGTGTTAAAAATGACGAGTTGTTTAAACGAGAACTGCCACGGCCCGTTCCGGGACGAGTATACAAAACGAGAACTGCCGCTGCCCAAGCAAGAGGGGGCTATGCAACACTGCGAGTTGGCGACGCTATTTGCCCATAGCTAGGTGTCCACATACAGCGCCTGCTATTCTTAAATGGTCACCCATCTGGTACTGGCCAGGCTCAACGTTGCTTTATATATATATAAATTGAAAATATAAGCCATTATCAATGCAAGATTAATTTATTATTATTATTATTTTTTTTTTTACTTTAACCTTATTAATTTCGGAATAAAATTCCATCATCAGAGTTGACCAGTATTGTGTCATTTTTTTTATTTTTCATCAAAAACACAAAAACGAAAATAAACAAACTTTTTTTTTCTTTTTTTTTTTTTTTTTTTATGAAATATCCTTGTTATGATGTATCCACGCCGATGTCGTTGGCGGTTATGAATTCAAATTCTGGTTGTCGAATGAAGAGAGCATTGGCATGCTCGTAGTTTAGTAAAATAAAATGGGTCGTTCAGTTTTAAAGCATTGCTGGGTCAGTATTATAAATTGAAAATATAAGCCATTATCAATGCAAGATTATTTTATTAAAAAAAAAAAAATAATTAATCTTGCATTGATAATGGCTTATATTTTCAATTTATATACTTACCCAGCAATGCTTTAAAACTGAACGACCCATTTTATTATATATATATATATATATATATATATATATATATATATATATATTATCAGCTTTCCCTATCCTCTGATGAGAAGAGTTTATCTTTGAAAATCCATGGATTAAGGATATGAGGCTCCTTGCTCTGAACTTTTAATGTTTTAATAAATATTATATCGTTACAATTCTTTATTCTCATCTTTCACCTCTAATATATATATATATATATATATATGTATATATATATGTATATATATATATATATATATATATATATACATGTAAAATATTAGTTTACAATATGTATGTATATGTAGCAGTAATATATCTATACGTGTGTGTATTTATTATATATCATTTTTGGCTATTGGTGTTCTTTCAGAAATTCAAATATGGTTACTGTGAGTGTGTTATGTTTTTTTGCTTAAAGCCGAAACCTATCGCACAAAGAAAGTAAGGCGTTTCTTTCTTTCGAAAATAATCATCTCGCAATAACTCGATGGCAAATTGTTTTTCCTTTGCAGAAAAAAAAAAAACCCTGAAAAATTCCCAACCAGCAAAATAGTAATAACTTTCAATCAATAGTTTCCGCTTAACTGGCATCCAAGGAAATTCCTCTTTAATTATTTTCTTTTCCATGGGGAAGAAGATTTAGCCGCATAAAAACGACAAATAGGAATTTATATATTTAGATAGTTTGCTGACAACACTGTGCCACGAGATTATTTTTTCTATATCTATCTATCATCTATATAAATAAAAGTGTGTGTGTGTGTGTGTGTGTAGTGGATAGTGTGCTTAATAAATAAACACGCACAACTCTAAATGACAAGGAACTTTATTCACAAGAGGAGGAACATCTTGTCGGAGTTCCTATTTATCTACTTCCCACGGAGCAGAACGTGACACAAGGTCGGAAAGTGGGAGTTTCAGCACTCTAGAGGAAGAGTACTTTGCGGAACTTTAAAAAATTGCCTGGGCAGTCCCGTCGGCATTCCCCGGTAGGGGCGCCTCAGACAGTAAGCAATAAACTTACTCCACCCCAAAGAGGGGAGGCAAAGCCTTGGAGGGTGGACCTCCTAGAACTGCACAGGACAGACCCATAGACCGGTGTAAATCAAGCCCCGAAGGTCAAGACAATACCAGTCTATGGGGGTGCAGTATCCATCTTGTCGGAGTTATTTGGCTCAAAGAGACAAAGTCACTGTATATGTAAAATAATGAAGGAGTATTTGTGTGTATCCAGCAGTGTGTTTCTGTGTATGATGCAAAAGCCCGTGGGCGAGAGTTACAGTCGTTGACTGCTGCTTGTGTCAGTAAAAAACAGCAAGTCAGTGGCAGTTTCTTTCTCTTCTACTTGATGTGTGAGTGTTTATGATGCACGGATTAATGTGTGAGTCAATAATCGTGCCAGTCAGCTGAATCAGATATTTCGACTGACTGATTGTCTTGCTTGAAAACTTGCTTTATATAATTTGGGATCGACTCTAAGTAAACTATTGTGCCTTTTTTCAATGGATATTTTGCTTGTCTTCAAGGCTAATGTTAACAAATTCTTGTCGTCTTAAATAATCACGCTCTGACACCCCTTTATTCAGAAGATGGGATCGCCCGATCGCCGGAGATTTATTATTTTTTTTTTTTTTTAATGGTGAGCTTAATATACATTGAAGGGGAGAGAGGGAAGATAGAGTTAGTACGTACTCCCCCCCCCCGGCGAAACAGGGACCGGGGGTTAGGTGAGGGGGAGAGAAGGGGGGAGGCGAGCCGGAAGACAGTGGGGCGAGTGATGGGGGGGGGGAGAAGGGAGGAGGCGAGCCGGAAGACAGTGGGGCGAGTGATAGGGGGGGGGGGCGACGGTGTGAAATGGCAACCGCGGAAGACACAACTTTCTTTAAAATGATAAAGTGGCAGCAAGTGGCAGCAGGTTCTTGTTAACTGCTATCAAATGAAAAGAAACGTAACTTTTATAAAAAAAGAAAATGAAAATTGATTGCGTATTAAAGCCGAGAATGAGGTAGAACGGGGGTAGAAGATAGTTCCTCCTCTTGGGTAAGACAAAAAGGGAAGTACAGTGGTATACACACAACCCATTTGGCACAATGGTTAGAACAGGGATTCTCAACCTTATTTTGTTTGTGGACCCCTTTGAGAGCGATTTTATCATCTGTGGATCCCATGTATGCATATATAATTAAAAAATAAATCAAATATTTGTTTCTAGGTTAGGGTTAGGATTAATAAAAACTAACAATGAATCAATTTCATTATATTTATAACATGAAATACAAGGGAGGTGACGGTGGTCAAGGGGATAACGACACGGACTGACAACATGGGTGTGCCAAGTTCGAATCCAGTCAGTTCCATAGGATCACTTTCACTTAGGGATGTTGGCAACCAAAGTTGTACGATGTTGATTCACTTTACTATTAAATCAAAATATAAACCTTGAAAATTTCAATAAACACCCGTACATTTCCTAGAAAACAAAATAAATAGAAACTTTTTTTTCTATGTGGACTATGGTTAGGAATCCCTGCATTAGAGTGTTCGCTCATGGATTGAGAGATCAGAGTTCAATCCTCAGTCGAGTCATACCAAAGACCCGAAAAATGGTACTTGCTGCCCCCTTCCTAAACACTCATCATTATAAGGTGAGGATCAAGGGTAAGTGGAGCATTCCAGGGAAAGTGAGTTATGTTTGAATTCGCCTCTCCTCTTCCCAGCTACGAGGTGAAATGGTAAACTAGACAAGCCACCGTAGCACAACAAGACTAACAGAAGGAAAAACTATGAAATAACATTATTTTCAATAATTCTGCGCCGATACCATCCAAACACACATAAAAAGAAATCGGAATTTCAGACTGTTGCTACTTAATAAGTGCCAACTTGTATGATCGGATATGTAGTGGATAAAAAACACAAAACATCCATAATTGTATAAAATACGACTTGTCGGGTTTAAAAGGAGAGATGTGTGATACAATTATTTTATTTTTGACAATCCACCATATTTGTTTTTCTGGGTCAGGCAATCTGACTTCAACCAACGATTATTTTATTTTTGACAATCCACCATATTTGTTTTTCTGGGTCAGGCAATCTGACTTCAACCAACGATTATTTTATTTTTGACAATCCACCATATTTGTTTTTCTGGGTCAGGCAATCTGACTTCAACCAACGATTATTTTATTTTTGACAATCCACCATATTTGTTTTTCTGGGTCAGGCAATCTGACTTCAACCAACGATTATTTTATTTTTGACAATCCACCATATTTGTTTTTCTGGGTCAGGCAATCTGACTTCAACCAACGATTATTTTATTTTTGACAATCCACCATATTTGTTTTTCTGGGTCAGGCAATCCGACTTCAACCAACGATTATTTTATTTTTGACAATCCACCATATTTGTTTTTCTGGGTCAGGCAATCCGACTTCAACCAATGATTATTTTATTTTTGATAATAAATCATGTGATGTTGTTTTATTCCGGCCAGGTATGTGTCCATACCAAGTGCACCTACTCCTATCACTTAACCTTTTCAATACATCCGACTTTGGCATTTTCCTGTTATTCATGTTTTTCTTTTCTGTCCATTTTTGAATATCTAACCATTTCTGGTTCTCAATTTTTAGGATGAGGAATTATCATTATCGAAATTTCATTATCATTATAAAAATTTCATTATCATTATGAAAATTTCATTATCATTATCGAAATTTCATTATCATTATCAAAATTTAATTATCATTATCAAAATTTCATTATCATTATGAAAATTTCATTATCATTATGAAAATTTCATTATCATTATCAAAATTTCATTATCATTATCAAAATTTCATTATCATTATCGAAATTTCATTATCATTATGAAAATTTCATTATCATTATCGAAATTTCATTATCATTATCAAAATTTAATTATCATTATCAAAATTTCATTATCATTATGAAAATTTCATTATCATTATGAAAATTTCATTATCATTATCAAAATTTCATTTTCATTATCAAAATTTCATTATCATTATCGAAATTTCATTATCATTATCAAAATTTCATTATCATTATCGATATTTCATTATCATTATCAAAATTTCATTATCATTATCGAAATTTCATTATCATTATCGAAATTTCATTATCATTATCAAAATTTCATTATCATTATCGATATTTCATTATCATTATCAAAATTTCATTATCATTATCGAAATTTCATTATCATTATCGAAATTTCATTATCATTATCGATATTTTATTATCATTATCAAAATTTCATTATCATTATAAAAATTTCATTATCATTATCGAAATTTCATTATCATTATCGAAATTTCATTTCTTTGCACTATTGTCCTTATAAATGTTGATATTGATATTCATACTATATTTCAGCCGACAAGCTCTGCGGCCTTCATCAGATGTGTTGTTCATTTACAATGATGATTTTCCCATATTTATATATGATTATTTGTGTACATTGAAAACATGAGAAAACATTACTGTAAATGAAGAATGCACCCAAAGAAGGCCAGAGAGCATATCAGCTGAAACACAGTAGAAATAGAAATATCAACACTTATGAAGACAATAGTCCGAAGAAAAACAATGTAAATAGAGTTTAATATCATTTAAATTGTTGTATTCAGACTATCGTCCTCATTGTTGCTATTAATTTTTTTTACTACATTTCGGTCAATGTGCCGTCGACCTTCTTCAGATGTATTATTCATTCACGATAATGTTTTTACCACATTGAAGTTTGTCAATTAGTTGTGGATAGTCAACAAAGCAAGCAATGGAGAGGATAATGCTGTGAAGAAATGTTAAATATTAAAGTGGGTAAGTTGACTAGTGAATTAATATTAGCTAGTACATGTTAGCAATTAAAATGTATTGTAGACGAAAGGTCAGAAGAGATGAAGGGGCTGATATATATATATATATATATATATATATATATATATATAAAGATAGATGAAAGAATAGGGATAAACATGTACGAATGACAAATTTATTTCAACTTAGATTGTTCAATGCAAGGTGTATTCGGTAAAAATAAAAATATGTTTATTATTCTTTCCTTGGCAGTGGAGAAGCCAAAAGAAGTAATGGAGAGTGAGAAAGTGCGTGTAAAAGGATATGGGGTCTGTCCAGTTGGTAAATGTCCGTTGATGAGGTGTCCAGTGAAAGGAGATTTACAGATGGAAAAGAAGGGTTTTCGAGATATATATATATATATATATATATATATATATATATATATATAGAGAGAGAGAGAGAGAGAGAGAGAGAGAGGTTGAGAGAGTATGTGTGGGCATGTTTTAATGTGTGTGAGTGATACACAAAATATAATTCTTTGTTTCTCTTAATTAGAAATGTTCATGAAGAGAAAATGCAATCTTCAAATTCCTCAGAGATTGAAAATTAATTTGAATAATTTCCAAATGGATTTCTGATAATCCTGATTATCAGAAACAGAAAAAAAATGATTAACTGGTTAAAACTGATTATCAGAGGAATTTGATGTCTTGATCATGTTTCTGTAATTTTGATTCATTAATTGTAATGGATCATTGACAAAAATCAATAATTAAATTTGACCCCAAATTCATCGATAATTCCACGTAAAAGTTGCATCCGAATTTATACATTAAAACACTTATGGCAAGTTACACAGAAAATCCTCTTTTATATTCAACTTATTACATCTACTGCTACCCCTACTAATTAAAGTTCTAAGTTCATTGCTCCGTCATGGACTTACACCTCTCACTCCCTATTTACTCTTATCAGCCTATTACCGTTAGTTGTTTTATTTTCACACACATTTTATTTAAGGTTTAATTAAGATTATTCTTTTATATAAAACTAGCAGGACTACCCGGCGTTGCCCGGGGCCAGAGTATAACATGCTTCTATTAAAACTTCTATCTCTCTCTCTTTCCCTCTCCTCCGTTTTCCCCCTCCCTCTCCCACCCCCTCTTTCTTCTTCACCCAGCCCATTCCTCTCTTTGGACACACACACACACACACATACAACTCGAGTCGACACAAGGAATTAACTGCTTGAAAAAATCAGAGTTACTTCTCTTTAGTTAGTGATTGGAATACAGACCCCCTCCCCGACGAAATCTGCGCCAGTTTAGGGTCAAAAAATGAATTTTTTTTTTTAAATTTTAGATATTATTCGCCCGAGGCAATGCTGATCAAGAAAATATCAACTTTGTGGCTGTTTGTTTTGTCGTTATTTTTAGTTTTAGCCGGACATGCATACATACATACATACATACATACATACATACACACATACAATCATACATACATACATACAAACACATATACAAGCATACATACAAACATACATACAAACATACATACAAACATACATACACACATATATACATACATACAAACATACACACAAACAAACATACAAACGTACATACATACAAACATACAAACACACATACAAACACACATACAAACATACAAACAAACATACATACATACATACATACAACTAAATGTGTCTCTAATTTATGGCTATTTCGCTTCTTCGATTTACCAGATTTCTTTAGGTCATTAAACTTTAAACTTTCTAGGTTTTCACAACGCTATACTCTAAATATGTCGGGTAACATTACATTCCTAACAAACGATTTACCGTGAAGCTACAGTGGAGTCTTGAGATAGCTCCCTTTTAAATACTTATTATTCCTGTATAGAATCACTTTTCTCCCTGTACCATTGACGGATATAACTTCATAATCAAAAGCTACACACAAAAAAAACTTTTCTCATTTCTTTTCGCCCTAAATTTCTCTGTGTCAGGAACAAAAGTAAATTTCGTTTTCAGTCACATTTACCAATTTTAAGATTTAGTCCTGCTTGAATTATTCTGTTTAGTTACACATTTTCGGAAGGGAGTGAAGGTATTTTCACTCCCTGTCTTGTATCTACGGTGAAACCCAATCATTGTACCAGTCTCACACTCGACCGATGACTGGATAATATCTTTAAATTCGTTTGCTGCAGAACAGTCACACTGTTTTACAATAATACATAGACTTTTAAAAATATTCTGTATACACATAAGTTTTTAGTATAGTGTACACATGAGAAAGAGAAACAACAACCAATAGAAATAGAGAATCAGTTTTGACGATTACTTTAATTAGGTCAGTCACACCATCATGAAAGTGGATTTGTCTTTTATACTAAAATTCAAATGAGAGATAAATATCAGTTCCGTAGCTGAATGGTAAAGTTGCTGGTTGTAGGAACAAAGGTTACGACGTCGAAGCCCTGACCGTACAAAAAGAATTATTCTGATTTTGTCCAATAACGTACATACACATTTAATATTCAGGTCATTAAACTATATTAATTACTTTTATTTTTATTTTTTTACTATTATGTGAACATATTTACTTTTATAAGATTCATACTACTACTACTACTACTACTACTACTACTACTAATAATAATAATAATAATAAATCCCATGAACTGGTATACCACATCACAAAATAAACATGCACATACACACATATGGTGGCACCAGCCTAGGCTAAAACCACACAAAATGGTTGTGAAGGGTCAAGGAGGATGGAAAGACCAAGGAGGGAAAGCACCGACCAGACCTCCGCTGGAAGGGTGGAGAGAGTACCGGAACTCTGGTGAGGCTTATTGCCATTATAATCCCCCCCCACCCCCCAAAAAACTAAATTGACTTATCTGCCCATATCTACCCAGTAAATATAGCCATTTGGCTAAGATCAAAGTGTAGTATCTGTTCTGATGGATACTGCACCTCATACTGGTGTTGTCTTGGCCTTCGGGTCTTGATTTACGCCGGTCAATGGGTCTGTCCTGTGCAGTTCTGGGAGGTCCACCTTCCCAGGCTTTGCCTCCCCTCTTTGGGGAGGAGTAAGTTTATTGCTTACTGCCTGAGGCGCCCCTACTGGGGAATGCTGACGGGGCTGCCCAGGCAATTTTTAAACCCCACTTTCCCGACCCGACCTGTGGGAGTAAGATAAAAACTGGCCTTGTGCCTATCTCCTGGAGAGGAGTAAATCAATACCCAGTAAATATAGCCTTAAGTCCACTCAAGACCTATTACAAACCCTAACCCAACCCAAACAACCGGACAATAAAATTATTGCTTCTCTTGACATAGAAAGCTTATTCACTAATGTACATGCTAAAGAAACAAGTGATATAATTATCAATAATATATATACAATAACTCGTCTCTCCCTCCACTTAAAATCAATTTAAAAAATACTAAAAAAGTTACTATAAATTTACACCACTGAAGTACCTTTTTTTTCATGACTTCATTTATTGCAAACTGTTGTAGACCCGTGCTAGGGGTCGCAAAGAAATAAACCACAAATAGTGACAGGGTTAAAATATAACAATGTATTTATCATAAAGCAATACAGAACGCCACTAATGTGGTAGGAGATGAACGGGTTCATAACATGCGCTAAAACATGGTATGAAAGTTCTCTGTCTGAGTCTCTGCAACCAGTGGTATTTATAATACCTGGTTGATACCATCAGTTCTCCAATAGGGGTGATTTGTACCCCACAACACAAACCTAGCAAACCAAATATTTAGTAACATCATAAAACCCTCTATTTATGTATGCTATGTCGATGATATTCTTATTCTAGCTGATAATAATGACCAAATACACATGACTGTATCTGGATGATGGACGAGACGACTTGGTCACATATGTGTGTATGCATGCATCGCGTGCAAATATCGGTATGCGCTTTGTTTATCTGTCTTCAAAAGCGACAAAGTTAGACACAAGGTCAGTTAATTGTAGGAAACCTGTACATGCAATGAGGCGCTTTTAGATGGGGTTCGACATTCTTTGTTGTAAGCTCTGTTCAGCAATAAATCAACTCCCTTCTGAAGGATGGGGGTAATGCTGATGAGGATGACGTGGTGAGACCGACCAGAACAGGTACTCCAGTTTTAGTTATTTATTTGGAAATACAAAATTATTTTTCCTGACAAATACAGAGTCTCAAGAGTTAATGGCGAGTGGCAAGCTAGTCTTTGATGGTTGAATGACTGTAATTATCAATAATATATAAAAAATTCTCGTCTGTCAATGGAAAAAAAAATATTTAAAAAGTTACTATCAATTTGCACCATGTTATGACTTTATGGGGAACATTTACACACAACTTGACGGAGTTTCAATGGGTTCGGTTCTCCGGCGACTTTTAGCGAATTCTTTATGACAAGTCTAAAAAAACAAATATTTAATAACATCATAAACCCCTCTATTTATGTACACTATGTCGATGATATTCTTATTGTAGCTGATAATAATGACCAAATACATCAACAACAGATCCTTTTCACCAAAAAATTCTGTTCTTAAATTCTTCGTAGAACTTAAATAATAAAATCCAATTCCTAGATGTTCTCATTGACACCTCTAATAATACGTTTAACACTTCTACTTATAAATTAAATTCTAGTTTTTTAAATTACAAGAGCGAATGATCCCATCGCCTCAAATAGCCATTGTTAAAAAACCTACTTAACCGTGCAAAACTAATCTCTTCCACCAAATAAACACTATTCATTGAATTAAAAAATATAAAACAATTCCTTATTAATAACGAATTCTCTAATTATATCGTTGATCAACAAATAAAATTAATGATTCAAAACTTTAAAAAAAACACCGTTACAAATAATAATAATAATATGAAACATCAAAACTCAAACTATGTAAACATATAATATTGTAATCAAATGAAACCAAACTTCAGATTAGAATAAAAAGCCATAAAAAATATTGTACACCGATACATATCCCCAATTGACAATAATAATAAAATTAGATTCATTATTTACTCTAAGAAATTTAAACTCAAAATCTTGTAGAAAATAAAAAAACTCCTCCCCAACCCATAACACATTAGAAAGAATCAATGTTATTTATAAGTTTAAATGCTCTTTGGGAGAATGTAACTCCTATAATAATAATAAAGCTAATAGCTACATTGGTTTTACAACCACTACCCTACCCAGCCGCCTCACCATGCATTTTGTAAACTCAAGCTCAATTCACCTGCATCTACAAAAACATTACTGACCCCCCCCCCCTCTGGTTTAAAACAAATTTTAGTTAATAACATAAAAATAATACATTCATAAACTAATTTAAAGAAATTAAAAATACTCGAAGTTATCTTTATTAAAATCCAGCAACCAACAATTAATAAAATTAAGTATGAAACTAGTAACAACATTTTAAAATGCTTAATGTAATACAATTCATCCTGTACCGTTAATTCTGGCGTCCCGAAATTCAAATTGTTCTTTTGTCGTCTAACTGACGTCAAATTCTTGGCTGCTTTTTGAAATTCTCATCTTTTCTCCAGCTTTTTTGTTCATTTGTTTTTGTCACCTGATTCCATGAAGAATCGAAAACGTTTGTGATACATATGGAAAATGTATTAATTTTTTTGATTTTGACACAAAAAAAAAGATCATTAGAAAAATTGAAAAAATAAAAAAGGTATAATCAAGCTTAGGATTCTTTACTAGTTTTTGGCTATTCTACATTCATGAAAACTCTTTTACAGCCTGAAAATGGTCTTAAATTACAGTACTATATCAGATTTAACCATCTATATCCATTCATAGCTTTTGAGGATGTTTTTTTAGGACCTGCAATGTCGCATGAAACCACTTTTTCACCGAAACATGATGGATTTTGAGTCCCGTAGAGCCCTAACGGCTATTTTTGGCCTGCACCTTCTAAATTTTCAAAATGTTTGATTGTTTAGTGTTATTTATGTATAAATGAACACAAAAAAATACTACTCGCATGAATCTGAAATTTTCACCCATTACGTCCCACCCCTACTTAGATGTTATTCTCATAACGTTTTGCCGATGTTACCTCCAACCATCTTTAGGTGCATCTTGTCGAACTCGGGAATCTTTATTCAGAACCCTTTATTTAATCCATGGGGGGAGGGTAGCTTGCTCTTGTTCCGTCAGCCATGTGAACTGATTGCTCTCGTTCCTTCGGCCATTATCGGGTAGAAGTCTAAAGTAAGTCGTAATTGTATTCTTAGTATCGCCCGTACTGAGGATTGAACCTTCAACCTCCAGAAGACTGTCACTTAGAACTGATTATCACTTAGCACTTTTATCCGTTGCGCCACATATCCTATCAGTATATCTATCCTTCTATCTTGTACACTTCAATAACACATATGTCTGGCTCGATCGGTGTCCATTTTAATAGATTAATCTTTGTTATTTTTTATTCATTTTAAATATGCACAGCATTAAAAATGCATGAGTCGTCAATTTGGCCGCACATGTAGAAATGAGTGGCTGATCGATGCTCAGTGCAATGCACCACAAGAGCGTTGTCTTCCCCCTTCCCACAGCAACATCTTTCCATCCATCCATCCATCCATCCACCAGCGTCTTTATTTTAATTGTTCCATTTCGCCTTTCTCATCTCCCTTGGCGCCAAAAGAAAACTTGATACGATTCTTGATGTAAGCAAAACAATGGTCGTAGAATTTCAGCTGCGTTCACTTTGGAATCTTCGTTGCGAACATTTCTGCAATGATGGTAATGCTGCTGCTGCTACTGCTGCTGCTGATGATGATGATGCTGATGATGATGATGGCGTTTGTTTGGTCATTAAGAAAGAAAAATGCTGGACGAATGCAGTGCCTTAACAAAAGCACATTGCACATATAAAAGTGCAGTAGGCTGCATTTCTTTTAGTGATGTGTATGAATGGTGGACGTTGCAAATGTGATATGCTCGGCCAGAGGAAAGAGTGGGGCACAAAATAAAGTGAAAATATCTTTGGTTTTGTTTGGGCCACCCCAGAAGTTCGTTTTCCTTCGAAGTGAATTAAGTATCTCGTAAAAACAGACAATGATGCTGAAACACAAAAGTGATGTTCAGATTGTCTCAATGATAAAGCCACCCTGGGTACACTGTCTGACAGGTTATCTCAAGTTTAAATATTAAGTGACAAGAGCTTAGGTGGTCCAGTACTGACCAGGGACAAACGACCCCAAGGGATGGGAGGGGTGATACCTGGCCCACTGGGCATGACAGGAAGTTATGGTTTACTGGGAGAGCTGGTGATGAGTTTGAAGCTGGGCGCTGTCCGGAGAACATGGCTCCAGTTGGGGCTCTTAGCCAAAGGACTGTGTGGGACTTATATTTTATTTCACCAGGATAGAGAGATCTCATTTTCAAGTCTGCCATTCAACTTGGAAACACGAGTATCTTTTATAACATTCAGCAGAGGGGTGAGACCTGGCCCACTGGGCATGACAGGAAGTTAGGGTTTACTGGGAGAGCTGGCGATGAGTTTTTAGCTGGGGTGTTTTTTGCTCTAATGTTATCACCAAAGTAAGAAAACTTCTGAAAAACCGCAATCGCCTTGACATTTGAATATACTTTCTCCATATCTGACTTCTCATCCTTCTACATTGTCTTACACTTCTTGCATACAAACTGGTTATCATCTCTCAACTTACCTATAATCAAACTACATTTCTTGTGTACCCAATGCGTACAAGTACCACAGAAAATTGAGTTTCACTTGACTATCTCTTCCACAAACTGAGCATAATAATAAAACTACTCTTCGCATGAATATGAAATTGTTATGGCCTAATCGTTGGTTAAAAATCATTATCAACAGTTAATCCACTCAAAATAAGGCGGAAAATCTTCACTCTATAATAAAGACTAATGTGTATTACTCTATGAACTGCACCTGCTACCTCAACTGTTCTACATCTACTAACCCCAAAACTCTCATCCATTCTTTCAATGTGACCAAACCAGCAAAGTCTCCTGTTATGCACACATCTCCCTGTATTGTCCAGATTTAATCTTCCTTTGATGTCATTAGATTTAAGACTCACATTACACATCTGTTGTATAATTCTCATATCATTTCTCTCCATGCAACGCATGTCCTCAACCTTCACTGGCCAGGTTTCACTTCTATATATGTCGACAGAGTTTAGAATTCACTGACTGCAAACCCATGCAAAGGGGTAAGACCCGCGCAAAAATGGGGCTACCTATTGGCCACGTGTGGCGACCCATGATGTCTTAGGATGGGATCCTGGTGGCTGAGCAGTCCGTGGCTTGGTCACTTGGGGTTCTTACTTTGGCTAGACGGGAGGTCAGAGAGGCCTGATCCGATCGATCGGCTGGTCATGTCATGCCCTAGTATCTAAGTTTATTCTAAACTGTATTATTTAATCTGATTCTTGAAAAAATCAAAACTTTATTTCTCATTTTATTTTTTCTCCCAAAATAGATACTAAAACGCGGTGGCTCGGGGTCAATCATGTTGAGAGCAAAGAAGATTATCAGTGCTAAAGAGTAATGTTTCCAAAGAGTAATGTTTCCAAAGAGTAATGTTTTTTAAAGAGTAATGTTTCCAAAGAGTAATGTTTCCAAAGAGTAATGTTTTTTTAAAGAGTAATGTTTCCAAAGAGTAATGTTTCCAAAGAGTAATGTTTTTTAAAGAGTAATGTTTCCAAAGAGTAATGTTTCCAAAGAGTAATGTTTTTTAAAGAGTAATGTTTCCAAAGAGTAATGTTTTTTAAAGAGTAATGTTTCCAAAGAGTAATGTTTCCAAAGAGTAATGCTTCCAAAGAATAACGTTTCTAAAGAAGTAATGTTTTTCTGGGAGTCATGTTTTTCTTGTAATGGTGTTTTCTGGGATTAATACTAATCTCTCTCAATAGAGTTCCCTTCTAAGAGTAATGTTTCCGCTTTCACTGTGAAATTTCCTTCTGAGAGCAATGTATTTTGAGAGTAATGTATTCTTGTTATCTGAGAGCAATGTATTCTGGTTATCTAAATAACTATCCTACCTATATAATTATATTTGACAACTCTATTCGGCAACCCACAGATGGTTGATATGCCGTAAAACAAACCAAACCAAACCATTCGGCATTAAATAACCCATAGATGGTTGACATGCCACAAACCAAACCTTCCATACATAATCACACTGCGTACACATGCCCCAGAGACTCTGCCCTTGGTCGACATGGTCATACTATCAAAGTCTCCTCTTCTACACACATCTCCCTATATTGTCGAGATTTAATTTTCCTCTGAGCTCACCAGATCTCAGCCTGTCTTTAAGACTCACATTACACATCTATTGTATTATTCTCATATCATTTCTCTCCATGCAACTCATGTCCTCAAACTTCATATCATTTCTCTCCATGCAACTCATGTCCTCAACCTTCATATCATTTCTCTCCATGCAACTCATGTCCTCAAACTTCATATCATTTCTCTCCATGCAACTCATGTCCTCAAACTTCATATCATTTCTCTCCATGCAACTCATGTCCTCAAACTTCATATCATTTCTCTCCATGCAACTCATGTCCTCAACCTTCATATCATTTCTCTCCATGCAACTCATGTCCTCAAACTTCATATCATTTCTCTCCATGCAACTCATGTCCTCAAACTTCATATCATTTCTCTCCATGCAACTCATGTCCTCAAACTTCATATCATTTCTCTCCATGCAACTCATGTCCTCAAACTTCATATCATTTCTCTCCATGCAACTCATGTCCTCAAACTTCATATCATTTCTCTCCATGCAACTCATGTCCTCAAACTTCATATCATTTCTCTCCATGCAACTCATGTCCTCAAACTTCATATCATTTCTCTCCATGCAACTCATGTCCTCAACCTTCATATCATTTCTCTCCATGCAACTCATGTCCTCAAACTTCATATCATTTCTCTCCATGCAACTCATGTCCTCAAACTTCATATCATTTCTCTCCATGCAACTCATGTCCTCAAACTTCATATCATTTCTCTCCATGCAACTCATGTCCTCAAACTTCATATCATTTCTCTCCATGCAACTCATGTCCTCAAACTTCATATCATTTCTCTCCATGCAACTCATGTCCTCAAACTTCATATCATTTCTCTCCATGCAACTCATGTCCTCAAACTTCATATCATTTCTCTCCATGCAACTCATGTCCTCAAACTTCATATCATTTCTCTCCATGCAACTCATGTCCTCAAACTTCATATCATTTCTCTCCATGCAACTCATGTCCTCAAACTTCATATCATTTCTCTCCATGCGACTCATGTCCTCAAACTTCATATCATTTCTCTCCATGCAACTCATGTCCTCAAACTTCATATCATTTCTCTCCATGCAACTCATGTCCTCAAACTTCATATCATTTCTCTCCATGCGACTCATGTCCTCAAACTTCATATCATTTCTCTCCATGCGACTCATGTCCTCAAACTTCATATCATTTCTCTCCATGCAACTCATGTCCTCAAACTTCATATCATTTCTCTCCATGCAACTCATGTCCTCAAACTTCATATCATTTCTCTCCATGCAACTCATGTCCTCAAACTTCATATCATTTCTCTCCATGCAACTCATGTCCTCAAACTTCATATCATTTCTCTCCATGCAACTCATGTCCTCAAACTTCATATCATTTCTCTCCATGCAACTCATGTCCTCAAACTTCATATCATTTCTCTCCATGCAACTCATGTCCTCAAACTTCATATCATTTCTCTCCATGCAACTCATGTCCTCAAACTTCATATCATTTCTCTCCATGCAACTCATGTCCTCAAACTTCATATCATTTCTCTCCATGCAACTCATGTCCTCAAACTTCATATCATTTCTCTCCATGACTAATGAAGCAATTAAAACTCAAATGATATTTTGCAAAACTGCTTAACATAAATGATCTCTCAAGTCGAAGATGCAATTAATCACAAACTAATTAAAACGACAGATTCAACGTTTATCTGATTCGGCAGACGATTTCTAAATCAAGAGGAATAACAATCAGAGTTAATTAAACGTTGGAATAATAAATCGGCAGAAATCGGATGGAAAGTCTTTCGGCTATTAATAATTGATGCCTTTTTTTTCCTTCTTTGATTTGAGATTCTTTGTTATGACTTGAACGATTTTCAAATCGAAAACAAAATAGATGCAGCAGCAGGTGAAATTATGTTCACTGCAGAATTTTACAAGAAATCTTGCAGGAAGAAATCCATATTGCTTGTCACTAAATAGATTGTTTTTGCTAAGGTGGTTGACAACTTCTTGATTTATCACAGATTCAAACAACTTACTCATGATGCACAGGAGACTGATTGGTCTGTACTGAAATGCAGAAGACCGATCTCCAGTATTTTTAAATACTTTGAAATATTCGAGGGTTTGATCTTTTTCATTTATTAAAAGGATTCAAGTGGGTCTTATTATTATGGACCTTTCTGGGGATGAGTATTTCAACTAGTAGGAAATTAAAGTTCCCAAATTACGTTATTGTAAAAAAAAGCATTCACAATTTTTAATATTTGCTTTTTTTCTTTCTCTAATGCATTTTTTCATGAGCTAAAAAAACCCACATATTTTTTAGATGAGGATTTATTATTTGTATTATTTAGATTATAGGACTACTGTTCTCATCTTGGTTGTTATTTTCACAACGTTTCGGCCGATGTAACCTCCGCCCTTCTTCAGCTGCATCTTTTCGTACTTGGGAATCGTATGTCGAACTAAAAAACCTATAAGGAATTTCGAACTGAACCCTTTATTTAATCCACGAGGGTAGATTGTTCTTGTCCCGTTATGACCAGGTAGAAATGTTAACATATGTTCTCATCTTGTATGTTATTCTCCTAACGTTTTAGCCGATGTAACCTCCAACCTTGTTCAGGTGCATCTTGTCAAACGCCGGAATCTGTATTGAATTTTGAATGGAACCCTTTATTTAATCCACGGGGGTAGATTGCTCTTGTTCCCTCAGCCATTACTAGGTAAAAGTCTTAAGTAATTCGTAATTATATTCTTAGTATCGCCTGTACTGAGGATTGAACCCTAAACCCCCAAAAGACTATCATTTAGAACTTTGAACTTGAAACCATGGATTAAATGAAAGGTTCCATACATATTCCCAAGTTTGACAGACACATCCGAAGAAATTAATCTACATTAATCCAATTGTATAGAAAACATAAAATGACCAAACAATCGCCATCTTAAAAATGATGTTATTCTGTCGAGTAGTTTTAGAGCCTATAAAGTGACTAACAGGCAACATGAAGTGAAATAAGTACACAGAAGATGCTGCCAAGTCTGCTGAGAGCAATGTATTCTGGTTATCTAAATAACTATCCTACCTATATAATTATATTTGACAACTCTATTCGGCAACCCACAGATGGTTGATATGCCGTAAAACAAACCAAACCAAACCATTCGGTATTAAATAACCCATAGATGGTTGACATGCCACAAACCAAACCTTCCATACATTATCACACTGCGTACACATGCCCCAGAGACTCTGCCCTTGGTCGACATGGTCATACTATCGAAGTCTCCTCTTCTACACACATCTCCCTATATTGTCGAGATTTAATTTTCCTCTGAGCTCACCAGATCTCAGCCTGTCTTTAAGACTCACATTACACATCCATTGTATTATTCTCATATCATTTCTCTCCATGCAACTCATGTCCTCAAACTTCATATCATTTCTCTCCATGCAACTCATGTCCTCAAACTTCATATCATTTCTCTCCATGCAACTCATGTCCTCAAACTTCTACCAGGCTAGAAAACTTCACACACCAGTCAGTATCCTATATCTTTATAAGGCCACCATTTGCTCATGCATGGAGTATTGTTGGCGCATTTGGGCTGGTGCATCAACCACTAGCGTTCCTTCTCTTGCACAGGGTGCGAAAAAAAAATTTCTAACCTGATAGGTCCTGAACTGTCTGTCAAGCTTCATCCCCTGTCGCATCGCCGCAGTGTTGCATCTATGTGCTTGTTTTACAAGTACTTCCATGGAATGTGCTCCGATGAACTTGCTGCATCATACTCCTTTACTCTAGAGATCCCTAAATGGCGGAGGATGTTCTACTCTAATAGTTTCTTTCCTCGGATCGCTTGGTTTTGGAATTCCCTTCCGGACCCCTTTTTCCCCGGCAGTACCAACATGCAGAAATTTAAATGTCATATGAACACACATTTTGCTCCCAACTCTCTACTCAGATGCTCCCCCACCCCATAAATCTGGCCCCTAATCATAGCAGCTTCAGTGGCAATATGCTATGTTTGAGTTGATCATCATCATCGGTTTAACATCCGTTTTACATGCTGGCATGTGTTGGACGGCTTTTAGAAATTAACTTTCAAACTAACTTATCTCCGCCCAGGTTTTTATTTATCCCTCTTTCGTCTGTAAAGAATTATTTTTAAATGCACAGTTAGAATACAGCTATATGCTGGTTCCAGTTGTTATACCAGCCGAGGTTCACCATGGCATCATCTTGTCAACCTAGGGTCTGTCCTGAACAATCAGACCCTTCTAAATATGCCTCTTGTAAAAAAAAGGAAGATTCTTTATGCGATTGGTAAGTGAAAATTCCAAACTCTATCAAAATGGTCGATTCCATTTATCGTTTGGAATAAAAAATTTTCTTAAAAATCGAGTTTGAAAAAAACATTTAAAAAATATTTGCTGCAGGATTAATTTCTTTACGAGAAAAATCTCTTCATAAATATTTTTTGGGAAGATTTTTCTTGTATATTTTTCAAAAACAAGATTTAATGTCAAATCTTTGCAATGACTCATTCACATTTGTTTTGTGTCATAAGGTTAAAATGAAGATTATTTTTATTTTCGAAGTATAATTCAAAATATAATATTTAATCTTTTGGGATTTTGTAATCAAAAGCAAAATAATTATTTGCTTTATATATATATATATATATATATATATATATATATATATATATATATATATATATTTAAATTCCCGAAACAGTTTTTCATGGTAAACAACTGATGATCCCTTAAAATAGTGTTAGAAACAAACTAATATAATAACTGTAAAAAATAAATTGACTTACATAAGTGATTTTCCACTGAAAGACTTGGGACTATAAGTTTTTTTTTGTTTTTTTTTAATATAGTTTTAATGGTTGAGAAACTTCCGAGACTATATATATATATATATATATATAGCATGTTGGATTCGTGAAGGATGGAGTGCTTTGGTAGATTTTGAATAAAAGAACAATGCAATGCAGAGCAAGAATATAGTTAAAAAGAAAAAGAAAAAACTCAAACCAACATTTTAAGCAATTTGTACTATAATTTATTTCGACCTGGAAAGGGGCTCTTCAGGTACGGTTTTCAATGGCTTACCTCTTGTTTAGTGAAAAATGAGAATAATTTATACGGTTTTGGGAATCTCAAAGGGAGGGGAGAAATAAGGAAGACTGATTTTACCATCCCCATAGGGGAGAGTAACTGGTAGCAGGCAGCAGTAGCCGAGTCTGTCCCGAGAGAGATACTACACTCCTTTCTTCTCTAGTCATTTAGTCGATCACTCAACATACTTGGAAAGATGGTCTGACCCCCCTCTTATACCCCTCCCCCTTAGATTCCCAACAGCATGTAAATTATTCTAATTTTTCAGTAAACAAGAGGTAAGCCACCAGAAACCGTACCTGAAGAGCCCTTTTCCGGAACGAAAAAAATTATAGTAAAAATGGCTTAAAAATGTTGGTTTGAGTTTTTTCTTTTTAACTTTATTTTATATATATATATATATATATATATATATATATTTTTTTTTTAAATCTAAAAACTATACATTATAGTGTCTGTTGGGTGTACCGAGGTTTCAACTGTTATATGGAGTACTGCAGTATGGCAAACGCCCGAGACACGAGCCAAAAAGACGTTTTAAGAATGTAGTAAAGAACAACCTGAAATTCCTTGCGATGAACGTGGACAACTGGGAGAAGATAGTCTCGGAGCGATTCGTGTGGCGCAAGCATATCTATGAGATTTGCGAAAGTTTTGAATCAAAGTGAATAGAATTATAAATTTTGAAATGTGCTTTGCAAAAGTGGTCAGTGCCAAGTGTCCAAGACCCACTTCAGCCCAGCCATGTTTGTGGTTCATGTAGCAGAACCTGTCTGTCAGGGACTGGTTTATTGAGTCATACGAGATCCCATGGCAAGAGCCAACGAGGCAAGTGTCAAACAAGAATTGAGAATAGTAAAGTACAAGTGGAAGCCAGTGGCAGCAAGACAAGACTTGGAAAAATAAGTCAAGGCTGCTGAGTCATCTGCGGCCCATAACCAGACATTGCAATCTTGTAAGTATGGCTTTCTTCTGTAAAGAAGTGGAAATCACCATATATAGTCATACACATACAGACTGTTTCGCTATATCACAGTTCTTAACTATGGCTTGACATACGAGTGCTTATCGCAATTCTTAATATTTGTTTTTCTTTTTTCTCTAGTGCATTGTTTCATGAGCTAAAAAACCCCACATATTTTTATGTTTTGGAATTTTTTAAATGAGGATTCATAATTTGGATTATTTGGATTATTCAGACTACTGTTCTCATCTTGGTTGTTATTTTCACAACGTTTCAGCCGATGTAACCTCCGACCTTTTTCAGTTGCATCTCTTCGAACTTGGGAATTGTTATGTCGAACTAAAAAAACCTATAAGGAATTTCGAACTGAAGCCTTTATTTAATCCACGGGGGTAGATTGCTCTTGTTCCCTCAGCCATGACTGGGTAGAAGTCTTAAGTAATTCGTAATTATATTCTTAGTATCGCCTGTACTGAGGATTGAACCCTAAACCCCCAGAAGACTATCATTTAGAACTTACAACTTGAAACCGTGGATTAAATAAAAAGGTTCGGTTCAAAATTCAGCACAAGCAAGAAATAGAAATCTTACTATTTATATAAATATTATCAACAGCCAAAGAGTGCTCTATTCGTTTTCATGAATAATTTCATGAAATGAAATTATTGGAGTAATGTATATTTATATACATAAATAGTAATGTATAATGAATGATTAGAGTTATGTATATTTATATACATAAATAGTAATGTAGAATGAATTATTGGAGTAATGTATATTTATATACATAAATAGTAATGTATAATGAATGATTAGAGTTATGTATATTTATATACATAAATAGTAATGTAGAATGAATTATTGGAGTAATGTATATTTATATACATAAATAGTAATGTAGAATGAATTATTGGAGTTATGTATATTTATATACATAAATAGTAATGTATAATGAATTATTGGAGTTATGTATATTTATATACATAAATAGTAATATAGAATGAATTATTGGAGTTATGTATATTTATATACATAAATAGTAATGTAGAATGAATTATTGGAGTAATGTATATTTATATACATAAATAGTAATGTAGAATGAATTATTGGAGTAATGTATATTTATATACATAAATAGTAATGTATAATGAATTATTGGAGTAATGTATATTTATATACATAAATAGTAATGTAGAATGAATTATTGGAGTTATGTATATTTATATACATAAATAGTAATGTAGAATGAATTATTGGAGTAATGTATATTTATATACATAAATAGTAATATAGAATGAATTATTGGAGTAATGTATATTTATATACATAAATAGTAATGTATAATGAATTATTGGAGTTATGTATATTTATATACATAAATAGTAATATAGAATGAATTATTGGAGTAATGTATATTTATATACATAAATAGTAATGTAGAATGAATTATTGGAGTAATGTATATTTATATACATAAATAGTAATGTATAATGAATTATTGGAGTAATGTATATTTATATACATAAATAGTAATGTAGAATGAATTATTGGAGTTATGTATATTTATATACATAAATAGTAATGTAGAATGAATTATTGGAGTAATGTATATTTATATACATAAATAGTAATATAGAATGAATTATTGGAGTTATGTATATTTATATACATAAATAGTAATGTAGAATGAATTATTGGAGTTATGTATATTTATATACATAAATAGTAATGTAGAATGAATTATTGGAGTTATGTATATTTATATACATAAATAGTAATATAGAATGAATTATTGGAGTTATGTATATTTATATACATAAATAGTAATGTAGAATGAATGATTGGAGTTATGTATATTTATATACATAAATAGTAATATAGAATGAATTATTGGAGTAATGTATATTTATATACATAAATAGTAATGTAGAATGAATTATTGGAGTAATGTATATTTATATACATAAATAGTAATGTATAATGAATTATTGGAGTTATGTATATTTATATACATAAATAGTAATGTAGAATGAATTATTGGAGTAATGTATATTTATATACATAAATAGTAATGTAGAATGAATTATTGGAGTAATGTATATTTATATACATAAATAGTAATGTAGAATGAATTATTGGAGTAATGTATATTTATATACATAAATAGTAATGTATAATGAATTATTGGAGTTATGTATATTTATATACATAAATAGTAATGTAGAATGAATTATTGGAGTAATGTATATTTATATACATAAATAGTAATGTAGAATGAATTATTGGAGTTATGTATATTTATATACATAAATAGTAATGTATAATAAATTATTGGAGTTATGTATATTTATATACATAAATAGTAATGTATAATGAATGATTGGAGTTATGTATATTTATATACATAAATAGTAATGTATAATGAATTATTGGAGTAATGTATATTTATATACATAAATAGTAATGTAGAATGAATTATTGGAGTAATGTATATTTATATACATAAATAGTAATGTAGAATGAATTATTGGAGTTATGTATATTTATATACATAAATAGTAATGTATAATGAATGATTGGAGTTATGTATATTTATATACATAAATAGTAATGTATAATGAATTATTGGAGTTATGTATATTTATATACATAAATAGTAATGTAGAATGAATTATTGGAGTAATGTATATTTATATACATAAATAGTAATGTAGAATGAATTATTGGAGTAATGTATATTTATATACATAAATAGTAATGTAGAATGAATTATTGGAGTAATGTATATTTATATACATAAATAGTAATGTATAATGAATTATTGGAGTTATGTATATTTATATACATAAATAGTAATGTAGAATGAATTATTGGAGTAATGTATATTTATATACATAAATAGTAATGTAGAATGAATTATTGGAGTTATGTATATTTCCCCAAGTGCAAGGGATGTGCGATTAATCTCGCATAAAATTCAGAATTCTGAAATCTGATTTTCCAGCCAGACTTTCTCGACTCAGGTGAAAAAACACAATCACTTTTGTTGGTTCTATACAAAAAGTATTCAGAGTCAAATGCATCAAAGTTGAACAAACAAACAAAAAAACAAACAAACAAACAAAGTGATGTTTCTGCATGAGTAAAAGTTTTGGAATATTTGACAGGTACTTGGGAATGGTGGATGGGGTGCATAGGAGTGGAGTGGTTGTGGATGGGAGAAGGGTAGTGTACCGTGAAGAGAATTCATTCTACCTATGCTTTTTTAGGATGCAAAGTGTGAAAAAAAAAGAGAAAAAAAGAAAAACCCAAAAATAATTTCCAAGAAAAAAATATAATGCAGACTTAGTTTTTAACAAAACTCTCTATACCTCTCACCCCTAGTGTCGGATTATCTTAATCCTTTTAGAGCCAGGTGTCTACCTGTCCAGGTATACAGTTCACTAAAGCAAACATATTTCAAATATAATCCTATCAATGGCACCATATGAATATATATATATATATATATATATATATAGATATATATATAGATATATATATATATATAGAGAGAGAGAGAGTGTGTGTGTGTGTGTGCGTGCGTGTGTGTGTTAGAGTGAAATAAATTCCAGAAGGAAATCCGAGTATGATAGCTCAATGTATTAAACAGAGCAAGAATAAAATAAGGTAAAATAACACGGAATCACATAATCACCGATGCAATAATTTATTTCGACCCTATTCGATCTTTTTCAAGCATCCAAGCGAGGCGATTACATTTTTGAAAATGAAAAAGAAAAACTCACACTCACCATTTCAATATACATATAGAGAGAGCGACAACATATTTAATACATATATGGAGAGAGGGGGAAATTAACTATTTTAGACGTATATTGAGGGGGAAAGAGAGTGACAACATATTTAATATATATAGAGAGAGAGGGGGAGATTGCACGATTTATAACGGAAGGCAATACAGTGAGAAAGAGAGCAATACATATATATAGAGGGGGAAATTGTATGATTTACACACACACACACACATACATATATATATATATATATATATATATATATATATATATATATATATATATATATGAAGCAATCCAACAAAAGATATAAACGTCAACTAATATCTTATAATTAGTGAAACATCCGGATAAAAACAACATATTTAATATATATATATATATAGAGGGGGAGATTGTACGATTTATAACGGAAGGCAATACAGTGAGAGAGAAAGAGAGCAATACATATATATAGAGGGGGAAATTGTATGATTTACACACACTATAACAATAATTTTATTTCAATTAGATTCTCTTTCTTGGAATTCAGACGGACTGGGAATCTATGACACGCGGTTTGTCTATTTCTTCTCTTGTTTGTTTCTTTCTTTTCTCCTACCGAGTTTGAGAACACGAGTTTCGCCGGATGCATTTCGTCTCGGCTAGAGATGTATGAATAAAAGTTGTGTATGTGATTATGCTTAGTTATGGTAATGTGCGAGTGAGATTATGTATGTGCGTGCGCATAGGATGTGTGCGTATTTAGTTTTGTGTATGCGCGTGAGTAAAGTTGTCTATATGTATGATATCGTCAAGTCGTAAGTGTCATAATTTTGACACGGCAGTTTTTAGTTGATTAACTTAAAGATCCCTCCCCTTCGACCGCCATAGTTAAATATAAGTTTAAAATTTCCCCCTCTCTATAAAAGATGTATCAAATTGGTTGCTACCACCATTCTCTCTGGTTGTGTTTGAATTGTCGTAGGGAAATTCAATTTTCTATCAGTCTCAAAAATGTAATTGTCTGAGTGATGCTTGAAAAAACCGCACGGTTGAAATAAATTATTGCATCGACAATTATGTGATTTCGTGTTATTATATTTTATGTTATTCTTGCTCTGTTTACTACATTGAGCTCTCATACCCAGATTTCCTCCTGGAATTATCCCATTATAACACAAATATATATATATACATATATATATATATACATATATATATACATATATATATACATACATATATACATATATATATATATACATATATATATATATATATATATATATATAAACAAAGGCTGAAGACAGTTGACTCACGGGAATTGTATAGAGATATTTTTTTTTTAATTATTTAAAAAAATTTTTTCCAATTTTAAATCTCAACTGTTACATTTCACCCCCCCTTTTTCAAACCTTATTAAACCTCCCTTACACTAATTTTAAACAAATATACATAACACTCTAAAGCAAATAACGCATCCAAACGTAGTAATATTTGTAAACTTCTCAGCCCCAATGTTTTAATCATCTTTATTTAATAATATTATTAATTAAAATTAATAATATTATTAAAAGGGCTCGTTGATGATGATTGCGTTTGTATAGACAATTATATATATATATATATATATATATATATATATATATATATATATATATATATATATATATATACAGTGTAACCCGGATATAAGAGGACCGGATATAAGAGAAACCCGAATATAAGAGACATTGTCTCTGGTCCCAAATTACAGCCTGTGTTAATGTCTATAAATTAGACTCCGATATAAGAGACCCGGATATAAGAGAAACCCTGCTATAAGATACTTCTCCGGTCCCGTCCTCCCCAATATAAGAGAGTTCGTTTTGAGTGACAGTGTGATGTCGTA
>OY744531.1:9709637-9742137 GCA_963556195.1 Sepiola atlantica
CAAATATGTAGCGCGTGCGAAAAGACGTTAATTTGGAAAAGAAAAAGCAAGGGCAAAAAGACAACATAAAAAATAATGATAAAAATAATCAGTATTTAGCGAGAGTCAGAGTTGATAGTTCAGTGGGGGGACGGGGGATATTGCATTGTTTGAGTGTGATTTTTGCAAGATGTTTGGTAAAGGAGTTAGGGTTAAGGTTAGGGTTAGGATTAGATGGTGATGCGAGAAGTATTAGGGCGCTTTCGATGCATTTTTGTGGGTGGGTGTGCGTGTATATGTTTGTGTGTATGTATAGGTATGTACTTGTTACGTGCAGATATACGCGTTTATATGTTCTATATAGAGATCAGAGTATGTAGATATAGATATGTATATGTGATCTTTTTATATGCGTGTGCGTGTATACATGGTGAAATATTGATACATTAGCACTGTGGAGGTCCCCAGATGCAGGAGAGCCTTCTACTCAAATAGCTTCTTTCCTCGTGCTGCTGGCCTCTGGAACTCTCTCCCTGCCCCCTGTTTCCACGACAGTACTGACATGCAGAAATTTAAAACTAATGTAAACAGACATCTCGCTGAACGGATCATGATTTAGGCTGACCCTCCCGCCCCCCCCCCAACCTTCTCCCCTTTTCTTTTTTCTCAGTAGCCCCTTACAGTTTGGGGGTGAACCATGTTAAAAAAATTAAAAAAATGCATGTAGGAAAGTTATGGCTTTATGTGTTGAACCCAGCTAAAAACTAAGAATCTCAGAGTTGATAAAAATATTATTTGAAGGCGGTGAGAAAAGATCAAAGTAATGGAAAAAAGATCAGAAATGGTCATAAACGCGAGTCAGGTCAAACAATAATAAAAGAATAAAAAGATAGAAACGAATTGAAAATGTCAACGAGTAAAAAACGAAATTTGATGCTAAGCTTAACCGTTGAATTATAAACACACCCCAACTTAGAAAATATACTAAAAGAAGAAAGATTTTTTTTTATCTCATTTAAATTCCTCGTTTTGGTCTGAAGAGGTTGACTAACTATGGGAGAGTACAACCGAAACATGTATGCACATATGTAACCAACAATGTTTGTATAAATAAAAATTTATGCTATATATATATATATATATATATATATATATATATATATATATATATATATATATATATATATAAATGAAAATTCAAAATGGCGGAATAGTTGGATCTCACACGTGTGAGTGTTTGCTCTCAATTTTTATTTGTTTTTTTTTTTTTGTTTGTTTTCACCCTAAAATGAAACTGATGTATAGTGTAGGTGTTTTCAAGACACTCTAATCCAAGAACTTTTTACTCGTTGTGAATTTTTTCTGATGATTTTGTAGTTGTTGCAGAGACGATATTGACATACAAATGTTGTTTGGCACAAGGCAAATGAAACGGACCGTTAAAAATATATCTCACAGAAATTTGAAATTTTTGGAAATGTGAAAAAATAAAAATAAAAGTAATAAAATAAACCATGGTTATTGGAATATAATATAAACTGTCTTATATATATATATATATATATATATATATATATATATATATATATATATATATATATATATATATATGGTACGTCAATGAAAATAAATAAGACCTGCAAATGGAAGCAAATCGATATCTTCAGTTGTTCAAAACAAGGAGCAGTTTAGTTAATAAAAACATTTATTTTTCTTCTCTTTCATTCCTTAAACCAGGCTTTTCAAAGATTAAAATCTTATCATCAGAGGAAAAATTATGATTGATAAGTTGACAGGATAGGACTGTCAAAGTTCCAAATTTGAAAGAGTTTAAAAAAAAAAAAATTGACGTACCATATTTTTGCTCTATCCGTATATTTGAACTTTCCTTATTTCACAATAGGTCCAACTCTCTAAAAGTTTACCTTTTAGTTATAATTCACACTCATATATATATATATATATATATATATATATATATATATATATATATATATATATATATATATATATATATAAATAAAACCTGAAGTGGCAGACATAGAAGTTAACGTATGCAAGATGAGTAAACGAAACGTCTAAAGATCAAAGTTAATCTTTGATGTCAGGAAATCCTGTGCCATCAATCCAATCAAAACTTCAAAATCACCGATATTTCGTTTCTTCTTTTCTTCTTTTTTGCTTAAAAAATTCATCCATTTTAATATTGTTTCCTTTTCTTCTTTACTCTGTTGTAGTTCTTTCTTTGAAATCTTAGCTTACAAAATTCATTTTCGGATTCATACACAAATGATATTATAAGCTAGCTATACATACCCGGCGTTGCCCGGGAGTCTTTTGACTTTTGCTTTTGTTTTGCTTTTGTTTGTTAAACTATGCCATTTCTTCTTTTTTTTTTGTTTGCAAAATATTAATATTATTTTGTTTTTATTCTCGATAAAAACACTGGTCCCCATCACCTGACTGGGTTGGCATCAGGAAGAGCATAATTTTTTTTGCCTCAATTAAGGAAATGACTCTCCCCCCACCCTTGTGCTTGTTTTACAAATATTTCAATGGATTGTGCTCCGATGAACTTGCTGCTCTAGTGCCCCCTCGACACAAATACACTAGAACAAGAACCCGACAATCAGCTAGGTCTCATCCATTCACTGTGGAGGTCCCCAGATGCCGGAGAGCCTTCTACTCCAGCAGCTTCTTTCCTCGTGCTGCCGGCCTCTGGAACTCCCTCCTTGTTCCATGTTTCCCCGACGTTACTGACATGCAGAGGTTTAAAACTAATGTAAACAGACATTTCGCTGCTCAGCTCCCAACTTAGGATGACACCCTAAACCTACTCCCTAATTCTCAGTAGCCCCTTACATCTACAGTAGCGTCCTGCCTTGCTTGGAGTGAAATATCTTTTAAAAAAACAAATAAATAAATAAATTGGTCAAACTTCAGGCTGTGCAGTTTGAATGTTGGAAGCTTGTGCGGGAGGTCTGGTAATGAAGGATTTGAGAGAAAGAGGTATAAATAAAGACCTGGCCAGAGATAGGTTAGTTTGGAAATCAATTTCTAAAAGCCGTCCAACACATGCCAGCATGTAAAACGGACGTTAAACTGAATATGATGATGATGATGATTTCAAAGTTTGAAAGTTAAATTTAATTAGTACAGTATCGTTTTGTTATTAAATTATTAATTGGACAAAATTGCTAAAATCCTATAAGTTTTTGTTGTTTAGGCAATGGCGTTTTGATCTCTACGGTGAGGAATGTAAATGTTTAATAAAGAAACAAAAATGATGTCAAGACCAGAGATTGAAACCGCGACATTTAGATCTTCAGTCTGACCCTCTTTCAACTGAATTAGTTTACTACCCTAAGGAGAGAGAGAGAGAGAGAGAGAGAGAGAGAGAGAGAGAGAGAGAGAGAGAGTGAGAGAGTGTGTGTGTGTGTGTGCGTGTTATTTCTACTGGATTACCGAGAGAGAGCTGTTATTGTTGCTGCTCTGTAGATCATTATTATAAAATGCCCATTTGAAAAATGTTCCTAGGTGGTTAAAATATTTTGTGAAAGAAATTAAGTCGAAATTTATTTTTTTGTTCTTAAGAACGGAGACAAATGATCAACAAAAAAACTGACGAATCAGAATCAAACATTGATTTCGCATGATGAATGCTATTAATGACAGATTAAGGAAACTAACTTTTTTATTACATAGAAGATTGGCATCTTTCAGTCTCGAAAGACTATGAAGTTGCACTCAGATTGCAAAGTCTCTGTAGGTAAGTAATGAGAGCAAGCAGTTACCGATATAGCAGAGCCCCCTCTCCACACCGTTGAACTGATCCATTGGAAAGGCAAGTGCTGGTACATGTGGTTTCAGTGTCATCGCAGGAGTTGCCAGAATGTTGTTGTATACAGCTTTGGACTGCCTTGGGAACTCCAGATTTTTCCTCGGGTTTACTCCCAAAGCCTTTCCTATGAGTTGGTTTGACCATAAGGCAGCAGGTATGAGATCAGAGTTTTATTTCTCTTAAATGAGTTGTCTTTCCATACTGATTAGCCTCATTTACTTAAAGCACTAGTTTCCAGGTGGCAGTAACCATCTTCACCCCTTCTATCCGTAGTAACTGTTCACCTAAGCCACATGAGCAGGCTAAGAGCTGGACTTAGTGTCAGAGGCTGTTTGAAATGCATGCTGTGAGAGGCATTTTATAGACAATGGGACACATGCACATATGCACACACAAAGAAACCTATTCCAATTACCTTCTTTTCAAACCAAAGAAAAACAATATAAAATACTAGATATCTGTTGGTCTATTTATAGAGGGGGTGGAGGCATATCTAATTATCTCCCTATGAAGCCAAGATATTACACAGCGCCAATGTTAAACTGGAGACCCAGCCCTATGGCAGGTATAAAAGTTGACTATTTCTCCTTCGATGAACTAACACGGACCTGCTCAAATACATGGTGTGAGGATAACAACATTGCTTCCATGCATGTTCAACTGCTATTCTTTTGCATGTTCTGGGCCAAACCTTCCCCGACTACGTATGCAACCGCTGGACCTTGCTACTTCGGATATCAAAGTTAAAAACCTGCAATCTTTAACGAATAGCTGCTGTCAACGACGAGGACTTCATGCAGACCAGACAATCGTGAGAGATTTCCGAGAACTCTGAATGACAGCCTAGAACCTGTGTTTCAATGTAGCGTAAGCAATAAAGATGATTATTAATAATAATATTTCTACGCTGTTTCTTTTGCATCATTTTTTTTGTTCAAGATTCGAAGTCGGATCCATCATGTTTTAAGATTTTGTTTTTTCGATGTCTGATCGCTAAGAAGATGGTGGCACCATTTTTTTTTTTTTTTCAGCAAAGATTAAAAGGAAGTAAAATTAAATCTTCTGGAAAAATCGCAGAAAAGGATTTAACAAAGAAATCTTATAAAGTTTTGAGAAGATCAAGAAAAGTCGTCAACTGGTTGGACTTTTTTTTTTTTTTTTTTAGCATAGTTCACCCCCAAACAAGGCAGGCCGCCACTGTAGATGTAAAGGGCTACTGAGAAAAAAAAGGGAGACGGTTGGGGGGGGGGGGGGTCAACCTAAATTGGGATCTGCTGTTTACATTAGTTTAAAATTTCTGCATGTCAGTACTGTCGGGGAAACAGGGGGCAGGGAGGGAGTTCAGGAGGCCAGCAGCACGAGGAAAGAAGCTATTTGAGTAAAAAGCTCTCCAGCATCTGGGGACCTCCACATTGAATGGATGGGATTTAGTTGATTGTCGAGTTGGTCTAGTGAATGTACGTCGAGGGGGCACCAGAGTAGCCAATTAATCGGAGCATAATCCATTGAAGTATTTGTAAAACAAGTACAAGAATCCTACATTGCGGTGATGGGACAGGGACTGGAGCTTGGTTGACAGTGAGCGACCTATTAGGTTGGCGACTCTTTTTTGGACCTTGTCAAGGAGGGAGAGAGTAGTAGATGATGCACCAGCCCAGATGTGGCAACAATACTCTATGCATGGACGGATGGTGACTTTGTAGAGATATAGGATAATGGCAGATGTGAAGAGTTTACTAGCACGGTAGAGGGAGCCCACCTTTTTTGCAGCAGCCTTGGCAATGTCTTCAATGTATTTGTTCCAATTCATGTTACCTGTGAAGGAAAGACACGCAGCATAAGAGAGGAAATAATAAAAGGATTCTTAAGATGCGACTGATCCCTGTTTCCCCGACTATACCAACGTGCAGAAATTTAAATGTAATGTGAACAAACATCTCGCTGCACAACTCCCCACTTAGTTTGTGCGAATAAATTAGGCCCCTAATTCACATTAGCCCCTTACGTCTCAGTGAAAATATGCCCTGTTTGGGGTGAATAAAAGCAAAAAAAAAAAAAAATGTGACAGACTAATGAAAATGAGATTTCAAAGTTAAGCGTGACAGACTGACCAACGGCTAGAGCCTTTTATAAAGATGCTTGGATGCATCTAAAAATGCTATTTCAAAGTTAAGCGTGACAGACTGACCAACGGCTAGAGCCTTTTATAAAGATGCTTGGATGCATCTAAAAATGCTATTTCAAAGTTAAGCGTGACAGACTGACAAAAATACGGATCTTTTGTAGAAATGCCCCGCCAAAAGAAATACTTTACTCCCCCACCATCATAAAAATACAGACAAAATGCAGGTTGTAGAAAGAAACAAAGCAATTCATGTCATTGAGTATTTACATAAAAAGGTCGTTTTCTTTATATTTCTGCCTCCACATAAACTCACACGGACAGTTGGCCACAATTCCACGATGCCTTCCACAGTGGTATTTATTCTTCATTTTGTACAGTTGTAGTGATCTACACCATCCGTCACTGTAGCCGTTTACCCGGCGAGTATAGACAGGTTTTGATAATGACATGCTTTCTAATTCACGAACCTTCACGGGTATCCAATTAAATTCTCGTTCAAAAGAATGGACCAAAAAACATGTGATAACTCAGCATAACGTTTGTCCATCATCATTGAATGATGACCCCCCCCCCCCACCAACCGTTTATCCTTCATTATTAGATCGCAATAATATTTCATAAAAGGAAGCATATTGATTGGACCTTTTGTAGACGAACCCCCTCCAAATAAAAGAGTATACCCTCACCACACAAAAAGACGAATAAAAAGTTTTATTACTTATTCAAGACGATTGTATATCTGCATACAACGATCGTTTCCCTTATATTTATGCCCCCACATAAACTTGCACAGATAGCTGTCCGCTATTCCATGATATGTTCCGCCATGGCGTTTATTCTGTATTTTGTACTGTGATAAATGAGGTTTTAATTGATCTAAATGTGGAGACGTCGACCCTAGCTCGATGCATGTCTAGATAGGACTAAAAAAAAAAATGTAGGTCAAGTGCGTGTGCCCGCACTGCGCATAACTAGCGGGCCTATTTTTTTTCTTTCTTGCAAAACTCATTTTTCTATTAATGACGGGGTTCTTTTAAAAAATGTTAAAAAAATCTTATTTAAACCTTAAGTATGACAGACCGGTGGACGGACAGAGCCTCTACAGAGATGCTGGGACACATCTAAAATAAGATGCGTCCAGTCAATCTGTGCATTTGAGACTGAAGCATGGCAGACAACGCCTCTTACTGAGAAGCAAAGACACATCTAAAAAAGAAAAAACATTTTTTTAATCTTCTGCGATATTCAGATATTCGAAGATTTTCCAAATCTAAAACAGATTCTGTGCTGATGCCCACAGTTTGCGGAGGGTAGCGCAAGCACCCCTGGGGTCATTGCCAACAAGGTTGATGTTACAGAGAAGGTTAAAAACTCTAAGAATTCTTCAACTCCCCCCGAAACACAACCGAAGAAATGTCCTTGACGAACCAAGTGAAACCTTTGGAAATACCGTTCCAAAGACTTACAGCAATTAAAGTGGTTCTTATTTCTCTCGTTTTGTAGAAAAGGTGGCCATTCTTTGATCGGTTTTGTTTATAAAATAAATTTTTATACCCAACTAGAAGAATACACGTCCCAGGAATGGTAAAATTAATTCCCCGAACAGAACAGTTTTGCACCACTTCTATGTCTCCCTTACGAATATCAAAATCAAGATATAATGAGACTAAACTTTATATCTAGAATCCTTATTCTAATATTGATTAAAATCTATTACATGATTTTGATTCTACATAAAGTCTCAAATCTAAGGCTTAAGCTTAAGGGGTCTTAAGAAGAAATTGAAATTTACGAAATCTTTATTAATTGGCTTCTAATAACTGTGGATCAAATTCAATGCAAATCTAATATATTTTACTTTTCAAATGTTGTGTCCATATTATGCCCCTAAAAATAAACTTTCAAAATATTCAAAGAAACTCAAGTTTGAGGAATAATTATTAATTGATGTCGAATACCTATTGTTAAAATTTCATACAAATCGGAGGTATCGGAATTTTCACGAAGAGTTTCCACCCGTTTTTCCATCGTTTGCATAAAACTAAATATACTTGACAGAGGGTTTTTCTGGTATACTACTAAAACTCTGTGGATCTTCTTATCTTCGTTGTTATCTTGCTTGTCATCATGCACACTGGATGACGTCACAAAGGATGACATCATCCACTAAAACAGGTTGAAGATATCAAGAAGATCCTTTGTGACGTCAAAAAGATGATATTAAATCAAATTCAGAAAAAACAAAAACAATCCTAAATATGACATATGTTCGAACTTGAGTAAGTTTTTTATACAACTGTAAGTTTATAGACTATATATATATATATATATATATATATATATATATATATATATATATATATATATATATATATATACACAGCAAGGAATACAGATGTATGTGACATTTTTAGGGGTGGAATGAAATTGAAAAAGTATAAAAACGAGAGAGAAATAATTTTTTTTTAAATTCATGAATATACTGAGCCGGCTTTCGTCCACACTCATCAGAGTATATAATTATTTATCTTCCTCCCACAGCGGTAAGATGTGACACAAGGTCGGGAAAGTTGGATTTGAAAAGCCAGCGCCCGAGAAGATAAGCACTCTGGCCTACAAAAAATGCCTGGGCAGCCCCGTCGGCATTCCCTGGTAGGGACACCTCAGGCAGTAAGCGATAAACTTACTCCACCCCAAAGAGGGGAGGCAAAGCCTGGGAGGGTGGACCTCCTAGAACTGCACAGGACAAACCCACAAATTGGCGGAATCAAAACCCGAAGGCCAAGACGACACCGGTCTATAGGGTGCAGTATCCATCGGAACAGATACTACACTTTGATCTTAGCCAAAAGGCCAAGAAAAAATTATGTTTTTGTTTTTAGTTATGTAGGAAGAATGTCTAAAAAGATATGACGTCACAGTTTATGAATTTTTGGATCAAATCAAAAGGGTACAAATAATAGTTGTGACTCAACGGGTCACGGGTACGTCTATTGTATATGATAAAACAATACCCGTCCCGGAACGGGTAAAATTCATTCCCTGAACAAAACGGTTTTGCACCACTTTTATATTTCCTAACCAAAATTAAAATCAAGACATAATGAATCAAATTCAACCCAAATCTGAAATATTTGAATTTTCAAATGAGACGTTGTACCCATATTATGTTCCCTAAAAACCCTTGAAAATACTTCAAAGAAACTGAAATTTGGGGAATATTTATTAATTGATGTCTAATATCTTTTGTTAAAATTTCACAAAAATTGAAGGTATCTAATTGTTTACAAAAGGCTTCATCACATTTTTTAACTAAATATAGCCCACATTTGGACCCTTTACGCCTAGCAGCTGTGTTCTGAAGATTCATAATGATCGGTTAATTAGTTTAGGAATAAATACTGTACATACAAATATATATAAAAGTGCATAAAGATAGATAAAACGATAGAGAGAGATACATGTATCTTCAATTCAATGAATAGAAAATCTTTTAAAAATCCCCATAGTAAAGTAAAGGAATAGAAATATGATTATTTGGTGTCAGGGTATTTCTCTTTTAAATGTACGGAAGCGGAGGAGGAGGAGAGGGGGTATATCAGTTGATTGAAGAAAACGTCAAAGGGTCAGAGAGTTTGGGAGAATCTAATCTTCATCTTTAAGATGGGGATCTTTCTCTGGGTTGACAACTTCAATCATTTCTACAGTTAAATGAACCCACAGATGGTTGGTTGAAAACTATAGGGAGGTTAGGGTTAGGGTTGAAAACTATAGGGAGATGCAACCTCAAGTCAAACCTGCAAGTTTGAAATTCAATTGAAAATTTATAACAAAAGGAAGGAATAAATGGATTTAAATTCTTTCATGTTTCGTTATCAATTGAACACTTGAATGAAACGATCCGTAGGCAAAAGTTATCAATTTTCTTTAATAATTTAATATATATATATATATATATATATATATATATATATACATATATATATATATAAAATATAGAAATTCAATGTAAACATTTTAGAAATGGTGGAACTTATTCGGTCACGCCTAAGATCACATAGGACGTGATTTGTGTGAAATGGGGAGGGGGGGGGGAGGTTACATATGTGTGCGTAAGGTGTTAAATTTAGATTTTAATATTAAAAATTTAAATATTAAAATCTAAATATTAAAATCTAAATTTAACCCCTTACGCACACATATGTAAATCCCCCACCCCCATTTCACACAAATCACGTCCTACGTGATCTTAGGCGTGACCGAATAAGTTCCACCATTTCTAAAATGTTTATCAGCTGACGATAATCGGGATTAACCTCCCTCTTTGAAACCGACGGTACTGATGTTACATTGAATTTCTGTATTTTATAAATAAATATTTACGCACTTAATCCTTCGAAATCTCGGATTTCTTAATTAATCGAGCACTCTGCTGGGTTTTTCCTGCTCTACCATATATATATATATATATATATATATATACACACACACACACACACACACATATATATATATATATATATATATATATATATATATATATATATATATATATAAAATAAAAATGAAATAAAGTATAAGCAAACCAACAACTAGCAAAACTATAAATTCAAAAACAGATGTTGAATAGTTCTACCAAAATATTTCAATTGTTAGGACAATCATCATCAGTTGGCAGCAGAACTTTAATTAAAAACAAAAAAGTTTCAAATTTGTACAAAGAACGCAATTTGGGAAAAATATAGTCACGTGTAATAAACAGTAGAAAGGGAGAAAGAAAGAAAGAATTGAGAAAAAAGAAAAAGGAAGAAAGAAAAAATCAGCAGTTAGCTTTGGTTTAGCATGTAAAAGCCGATCGGAACGCTGTAAGTTAATTAAAGTGGGGAAGGAAGATTAGTAGTAATTTAAATATATAAGCAGACATTGTTGAAAATAACAGAATTATTTGCTTAATTATACTTTTAAAATTAAAATTTTTTTTTAATGATCTTTTTTGTTTTAAAATCAAAAAAAAATTAATGTATGTTCCATATGTACCACAAACGATTTCGATTCTTCGTCGAATCATCTTCAGGTTACAAAAACAAATAAACAAAAAAAAAAAACTGGAGAAAACAACAGAATTTCAAAAGATAGCAGAGAAACGCGCACATAAAGTCAGTTATATGCCAAAAGAACGTTATCGCACTGTTCTAGGAAAGACGTTAACAATTTAAATTACGCAACGCCAGAATTAGCGTCACAGGATCAAATTACATTGCGTCAAGCATTTTAAAATGTTATTACTGGTTTCATACATGATGTTATTAATTATAGGTTGCTGGGTTTTAATAAAGATAACTTTGAGTATTTTTGTTTTAATTGGTTCTGAAATGTATTATTTTAATATTATTAACTAAAATTTGTCTTTACTCAGAGGGGGGTATGTTTTAGTAGATGTTAGTAAATTGAGCTCGGGTTTACAAGATGCATGATGAGGCGGCAGAATAGGGTAGTCGTTGTAAAAACCAATGTAGCTTTAATATCATCATGGGAGTTACATTCTCCCAAAGAGCATTTAAACTTATAAATAACATTGATTCTTTCTAATGTGTTATGGGTTGGGGAGGAGTTTTTTTATTTTCTACAAGATTTTGAGTTTAAATTTCTTATAGTAAATAATGAATCTAATTTTATTATTATTGTCAATTGGGGATATGTATCGTTGTACAATATTTTTTATGGCTTTTTATTCTAATCTAAAGTTTGGTTGCATTTAATTACAATAGTATATGTTTACATAGTTTGAGTTGTGATGTTGGATATTATTATCATTTGTAGTGGTGTTTTTTTTTTAAGTTTCTGGTTTCAATTGTAGATTTTTGTGTTTTTATGTAGATAGCTTCCAGTATTTTTTAATTGGTTTTAGAATGTATTAGTTTAGTGTTATTCACCAGAATTTATCTTAAATCAGAGGGAGGGCAGTTATGTTTTTGTAAATGTTGGTACATTGAGCTAGAGTTTACAAGATGCATGGTTAGGCGGCGGGATAGGGTAGTGGTTGTAAATCCGATGTAGCAATTAGCTTTATTATTATTATTATTATGGGAGTTACATTCTCCCAAAGTACATTTAAACTTATATATAACATTGGTTCTTTCTAGTGGTTTTTGGGGTGGGGGAGTTGTTTTTTTACTACAAGATTTTGGGATTTAAATTTCTTATTGTAAATAATGAGTCCAATTGTAATTATTATTGTCAATTGGGGATATGTATCTGTGTACAATATTTTTCATGGCTTTTTCTTCTAATCTGAAGTTTGGTTGCATTTGATTACAATAGTATATATTAATATAGTTTGAGTTGTGATGTTTGATATTATTATTATCATTTGTAGTGGTGTTTTTTTAAAGTTTCGAATCATTAATTTTATTTGTTGATCAACAATATAATTAAGGAATTCGTTATTAATAAGGCCTTGTTTTATATTTTTTAATTTAATGAATGGTGTTTTTTTGGTGGAGGAGATTAGTTTTGCACGGTTAAGTAGGTTTTTAACAATGACTATTTGTAGCGATATATATATATATATATATATATATATATATATATATATATATATATATATATATATATATATATATATAAAACATGGGTTGGTCGTTCAATTTCAAAGTATTGCAGGGTTAGTTAATAAAATTGAAATATAAGCCATTAGCAATACAAGATTAATTAATTTTTTTTCTTTACATTAATCCTATTAATTTCGGAATAAAATTCCATCATCAGGGGTGACCAGTATTGAGTCATTTTTTTTCCATAAAAAAACAAGAATAAACAAACTTATTTCTTTGTTACTTGATAAACGTCTTTGGTGCGATGTCTCCGCAATGTTGTTGTTGGCGGTTATGATTCAAATTCCGGTGTCGAACGAAAAGAGCGTTGGCTAGCTAGTCTTGATAACATATGGGTTGGTCGTTCAATTTCAAAGTATTGCCAACGCTCTTTTCGTTCGACACAGGAATTTGAATCATAACCGCCAACAACAACATCGCGGAGACATCGCACCAAAGACGTTTATCAAGTAACAAAGAAATAAGTTTATTCTTGTTTTTGATGAAAAAAAAAATGACTCAATACTGGTCACCCCTGATGATGGAATTTTATTCCAAAATTAATAGGATTAATGTAAAAAAAAAAATTAATTAATCTTGTATTGCTAATGGCTTATATTTCAATTTTATATATATATATATATATATATATATATATATATATATATATATATATATATATATATATATATATATATTACTATTTCATGTATCCACATAAAATTTCATAAGGGGATATAATTTTTTTTCTTTCTCTTTTAGCCTGAAAATTTCCCCCGGTGATGAACGTGGGGTATAGCTTAATTGCCATAAATATATTTTCATAACTTATATATATTTTCATAACTTATATATATATATATATATATATATATATATATATATATATATATATATATATATATATATATATATATATATATATATATACACACTCGACGAATACTCATTCCAGGGTGTATAAAATGAATTCCCCGGACAATACAGTTTTGCACCACTTTTATGTCCCTCTTATGAAGATTAAAATCAAGATATAATGATACTAAACCTTATGTCTAAAATCCTTATTCTAATTTTGATCAGAAACCATTGCACGACTTTGATCCTAGAAAATGTCTACAATTTAAGGCTTAAGCTTCAGGTGGCTCGAGAGGAAATAAAAATTCAGGGAATCTTGCTTAATTGGTGTCTAATGACTACGGATCAAATTGTACACAAATCAGATATACTTGATTTTTTAATTGGGAGGTTGTGCCCATATTATACCCCCTAAAATAATAACAGATACTTCAAAGAAAATGAAATTCTTAGAATATTTATTAATTGATGTGTTATACTTTTTGTTCATCGTACTTATTGTTAAACTTAGTTATTGTTCAACGTACTTATTGTTAAACTTACTTATTGGTCAACGTACTTATTGTTAAACTTACTTATTGGTCAACGTACTTATTGTTCATCGTATTTTTTGTTCATCGTAATTATTGTTCATCGTACTTTTTGTTCAACGTACTTATTGTCTAACGCACTTATTGTTCAACGTACTTATTGTTCATCGTACTTTTTGTTCATCGTACTTTTTGTTCATCGTACTTATTGTTCATCGTACTTATTGTTCAACGTACTTATTGCTCAACGTACTTATTGCTCAACGTTCTTATTGTTCAACGTACTTATTGTTCAACGTACTTATTGTTCAACGTTCTTATTGTTCAACGTACTTATTGTTCAACGTACTTATTGTTAAACGTACCTATTGTTCAACGTACCTATTGTTCAACGTACTTATTGTTAAATGTACTTATTGTTTAACGTACTTATTGTTCAACGCACTTATTGTTCAACGTACTTATTGTTCAACGTACTTATTGTTCAACGTACCTATTGTTCAACGTACCTATTGTTCAACGTACTTATTGTTCAACGTACTTTTTGTTCAACGTACTTATTGTTCAACGTACTTATTGTTCAACGTACTTATTGTTCAACGTACTTATTGTTAAATGTACTTATTGTTATACGTTCTTATTGTTCAACGTACTTATTGTTCAACGTACTTATTGTTCAACGTACTTATTGTTAAATGTACTTATTGTTTAACGTACTTATTGTTCAACGTTCTTATTGTTCAACGTACTTATTGTTGAATGTACTTATTGTTCAACGTTCTTATTGTTCAACGTACCTATTGTTCAACGTACTTATTGTTCAACGTACTTATTGTTCAACGTACTTATTGTTCAACGTACTTATTGTTCAACGTTCTTATTGTTCAACGTTCTTATTGTTCAACGTACTTATTGTTAAACGTACTTATTGTTCAACGTACTTATTGTTCAACGTTCTTATTGTTCAACGTTCTTATTGTTCAACGTACTTATTGTTAAACGTACTTATTGTTCAACGTACTTATTGTTCAACGTACTTATTGTTCAACGTACTTATTGTTAAACGTACTTATTGTTCAACGTTCTTATTGTTCAACGTACTTATTGTTTTACGTTCTTATTGTTAAACGTACTTATTGTTCAACGTTCTTATTGTTCAACGTACTTATTGTTCAACGTACTTATTGTTCAACGTACTTATTGTTCAACGTACTTATTGTTAAACGTACTTATTGTTCAACGTACTTATTGTTCAACGTACTTATTGTTCAACGTTCTTATTGTTCAACGTACTTATTGTTCAACGTTCTTATTGTTCAACGTACTTATTGTTCAACGTTCTTATTGTTAAACGTACTTATTGTTCAACGTACTTATTGTTCAACATACTTATTGTTAAACGTACTTATTGTTCAACGTACTTATTGTTCAACGTACTTATTGTTCAACGTTCTTATTGTTCAACGTTCTTATTGTTCAACGTACTTATTGTTCAACGTTCTTATTGTTCAACGTACTTATTGTTCAACGTTCTTATTGTTCAACGTACTTACTGTTCAACGTTCTTATTGTTCAACGTACTTATTGTTAAACGTACTTATTGTTCAACGTACTTATTGTTCAACGTACTTATTGTTCAACGTACTTATTGTTCAACGTACTTTTTGTTCAACGTACTTATTGTTCAACGTTCTTATTGTTCAACGTTCTTATTGTTCAACGTACTTATTGTTAAACGTACTTATTGTTCAACGTTCTTATTTTTCAACGTACTTATTGTTCAACGTACTTATTGTTAAACGTACTTATTGTTCAACGTTCTTATTGTTCAACGTACTTATTGTTTAACGTTCTTATTGTTAAACGTACTTATTGTTCAACGTTCTTATTGTTCAACGTACTTATGGTTCAACGTTCTTATTGTTCAACGTACTTATTGTACAACGTTCTTATTGTTCAACGTACTTATTGTTAAACGTACTTATTGTTCAACGTTCTTATTGTTCAACGTACTTATTGTTCAACGTTCTTATTGTTCAACGTACTTATTGTTAAACGTACTTATTGTTCAACGTACTTATTGTTCAACGTACTTATTGTTCAACGTTCTTATTGTTCAACGTACTTATTGTTCAACGTTCTTATTGTTCAACGTACTTATTGTTCAACGTTCTTATTGTTAAACGTACTTATTGTTCAACGTTCTTATTGTTCAACGTACTTATTGTTAAACGTACTTATTGTTCAACGTACTTATTGTTCAACGTACTTATTGTTCAACGTACTTATTGTTCAACGTTCTTATTGTTCAACGTACTTATTGTTCAACGTACTTATTTTTAAACGTACTTATTGTTCAACGTACTTATTGTTCAACGTTCTTATTGTTTAACGTACTTATTGTTCAACGTACTTATTGTTCAACGTTCTTATTGTTAAACGTACTTATTGTTCAACGTACTTATTGTTAAACGTACTTATGTTTAAACGTACTTATTGTTCATCGTACTTATTGTTAAACGTTCTTATTGTTCAACGTACTTATTGTTCAACGTACTTATTGTTCAACGTTCTTATTGTTCAACGTTCTTATTGTTCAACGTACTTTTTGTTCAACGTACTTATTGTTCAACGTTCTTATTGTTAAACGTACTTATTGTTCAACGTTCTTATTGTTAAACGTTCTTATTGTTCAACGTACTTATTGTTCAACGTACTTATGGTTCAACGTTCTTATTGTTCAACGTACTTATTGTTAAACTTAGTTATTGTTCAACGTACTTATTGTTCAACGTACTTATTGTTCAACGTACTTATTGTTAAACGTACTTATTGTTCAACGTTCTTATTGTTAAACGTACTTATTGTTCAACGTACTTATTGTTCAACGTTCTTATTGTTCAACCTGGTGATACCAGATCAGGCTGCCCTGTGGCTCCCTGAGACGAAATTCACCTACATTGACGCTTTTTTTTTTTTTGTTGTTGTTTTTTTGTAAAACTTAATTATGTTCTACAAAACCAAAAACAAAAACAACAGCTCCTCTCCCTTTCTCCCTCCCCTTTTTTGTTTAATTTTTAGAACTTGAAGCATAAAAACTTTTACTATAATGACCGGATTCGGCATTGAATAACCCGAAAGGGATTGATGTGCCGTAAAACAAAACTACCAAACCAAAAACGATGATTAAACATTTGAAGATATAAAGAACTTGAAGCATAAAAACTTTTACTATAATGACCAGATTCGGCATTAAATAACCCAAAAAGGGTTGATATGCCGTAAAACAAAACTACCAAACCAAACCTTATTGTTCAACGTACTTATTGTTCAACGTTCTTATTGTTAAACGTACTTATTGTTTAACGTACTTATTGTTCAACGTTCTTATTGTTTAACGTACTTATTGTTAAACGTACTTATTGTTCAACGTACTTTTTGTTCAACGTACTTATTGTTCAACGTACTTATTGTTCCACGTACTTATTGTTCCACGTACTTATTGTTTAACGTACTTATTGTTAAATGTACTTATTGTTCAACGTTCTTATTGTTCAACGTTCTTATTGTTCAACGTTCTTATTGTTCCACGTACTTATTGTTCCACGTACTTATTGTTAAACGTACTTTTTGTTCAACGTTCTTATTGTTCAACGTTCTTATTGTTTAACGTTCTTATTGTTAAATGTACTTATAGTTCAACGTACTTATTGTTCAACGTTCTTATTGTTCAACGTTCTTATTGTTCAACGCACTTATTGTTAAATGTACTTATTGTTCCACGTACTTATTGTTAAACGTACTTATTGTTAAATGTACTTATTGTTCAACGTTCTTATTGTTCAACGTACTTATTGTTCAACGTTCTTATTGTTCAACGTTCTTATTGTTCAACGCACTTATTGTTAAATGTACTTATTGTTCCACGTACTTATTGTTAAACGTACTTATTGTTAAATGTACTTATTGTTCAACGTACTTATTGTTAAACGCACTTATTGTTAAATGTACTTATTGTTCCACGTACTTATTGTTAAACGCACTTATTGTTAAATGTACTTATTGTTCAACGTTCTTATTGTTCAACGTTCTTATTGTTAAATGTACTTATTGTTCAACGTTCACAAAAATCAGAGGTATTTTAATTTTCATGAAGAGCTTCTACCCTTGTTTTACTCTTTTTGCATAAAACTAAATGAAACCAGATTTGGGTCACTTACCCTTAGCAGCAGTTGTGTTCCAAAATTCATAATGATCGGTTAAGTAGTTTAGGAGTGAATTCTGTACATACAAATATATAAACATACCTAATTTTATATACGTAAATAGAGGTATTATTTTTTACCTATGATACATCTGCCTATTATTTTTGCAATTCAAAAACGTTTTTCCGATAGAAGACTTTTTCAAACATCAGTTTAATATTGGAATCATTAATTCTTTTGAGATGCGGATTAAATAAAGGTAAAAAAAAAGCATTGAAATCATTTTTGCGACAAGTGAATGAATGAAATTTATTGCAAATTTGTTAGCAACATTCAAAGAATTTTTTTGTTGTGTTCAAAAGTGAAAGAATTTAAAGAAGAATTTATGGAAATAAACACGATTTTTTGAAGAAAATAACAACTGAATTTTGAAGTATATTTCTTTTTGGTTTTATTGATAATATTTTTAGATGCATACATGCATCTATATAAGAAACTCTGTTGGTCTGTCTGTCACGCTTAAATTTGAAATATTATTTTCGTTGGTCTGTCATACTTAAGTTTGAAATAGTATTTTCGCCAGTCTGTCATGGTTACGTTTGAAATATTTTTGTGAGTCTGTCACGAATAAGTTTGAAATAGTATTTTCGTTGGTCTGTCATGCTTAAGTCTGAAATAATATTTTCGTTAGTCTGTCATGCTTAAGCTTGAAATAGTATTTTCGTTGATCTGTCACGAATAAGTTTGAAATAGTATTTTCGTTGGTCTGTTATGCTTAAGTTTGAAATATTATTTTCGTTGGTCTGTTATGCTTAAGTTTGAAATATTATTTTCGTTGGTCTGTTATGCTTACGTTTGAAATAGAATGATGCGTTTATTAAGCCTTTGCCTGCGGTTAATTTTTCATGCTTCAGTACTTTTATTGATCTGTCACGCTAAAGTTTGAAATAATATTCACAGAAGTGGCCAAGCTTCTCCCACAGGCGTCGTCCATCTGTCCGTTCGTCCGTCACGCTAAAGTTTGAAATAGAATTACTACCGCTAAACGCGTCGATTGAAAAGAAAAAATCTTTCGAAAACCCATTCTTTCTTTTTATGAATTTATTTTCATTTTTCAAAAATTGTTTCACTTTGAAATTGATTCTAAAGAGAAACAGATGTAAACGACACAAAAAGTTTTGATTTTTAATTCGTGAAAACAAATGTAAATTCAGATGCGGAGATGAGAAGGAAATTAGGAGAGAGATCGATGTGGGAAAGATGGAAAGAGCGAGAAGAGAATCTTCAGTGTTAAGATGGAAACTTGAAGGCGGCAGATGTTTGAAGAAACAAAGCCATGTTATGTGTGCAGGCGTTCATCAGAAAAATCAGTGCAAAACAATGGAGGAATGACAACATTATGTGAGAATGCATGAAAAATAGAAAGATGCTGAATCTGCATCATCGTCATCGTCATCAACGCCATCATCATCAATGTCATCATCATTATCATCATCATCATCATCATCATCATCATCATCATCATCATCATCATCATCATCATCATCAACGCCATCATCATCAACGTCATCATCATCATCATTATCATCATCATCGTCACCACATCATTAGCATCGTCATCGTTATCATCACCATCATTAACACCCTCATCGTCATCATCATCATCATCACCACCACCATCATCAGCAGCAGCAGCAGCACAAACATCGTCGTCATCATCATCATCATCATCATCAGCAGCAGCAGCAGCAGCAGCAGCAGCATCTGTTTAACCTCCGTTTTACATGTTGGCATGTGTTGGTCGGCTTTTAGAAATTGACTTCAAAACTAACCTATCTCTGGCCAAGTCTTTTTGTTATCTCTCTTTCCTTCAAGTTCATCCTTATCACTGCCTCCCATATTGTAAGAATAAGAATAATATTAGTTATAATTAGTTAATATTGTTCTACTTCTATGAACCAAAGCACTCTCATCTATTCTTTTTTCTTCATCATCATCATAATAATAATAATAATAATAATAATAATAATAATAATAATAATAATAATAATCAGCTAATTCCTATCCATTCACTGTGGAGGTCCCCAGATGTCGGCGAGCCTTCTACTCAAATAACTTCTTTCCTCGAGCTGCCGGCCTTTGGAACTTCCTTCCTGCTCCCTGTTTCCCCGACTGTACCGACGTGCAGAAATTTAAAACTAATGTGAACAAGCATCTCGCTGCACAGCTCTCAATTTAGAATGACTCCCTAAACTTTCACCCCAATTCTCAGTAGTCCCTTACGTCTACAATGGCAACTTGCCTTGTTTTGGGGTGAACTAAGAAAAAAAAAGAAAAGATTGTCTGTCTTTCCTCTTGACAAAAAATACATTTAATTTAATAAAAGAAAAATATACGATGACTGTTTTCCACCCTAAAAATTAAAATGGTTTCTTATTGTTGCCACTTGTTTTGACAGGCTTTTCTAAACATTTCAAAGAAGACCTTTCTATGCTGAGTGATGCATTATGGTTCATGGATGAATTTTTCTTCTTCATTTTCTTTTTTACTTAATGTCGAAGTTGCATCGCATGAACTGGCGGTGATGAGCATTTTTACAAAAATAGATTTGAAAGCGGCATATGACTAAATACCAATAGACAATAACTTCAAAGAAGTAACGACAATAAATACACCAATAGGGTTATTAAAATGGAAAATGACAAAAACTTATCTCTCTTATGAACTAAGAAATATTTGTTCAATTAAATAAGAAATGAAAATTAAAGAAATTAATTATCATTATCTAAAATTATTAGGTCATTGCATATAATTAACATGCATATTAAACTGAATTGTTCATATATATACGAGGCCTGTCTAAAAAGTATCCGACCTTAGGCCAGAAAAATATTTCAAATACGTGACGGGGTTGGGACCCTAATCCCCTTCAAAGTAAGCTCCTTGTGCTTGCACACACTTAGCCCACTGATCCATCCGCTGCCGAAAACACTTCCAGAAGTCTTCTTTTGGAATGGTGTTCATCGTCATGCAAATCTGTAGCCCCTCTGTTCGCCTAATTATGATGAACAATTTATAACAAAGAACACGAGTTTGAATAAACTTTACAAAGAACATTTCACTCATTAAAACGAACTTTAATATTCCATGTAAACTTTACAAATATCTTATCTAAAATAAATTGTTTGTTAATCAATAATGTTTTCTTTCATTTTTAATTCACTAAATGTTATTCTTGTTTGTAGTCTTTTCTTTCCTTCGTTCATTCACAAAACGCCATACATGTAAAGCTAGCCCTTGCTAACTGGTGACCTCTAATATATTCATTTAATTTAATTTCTAAGTTCTATTGACTATGCATGTATTAGATTTAAAAACCTTGGGGCCATAAGTCAATTAAAATAAGAAGGAAAAAAGGAGAACAAGTTCCTAGCTGTCAAGGGAGATAAGTCTGTTGATAATACACCAGTCCTAACAGAGAAGGAGGGAAAGAAAGAGAGAGAGAGAGGGGGAAGAAAAGGCAATAAATAGATGGAAACGAATCAATTTTTGAATTGGGAGAAATCTAAGTAAATAAAATTTAAAGATAAATAAATGAAGACAAAATTCACAGCCATTTTTTTTCTCATAGTGATTCATTTTGGAGAAGTGACAAGCAAGAAATGAAACGTTTAACAAGATAATCGTGAAGTAGCCGAGGAGATGATGCGATTTGAAGGCAGCTTCATGGATTGGGTAGGGCAAATTTGCCTGAAGGCAAATAGATCGACACTCAATGCAGGAACTCTCCTGTGAAATGAGGAAGGTAAATAAGCAAAGGAAACTTGCAATGGCTGATCATAAACAGAAGCTAAACAAATCGGCCATTTCTCTCAAAAACAAAGATGACTTTAATTGCTAACGTTTGCTACCCTTTTAAATAGATTTTATATCAATCAAACTGAGGGGAGTCGTTCGGGTGTAAAACCATGTAGAGATGTCTCACCCTCAATGCTCATAAGAAATGAGGAAACACGAAAAGAATACTTTATGTGAAATTATATGTTTGAATTGCAAAGAGAATCTCTCTTTTTTAAATTTTTTTATTCAATGTATTATGGCCCACCCGAACGTCGTGGGTACCAATAACCCTAACCCAATTTTATTTATATACTACACAATCATTATTTTATTGTACAGTATCTGAGTTTCTGTAAATTGACAAACAAGTAGTTTGAAGACCAAAAGAGACGGGTCAACTCGGTCATCGGCTATGTCTGGAGAGTAGGGAGATTGGCTAAAGAAATGTTGGATCAATTGGGGTGAATGTGCGGGGGTGCTGTTGTGATGCAGTTGCCAGTTTTTCACCGTCCACATGTCTGGTCTTTTGCGCCGAACTGCATCATGGAGACGCCGAAGAACATCTTGATAGTACTTCTTTGTCACTTTTTGTCCTTCCGATGCGTATTCATGATGCAAAATTTCATGATGCACAATTTCATGATGCACAAATTCATGATGCACAATTTCACGGATATCAAAGAAGACAGTCAGCATCACCTTGTTATTGCTTTGCACCTGTCGCACTTTTTTTTGGCCTTGGAGACTCGGGATGCTTCCATTGCGACGACTGTCCTTTTGTTTCTGGGTCGTACCCGTACACCCATGACTTATCTCCAGTTATCACGGTGTCTAGAAACCCAGGATCAGTGTTAGTGATTTCCAGAAGGTCCTGTGCAACTTGAAAACAGTGGTCCTTTTGTTCCTGCGACAACAACTTGGGCACAAATTTTGCAGCCACTCTGTGAATGTTCATCACGCAAAATTACATGCGCAGAATCTTTACTCACTCCGACCTCTTGGGCGATCTCGCGCACAGTTGAACGACGATCTTCCATCACCAAATTTTGCACCATTTCAACAACAGCTGCACTCTGAGTAGTTTGAGTCCTGCCAAAACGCTAGTCACTCTCCGCTGATGTGCAGCGATTTTTGAATCGGTTGAACCACTCCTTAATTTGTGTTACACCCATCACGTCTTCTCCAAACACCTGCTGAATCTTTGGCTTTGAGAATGACCAAGCTTTTGACAAAATTTGATGCAGTACCTTTGCTCAACATGTTCAATCATCTTGAGAGAATCGGTGATCTGACGTACACATTGTGTAGCACCTCACTCAGTGACCGACAGACAGCGACTAACGCGCAGGAAGGCGGTGATAAAATTCACACATGCACATGAAGGTATCTTCCTTCACCGTGTAAAGTGACGCTGCCCTATCGTCTCTATTTCGCACGAAAAACATAAAGGTCGAATACTTTTTAAAAAGGCCTTGTATAATGACACAACTAAAAAAAGGAATAATTGCAAAAAGTAAGTATACTATTAATAGTAAGAATAAAAAAATATTATATCTCTGTCTTTATAAAGTTAATTATGTGTATATATTTTTGTAGGGGAGGGGTTAGGGTTAGGTATGTGTATATATTTTTGTAGGGGAGGGTTAGGGTTAGGTATGTGTATATTATTTTGTAGGGGAGGGTTAGGGTTAGGTATGTGTATATTATTTTGTAGGGGAGGGTTAGGGTAAGGTATGTGTATATTTTTTGTAAGGGAGGGTTAGGGTTAGGTATGTGTATATTATTTTTGTAGGGGAGGGTTAGGGTTAGGTATGTGTATATTATTTTTGTAGGGGAGGGTTAGGTATGTGTATATTTTTTTGTAAGGGAGGGTTAGGGTTAGGTATGTGTATATTATTTTTGTAGGGGAGGTTAGAGTTAGGTATGTGTATATATTTTTGTAGGGGGGGTTAGGGTTAGGTATGTGTATATATTTTGTAGGGGCGCCTTGGAGGGTTAGGTTTAGGTATGTGTATATATTTTTGTAGGGGGGGTTAGGTTTAGGTATGGGTATATATTTTTGTAGGGGGGGTTAGGTTTAGGTATGTGTATATTTTTTGTAGGGGAAGGCTAGGTTTAGGTATGTGTATATATTTTTGTAGAGGCGCCTTGGGAGAGTTAGGGTTAGGTATGTGTATATATTTTTGTGGGGGCGCCTTGGGAGAGTTAGGGTTAGGTATGTGTATATTTTATTGTAGGGACGCCTTGGGAGGGTAAGGGTTAGGTATGTGTATATTTTTTGTAGGGGCGCCTTAGGAGGGTTAGGGTTAGGGTTAGGTATGTGTATATTTTTTTTGTAGGGGTGCCTCGGGTGATAAGCAATAAACTAATCCCTTCTCAAAGGGTTAGAAGGTAAAGCCTTTGAGAGTTAGAGTTAGGTATGTGTATATTTTTTTGTAGGGGCGCCTTGGGAGGGTTAAGGTTAGGTATGTGTATATTTTTATATAGTGCCTATACAAGATTCACTCTTAATCTAATTAACCGATTAGTATGAATTTTGGAACACAACGTCTAGGAGTTAAGAGTCGTAATGTGGGCTGTATTTAGTCTAATTTAGTTTGATGCAAAGAGAGTGGAAGCCCTTTGTGAAACTTCAGACACTTCCAATATTTGTGAAAGTTTAACAATAGATATTAGACATCAATGAATTAATATTCCTCAAATTTCAGTTTCTTTGACGTATTTAACGGGTGTTTAGGAAGCATAATATTGGCACAACCTCCCATCTGAATATTTGAATACTTCAGATTTGCAATGAATTTCATCCATATTCGTTAAGCAAGATTCCCATGAATTTCTATTCATCCTTTAGACCCTTTAAGCTTAAGCCTTAAATTGTAGACATTTTCTACAATACAAAATCATGTAATGGATTTTTATCAAATTTTTATCAAAATTAGACTAAGGATTCTAAACATTAGGTTTAGTAGTATCATATATTGATTCTAATCTTCGTAGGGGGACATAAAAGTGGTGCAAAACTGTTCTGTTTGTAGGATTCATTTTGTTCGTCCTAAGATGGGTATTCTTCTAGTAAGATATAAAAATATTATGTCATTATATGTATATCTCTTTAGGATTATATATATATATATATATATATATATATATATATATATATATATATATATATATATAAATATATGTATATATATATATATATATATAATATTTATAAATAAATATTAATTATTTCTTACCTACAGACATCGATGTTTCATGCTTACGCTATCTTCAGTGCAGGAAGTTAATTTCCGACGGTCGGCGAGCGCGAACTCCGATCACAAATCGCCACTGATTCGCAGTCAAGAGCATTTTCCCGTTGGCCATCACAAATAAGCTTAGAATTAAGGAGGAATTTAACTTTGTAAATACCAAGTCGGTGGGTATTTTACAACGAGCAGCGAAAGTGATCTACAACAACAAACTGTGTTGGATCTCGCAATAAAGCTATTAGTACCGATTATTATTAAACTCACTCAGAATGCCCGGCCTTAGTAAAGTTGGCAATAGAAAAGCCAAAATTCAACATTTGAAAAAATATTAAGAAAATGATGGGTGCCAACTTATCTATCTGTATAATTCCTTTGATGATAAGATCTCGATCTTTGAAAAGCCTTGGCTTAAGGAAAGAATAATAAACATAATTTTATTACAGAATATACCTTGCATTGAACAATCGAAATTTGAAATAAATTTGGACATTCGTGCTTGTTTATCACTCTTCGTCTATCTATCTTTATATATATATATATATATATATATATATATATATATATATATATATATATATATATATATATATATATAACACTTCTTATGTAATATGGTGGGAAAAATCCCAGCAGAGTGCTCGATTAATAGAGAATCAAAATTAAGAGCATAATATTTTTTTTTTTTTTGGTACAGAAAAATTAGTACAACATTAGTACCGTCGGTTTCAAGCTCAGAAGGACTTAACCATCTGGCTCTCTTCAGCTTATGTTGTCATCTGTTTTAGAAATGTGAAGTCACGTGTCACTCTTGTTTGGATACGTTGTTTGCTTAGAGTGGCATTTATATTTGTTTAATATTTGTGTTAGGTGGGGTGGGGTGGGGGAAGTAGGACTATAAAGTTTGATAAAGTTCGAAAAAAAGGTGACAACATAAGCTGAAGAGAGCCGAAGGGTTACGTCCTTCTGAGCTTGAAACCGACAGTACTAAGGTTGTACTAATTTTTCTGTACCAATATATATATATATATATATATACATATATATATATATATATATATATATATATATATATATATATGAAGCAATCCAACAAAAGATATAAGCGTCAACTAATATCTTATAATTAGTGAAACATCCGGATAAACACTGAAGCTCAATATACTGGATAGAGCATTAATATTATAATATAAAATGAAGTAATAAAATAAAATTTTATTAGAATTCAAAGTTCAAGCAAAGGATACTTTGCTTGAACTTTGAATTCTAATAAAATTTTATTTTATTACTTCATTTTATATATATTAGAATTCAAAGTTCAAGCAAAGGATACTTTGCTTGAACTTTGAATTCTAATAAAATTTTATTTTATTACTTCATTTTATATTATAATATATATATAATATATATATATAATATATATATATATGTATAATATATATATATATATATATATATATATATATATATATATATATATATATATATATATATATATATATATATATGCTTTTTTACCTTATGACATATGGCTAAGATTACTGACTGCCAGGCAATATATCTTCGATTCAGATCGATGCGATGTGTTTTTTTTTATAGAATTTTTTTGCTTAAGAGTGTCTACTCGTGTCTTGTTTACCTTTGCAGGATATCCTCTTCTCTTCGCTATAGCCCCTTCCCCACAGAAGACACGTTTCCAGTCTTTCTCTACTCTATCATTATTTCTCTGGAAGTTGCTCGACCGAGGTTCAATCTCTGGTTCCTCCTTGTAAGACTTTCACATCTTGTTACAAACTCTGCAACGAAGTTTCCTTTCTTACTCCGTGTGCCAAACATCGAACAGGATTTCCATGAACAGAGTTTCTTTCAAACACCTTCCTAACTATCGAAAACATTGCCACTAGGTTGCTTCCCTGAGGGCTACAATATGGTCGTCTTACAATTTTAAGTCAATAAAAACTTGTCATAAATCGTCCTCATAAGTCATTAAACATGATCCTCGAATGGCTTTTAGCCTTGATAAGTGGTGACTTCTCAATAGAAAAATAAATAAATAAAATTTCATATGAGTTTCTCAGGCATCAAAAATTTTATAAAAGATCCATGCAATTTTTGATTCGCCGCCATTTTAAATAACAGCAAAACGAATATTTCCGTCGACGACGAGAAGAATCTATCAGACATGTATACGCAGTGTGATAATGTATGGAAGTGAAACCTGGCCAATGAGGGTTGAGGACATGCGTTGCATGGAGAGAAATGATATGAGAATGATAGGATGGATGTGTAATATGAGTTTTGAAGACAGGCTTAGATCTGATGACCTCAGAGGTAGATTAAATCTGGACAGTATAGGGAGATGTGTGCAGAACAGGAGACTTTGATGGTATGGCCACGTTGAAAGAATGAATGAGTGTTCTTGGGTTAGTAGATGTAGAACAGTTGAGGTAACAGAGTCAGTTGGTAGAGGTAAGCTAAGGAAAACATAGGAGGAAGTGATAAGGATGGACTTGAGAGAAAAAGGGATAAATAAAGACCTGGCCAGAGATTAGTTAGTTTGGAAGTTAATTTTTAAAAGTCATACGATGCATGCAAGCATGTTAATCAGACGTTACCAATGATGATGATGATGATGATGATGATGATGATGGTAGTGGCGGTTTCTTTCAAAGAACTTCTTATCTGTTGAAAACGTTGCCACAAGATTGCTTCCCTGAGGGCTACAGAAAGGTCTTTTACAAATCTAATGTCAATAAGCACTTGTCACAACCCACCATCATAAGTCATTAACACGTATCCTCGAGTGGCTTTTAGTCTTGCTAAGTAATAGTAAAAAAAAAAAAATAAAAAAAAATTAATATGGTTTCTGAGCCAGGAAAAGTTTTATGACAGACCTATGTTATAGTCTGGAGCACTTTTAGATTTTCTAATATTTAAAATAGTTCTGCAAGATTAAAACCAATTTCAAACAATGCCGAGTTCTTGCCGACAACAAGGAGGAAAACGAAGCGAACATTTGCGATGATGGAAACCAAAATGCTCTGCTGAATCTTGGGAAATACCCTGCTCGACCTCATCTGTAATAACAACATCCGAAGGTGCTACGGCATCACTTCGATGGAGGACAAGATGAGGGAATGGCAGCTCAAATGATTTAGACATGTGCTGAAGGCCGACGATGACACCGTCGCGAAACTCACTTTTAAATTATTCTCTATCTCTACAAATCTATTATCAGACCATGTATGGAGTACTGTTGTCATATTTGGGCTGGTGAATCTCTGTCCTATTTGAGGCTAATTGATAAGGTGCAGAAATGTATTTGTAATTTGATTGGGCCCACCCTTTCTTCGTCTCTGCACTGAGATTAGCAACATCACATCTGTGAGAGATCTCACAGATGTGATGTTGCTAGTCTCAGTCTTTTCTATAAATACTATTATGGCATGTGTTCTTCAGAATTGTCTGATTATTCTCTGTTTCTTTTATTCCAGCTCGTTTGACTCGTTGGTTTAGTGATCTCCATCAATTCGTTGTTTTAATACCTCATTGTAATACAGCTTCCAGCTTCCTATTGCAGTAGCTTCTTTCCATGGCTTTCTTTGCAGGCTTGTGGAACTCTCTTCCTGCTGACTATTTTCCTCCTACCTATAGCCTTGGTCTTTTCAAGACTAAGGCCAATAGGCATCTCCTGTCTTTGTGATAATCATCTTTCGTTCTGGTTAGCTTCTTACATCAAGTGGCTTCATGCCTTGTCTGGAGCGATTTCCATTAAAAAAAAGAAGTCGCCAGGAAGCAATCGAGAGGAAGACTGAAGATGAGGTGGGTAGATGCCCTGTACAAGAAGAAGAAGAAGAAGAAGAAGAAGGCAAGAAAGAGTGCCCTGAGTTAAAAGAAGATGGAGATGAAGAAGAAGAAAAAAGAGGAAGAAGAAGAAAAGAAGGGGAAGAAGAGGAAAAGAAGAAGAAGGCAAGAAAGAGTGCCCTGAGTTAAAAGAAGATGAAGATGAAGAAGAAGAAAAAAGAAGAAGAAGAAGAAGAAGAAGAAGAAAAGAAGGGGAAGAAGAGGAAAAGAAGAAGAAGAAGGCAAGAAAGAGTGCCCTGAGTTAAAAGAAGATGAAGATGAAGAAGAAGAAAAAAGAAGAAGAAGAAGAAGAAGAAGAAGAAAAGAAGGGGAAGAAGAGGAAAAGAAGAAGAAGGCAAGAAAGAGTGCCCTGAGTTAAAAGAAGATGAAGATGAAGAAGAAGAAAAAAGAAGAAGAAGAAAAAAAAGAAGAAAAAACGAAGAAAAAAAAGAAGAAGAAGAAGAAGAAGAATAAGAAGAAAAATTAAGAAAAAGAAGAAGAAAAAGAAGAAGAAAAAAAGAAGAAGAAAAAAAGAATAAGAAGAAAAGGAAGAAAAAAGAAGAAAAAAAAGAATAAGAAGAAAAAGCAAAGAAGACAAAAAAGAAGAAAAAAGAAGAAGAAAAAGAAGAAAAAAAAGAATAAGAAGAAAAAGCAAAGAAGACAAAAAAGAAGAAAAAAGAAGAAGAAAAAGAAGAAAAAAGAAGAAGAAAAAAAGAAGAAAAAAAAGAAGAAAAAAAGAAGAAAAAAAAGAATAAGAAGAAAAAGAAGAAAAAAGAAGAAGAAGAAGAAGAAGAAGAATGCAGAGTTTGGATTTACAAAAAAAAAAAATACAGAAAAAACAATTTGTCTTATAGAAATGATTTATGTTTTCTGCTTTTGCATTTTGTCTTCATTGATCGAAACAAGAGGTGACCAAAGAGACATAACTAGATAAATATTTAATGGCCAAAAACACTTAATGCACTTCGTGTTTTGTAATTGTTTCGAGTTTTACTTGAAGTACAATCACGTCTTATTTGATTTCGCATCATTTTAAAACCAAACATCAAATCCAAAGAAAGAAAAAACAAGTTTTATTTTGTCAAAACTGAATTTCATTTTAAGTCGGTAAAAATGAAATTCCAAAAATATTTGTAAGTAATCGATATTTGATTAACTCAAAAGTAAATATCGATTTTAATATTTGTTTTGAATTTACTTTCAGAGGATTTCTCCGCGGCACAATTATTTAAACGTTTAGTAAATCAAGGGATTTTCTCTTCCATTTTGATGTGAATTAGTGTGGTGGGTGGGTAGAAGTTAGGGGTAAGAGTATGTGTTGTAGGAAGGGGTTGCAGACAGAAACAACTTTGAAGCCTTGTAACAAATGGATGTGGGTGGGGGAAAATAATGTGGAAACGGTATTTTACACATAAGGTTAGAGTAGTGGAAAATTCCATCTGAAGTGAAAAGTCTAGATCTAGAGTTACGTGTCAGGATAAAGCACCAGAGACAGGAAGTCACCAGAGACAAGTAGCAGATAAGCTGAGAAAATCTTTCTCTTTTATTTTTTGACTAATGAGTCACCATTTGTCAAGGCGAAAAAACACCCAAAGATAAGAGTTAATGAGACGATGAATATTTTGAGATGATTGAAAATCTATACATACCACCCACTTGAAACAACAGCTGACACAATAGAATAGCAATGGTGATAAAATATAGACTGTTGGACATTCATGGCTGAAACGTGGTGGACAAGTCAAACATAGACTGAAGTTTATTTGCACCAAATATGATTGAATTGCAGAAAGGATTATAAATGTTATTAACGATTCTATGGGCAGCATTTATTTTTTTGTGGGGGTGGAGGGTCACTCTATATCAAAATCAAAATTGTGTCCTTCTTCAAAATTGTGTCCTTCTTCAAAATTGTGTCCTTCTTCAAAATTGTGTCCTTCTTCAAAATTGTGTCCTTCTTCAACGACATAGAATTCTCCCCGAGAAAAGGATAAAGAGAACATCAACATACCCTGGCAGTCGAGATGGACAATTTAATGAAGAGGCGGATACCTGTGCAAAGAGATCATTTAGAGTGCGGCTTCTTTTCTAGATGACTCCTCCAAGAAATAGCGTTTACTCTTGGCTTAGAAGCACAAATTGACCATGATACTTGATTTTGACCTATAAACTTTAATTCTAGTGAGAAATTACTTTCGAATTGACATTTCAAAGGCGTCAAAATAGTCTTCGAATTTCCCACGGATAAAAGAGTCTTGATTGTAATATGAGGTCTTCCAGTCCGTCGCTTGACCTCTGGGGACCACAGAAGCATGGAAAACAATCATACAGGATTTTTTTTATTATATGATCTCGGAATATATATATATATATATATATATATATATATATAGTAATCCAGGTAAAGTAAACATCCACAGGATAGCAATCCAAAGAATTCCAACCGGGCTTATAAAGAGTGCTCAATATCAAATAGAGCTTTTATATATATGATTATTTTTATTTATACAGACATGTACATAATCTGCGCATGTCGATGTTATCGATCAACAGCTGTTAAATGCTGAGATCTCATCAGGCAGAATAATAATCTGATCCTTCCCTTAGGTCATATTTGGAAAGAATGACCCAAGGGAAGGATCAGATTATTATTTTCCTGATGAGATCTCAGCTTTTAACAGCTGTTGATCGATAACATCGATATGCCAGTGTCGCAGATTATGTACATCCCTTCTGGCAGCAATTAATCTAGCTTTAGTTTTATTTAAAGAAAAGCAAAGAAACAATTTTCACTTCACATTTTGGTAATTTGGTGAAAAACAACAAAAAGATGATTGTCATGGTGTTATTTTATTTGATATATTTCAATGTTGAGGAAATTTACTGTATATTAACATAGTCAGATTTTCTTAATTAGGAAAAAAAGGAAACAACAAAAAGGTTATTTTATGTGGTCGTTTTGCTATTCAAAGTCAAGGCATTTGATTTTGTATAGAAATAAAATTATATGATGAAAGGAATAAACGAAAAAGGGGAACCTAAGTTGGTCAAATAAAACAATTATATATTCCTGAGTGATTTGTGTTTTTCCCCTTCATTGTTAAAGACAGAAAAAATAAACTTAACGAAGATTTTTAAAAATATAAATCTATTTTTCAAATTTATTATTATTATTATTTACTCACTAGGAGTTATCACACTGGTCATCGTCAGTGATCGCCCACTGCCAACACCCTGTGGTATTCCCTGGAGTCTGAGTGACAACAAGTCTCCTCAGACTTACAGTATGCTCCACCTCTTTTCGTTCATCACTGCTGATGACCTTGCGGTATCGCAACAGCCACCTACCACCGATTTCCCGCTGATAAGGGTCATTGGTTCCCTCTGGGGCCCGAGTGGCAACTAGCCTCTCCAAGGTCCCAGAGCTGTCCGTGC
>OY744531.1:9747137-9789637 GCA_963556195.1 Sepiola atlantica
TTTCGCCTATCCCACAATCTCAAGTAATTCTCATACCTTATAACAGTTCGTCTTTGGATTTTATTGATAATTTGTTCGTTGTTTTTGCCTTTGAATCTGCTTATTAGAAAACAGGAAGAATTGCGTTTTCTTAACATGGCCAATTTTGTCTGATCCCCCCCCCCCCCTCCCCTCCTAAGGACTACAGACTTGGGTGGAATCGTCGTCGTTGGATTTTCACACAGATTCTTCTGGATTTACCAATACATTTGAACCCATTACTATTTGGATTTCCGTTTTTGGTGACTTTCATTTACATTGAAACATACTCGTTTGAACTTTAAAAATTAAAAAAAAACCTTTTTCAAATTTCGAATATTGACTGTCCTCATCTGTCAACTTATCAATCATTACCTCCTCTGATGATAAGATTTTAATCTTTGAAAAGCCTGGCTTAAGGAATGAAAGAGAAGAAGAAGAAATATTTTTAATTCACTAAATGCTCCTTGTTCTGAACAACTGAAGATATTGATTTGCTTCCATTTGCAGGTCTAATTATTTTTCATTGACTCATCATATATATATATATATATATATATACATATTAGAAGAATACCCGTCCCTGAGATGGGTAAATGAATTCCCCGAACAGAACAGTTTTGCAGCAATTTGATGCCTCATTACGAAGATATAATGATATTAAACCTTATGTCTATAATCCTTATTCTAATTTCGATCAAAATCCATTACATGATTTTGATTCTAGAAAATGTCTAAAATTTAAGGCTTGCGTATCAGAGTCTTAAGATGAAAGCGAAATTCAGGGAATCTTGCTTAATTGGTGTCTAAGGACAATAAATCAAATTTAATACAAATCTGATATATTTGAATTTACGAATGGAAAATTGTGACCATCTTATTCCCCCAAAAAACCCTTTTAAATACTCCAAAGAAACTGAAATTTGTGGAATACTTACTAATTGATGTCTAATAGCTATTATCAAAATTTCACAAAAAGCGAAAGCATCTAAATTTTCACCCCTTTGCATGAAACTGAATTAAACCAAATATAGCCCACATTATTAAACATTTATTAAATGATTGGACATGCTATGCCTAGGGTTTCAGGAGTCAGACGCAACTTAAAAGCTGTTAACTCAGTCAAACGCATCTCATTCATCCATTAAGTAGCAATCTAATACTGGATGAATGAATGCGTGGCGTAACAGATAAAAGTGCTAAGTTATAATCAGTTCAAAATGACAGTCTTTTGAGGGTTGCTGGTTCGATCCTCGGTACAGGCGATACTAAGAATACAATTCCGAATTACTTAAGAGTTCTATCCGGTCATGGCTGACGAAAAAGATGGAAAGCTACCCCTGTGGATTAAATAAAGGCTTCCGTTCGAAATAGCATACAAATTCTCGAGTTAGACAAGACGTACGTGAAGAAGGTCGGAGGTTACATCGGCCGAAACTTTGTGAGAATAACATCCAAGATGAGAACAGTAGTCTGAATAATTCAAATTACAAATATATATGTAATTATTTATATATAATATTATTTTCAAAATAAACCCGTGTACATTAGTGTTTCATGCCAAATCTGCAATCGTCAGTATGGGAGGAAACAATCCCCGCTGGTCACACGGTTCGAACCCCGATACGAAAGTCATGTTTGACGCAGTAGCTGAGGCGCGTACCACTTCTTCAATGCACATTGTCTAGAAATGGGAAGTAAATCAACATCTAAATAGCAAACACAGCGGCTATCCAGCAAGCAGTCGATATATATATATATATATATATATATATATATATATATATATATATATATATATATGAAGAAGAATGGAAAGGAATTAGAGAAGCAAAAGTGAAATCATAATTCAATTCAATTGCTCAGAGCAAGGTATATTCCGCAAAAAAGGCAATTTATTCAAGTTAAATTTTCCTTAAGCCAGGCTTTTACCGGATTTTTTAGCAATCGGACATTTGCTTGCATTCGGGCAGAATTTTGCCCTGTGTTTCTTCCCCCTACAACTTTTATTTTATGTTTTCAAATTTTAAATCTTGGCCTTTGCCAACTTATCTATCCCAGCGACTTCCTCTGATGATAAGATTTTGATCTTTGAAAAGCCTGGCTTAAGGAAAATTTAACTTGAATAAATTGCCTTTTTTGCGGAATATACCTTGCTCTGAGCAATTGAATTGAATTATGATTTGACTTTTGCTTCTCTAATTCCTTTCCATTCTTCTTCATTTTACCTGCTCTATCCTGGGTATTGAGCTATATACTCTTCACAATAGGTTTCACTTTTCCTAAAAGTTCGCCTTTAGTACACCACTTTATATATATATATATATATATATATATATATATATATATATATATATACAGGGTGGGCAAAAATAAGGGTCCTATTTTTAAAAATTCATAACTTTTTTATTTATTGATTTAAAAAAATTTTTTTTTTAGAATAAGTAAAGGACCCCTTCCGAAGCAAGCATGAGCCGTATTAGCCCTAAGGAACGTACCCTCATTTAGAAAACATTATTTTTGCTTAAAAAACTCAAAACAGTGTAAAAAACAATACTTTAGTTTTTGTAAGTTTTAATAAGTGTTTTTCGGCTAAAATTTGTTTTGTTTATTTAAAAAAATCTCGGAAGGGTCAGTCTACACACACATAAAGTTTGGTGAGTTTAACTTTTATTTTGTGGAAGTTATTCAAATTCAAGTTATTCAAATTTAAAGATAGGACCCTTATTTTGGCCCACCCTGTATATATATACTAGAAAGAAAAAAAATGACCCGTAGTGTCACTCATTGAACTCTTGTTCTATTGTTTGAATCGCATGGGTACAACACTGTATCTGAAAAGTTCTGATCAATTCGTAAGTGTTGTCTTCCAATTGAGAACTGACTTCTACTGAGGCAATATCCACGACGGCAGCTGATCTTTACAAAACGTAATAATCTTTGCCAAATCACATTAACCTGTTTGCCTTAGAGCCCTCACCCGAAAGTCGGAGAGAATTATTCTGGGAATTAGCGCTAACCATTCGAGAAAGATCTCTTGATAGAAATAATGCTATTAAATGAAAACAGAAGAAATAGATAGGAAATAAGCACGAGAAACGTCCGCTCAGTTTTTCTTACAACCAAACAGATTTCGATATCGATTTTTTCACTCACTCCTTCTCTCTCTCTACCTATCTCTCTCTCTCTTTCTCTCTCTCTCTTTCTCTACCTATCTCTCTCTCTCTACCTATCTCTCTCTCTCTCTCTTTCTCTCTCTCTCTACCTATCTCTCTCTCTCTTTCTCTCTCTCTTTACCTATCTCTCTCTCTCTCTCTCTCTACCTATCTCTCTCTCTCTCTCTCTCTACCTATCTCTCTCTCTCTCTCTCTCTCTCTCTCTCTATATATATATATATATATATATATATATATATATATATATATATATGACTCCAAATTTGAATATTACGTCGTCTGATGATCGTACATGTGTGCATGAAACCAAGGTTACCATAAATTAAAAGCAACTTATCTTTTTAATATATATATATATATTACTTAAAAAGAATCATACATATATATATATATTACTTAAAAAGAATCATACATATATATATATATATATATATATATATATATTACTATTTCATGTATCCACATAAAATTTTATAAGGAGATATAATTTTTATGTATCAATTTTCAGTATTTACTTCAACAGTGCTTGATACATAAGCTATGAAAATATATTTATGGGCAATTAAGCTACACAGAGGCTCCTGCGTTTCATACCCGGGGGGGGGGGGAATCTTCAGGCTAAAACGCGGTAGCCTTATGTAGCTTAATTGTCATAAATATATTTTCATAGCTTACTATATATATATATATATATATATATATATATATATATATATATATATGATTATTTTTATTTATACATGTACATAATCTGCGACACTGGCATGTCGATGTTATCGATCAACAGCTGTTAAAAGCTGAGATTTCATCAGGCAAAATAATAATCTGATCCTAAAGAATGATTCATTCTTTCAAAATATGACCTAAGGGAAGGATCAGATTATTATTCTGCCTGATGAGATCTCAGTTTTTAACAGCTGTTGATCGATAACATCATAATGCAAGTGTCGTGGATTATGTACATGTATGTATAAATGAAAATAATCATATATATATAAGCTCTATTTTATATTGAGCACTCTTTATAAGTCCGGTTTAAATTCTTTGGATCATTTTTATCCTGTGGATGTTTACCTCACCTGGATTAATATATATATATATATATATATATATATATATATATATTTGACTTTAAATTTGAATATTATGCCGTCTGATGATCGTGCATGTTAGCATGAAACCAAGGTTACGGTAAATTTAAAACAACTTATCTTTTTAAGTAATATATGGCCCGAATTCTCAAAATGACTTCTGAATAAGTCTGTTCCACCTACGATTGAACTAAACATCTCTCTATTGGATTTACTTCATTCTTGAACTTTTTCTATGCTGCCTTCACTAAAACCCTTCTTTTCCATCTGTAAATCTTCTTTCACTGGACACCTCATCAACGAACATTTACCAACTGGACAGACCCCATATCTTTTTGCATGCACTTTCTCACTCTCTATTACTTAATATTTTTTCAAATTTTGAATTTTGGCTTTTCCACTGCCAACTTATCTATCTATGTAATTCCTCTGATGATAAGATTTTAATCTTTGAAAAGCCTTGGCTTAGGGAAAGAATAATAAACATATTATTTACCGAGTACACCTTGCATTGAACAATCGAAATTGAAATAAATTTGTCATTCGTACATGTTTATCCCTCTTCTTTCATATATGTATATATATATATATATATATATATATATATATATATATATATATATATATATATATATATATATATATATATAAGGTTAATACAACAAAAGATATAAGAGGCAACTAATATCTTTAATTAGTGAAGATCTGGATAAAACTGAAGCTCAATATACTGGATAGATCATTAATAGCGTTATATAAAGTGAAAGAATAAAATAAGGTGCGAATCAAATTTTATTAGAATTCAATGTTCAGGCAAAGTACTTTAAAGTCCTTAACTCACGAGTTTTCAAAGAATATTCTTCTCCTCAGAGGACCATTACCGCAATGACGTTACTGCAGGTAATAAAATTAAACTTTGAAAATATATAAAAAAATATATATAAAAATACATAAAAGTATATAAAACATCAAATATATCGGCCCAAAACATACTTTTTTGTTAAAGCTATACAGTTCATCCAAGTCATAAAGTTTAAAACATATTCAGGAAAGATATCAAAGAGGTTGATTGAAAAATAATCCAGGTGGTGAATGGCATTCCAAAAACGAAAAAGTTATCCAGGCGGGAAATTTGTTTACTATTGATGCAGTAGATGACAGTGAAAAATGTATCCAAGGTGTATGCAAATTAATAAAACGATAGAAAAAAACAAATCATATGAAAAGTTCAGAAAACTCACTTGGTATTGAATATTATAATGTCCAAAATTCAGGGTTCTTATAAGCTGATAGGAGTAGTGCAAACCATAACTTCTTGGTTAGATGCAAGTTCCGCTAAATCCAATTCGAATAAAATTAAACTGTTTAATTTTATTTGAATTGGATTTTCATCCCGTCTCCACTCTTTCAAATATTTTTTACTTTTGTTCACTCCAAATAAGGTATATCGCCACTGAAGAGTAAGGGGCTATTGTAATAAGGGTCAAATTTATAAAAGGACAACCTGGGTGGGGAGTTAGTCAAGATATTTGTTCACATTACATTTAAATTTCTGCCTGTTGATACAGTCGGGGAAGGAATTCCAGAGGCAAGCAGTTTGAGGAAAGAAGCTATTAGAGTAAAACGTTTTTCAGCATCTAAGGATCTGTACAGTGAAGGGGTGGGATTTTGTTGCTGGCCCGGTTAGTCAGTGTTTTTTTCGTTAAGGGGGTACAAGAGTAGTAAGTTCATCAGAGCATATTCCCTAGAAGTACTTGTAAAACAAGCACAGGGATTCAAAATGGATGTGATGTGAAAGAAGCTGGAGCATTGCAGACAACGCGGGACTTATTAGATTAGAAATTTGCGATTTTTTTTTTTTACGTAACGCTAATTTTTGCTTCTTTCATTAATAAAATGCACACCACAGAAGAAAAAAAAATTCCATTGAAAGTGTTGCAAAATCACATTGCTTAGATATTTGATTTATTTAATTGACTTAGTCCCGCCATTATAGTTGCGTCCGTCCATTTTAAATTGTGCTTGGGCAGAGATTTGCAATGAGAATCTACAGCTCATCGACAACAACATTAAATTATATTCATTCAAGGCTTTTATACATTCACTATAAAAAATAATATGCCCTATTGGGTAACCCATTGAGCTTGGGTTAGATTGTTTGAATCAAGAAAAGTCTCTCAACTAGTTTCTCCCTCTTAGACAGGGTCCAAAAAAGAGTCTGTAATCTAACAGGTTCCACACTGTCTACCAAGCTCCGGCCCCTGTCCCATTGCCCCAATGTTGCATCCTTGTGCTTGTTTTACAAGTACTTAAATGGAATGTGCTCCGATGAACTTGCTGACCAACCTGACAATCAGCAAAATCCCACAACTTCACTGTAGGTAGAGGTCCTCAGATTCTACTCTAATAGCTTCTTTCCTTGAACTGCTTGCCTTTGGAATTCCTTATCTGCTCCCTGTTTTCCTGACGATACCAACATGCAGAAATTTAAATGTAATGTGAACAAACATCTTGCTACAAAACTTTCCACTTAGGATGTCTCTATAAATCTGGTCCCTAATTCACAGTAGCTCCTGACATCTCAGTCGCAACGTGTCTTGTTTGGGCTGAATATAAGTAAAAAAAAAAATTTTTAAATGGAAAAAAATGGAAAAAAACAAGAAATTGTTGCGGGTGTCGAAAGAGTCAATAAATTCACCTACCTAGGTAACACTATTGATTGCAGTGGACGAACTGACACAACTATAGGACGACGTATATCTATCTCTACCACATGGAGAGTCTTCAGAAGTGCTCGACACTTTAAAAAAATGCAGGGATTCCATTGTATGCAAGAGTGGCAGCCTACAGTACACATGTTTAGCCTGTACTCTTGTATGGCTGCGAGGCGTGGTCAATGATAAAACGTCAAAACAAAATGATCCTGGCTGAAGCGCATCGGATGGAGAAAATTGCTGGTCTTACTGTCTAGGCCTCTGTGAGAAAGTATGCCGCACAATAGCGTCCCAACTGGCACGGCCACGTCACCTGCCGTCAGTCATCCAAAACGCTCCAAAGTGTGTCCCATATTAATATCGATAAGCCAAATAGGTCACTTAAGCAATGGAGGGGATCAGTTGATGACAATGACCTGATCCTGGCGGGCGGCACAGCCAACAGACAGAAATTGGAAGTCATTCACAAAACGTTTACCAATGACCATGAAACAAGAAGATGAAAAATGAAAAAGAAGAATATTATAATAATAATAATGATGATGATAATAATAATAATAATAATCACAAAATCATATGGGATATGAATGTACAAACAGACAAACCCATAACAGCAAGGAGACCGGATATGATAATAATCAACAAGAAAGAAAAATCCTGCAAAATCGTGGACTTTGCCGTTCCAGCAGACCACAGAGTGAAGATCAAAGAGACGGAAAAAAGAAGCAAATATACTGAACTTGCCAGAGAATTGAAAGGAATATGGAACATGAAGAAAGTCAGTATAACACCAATAATCATAGGAGCACTAGGAACAGTCCCCAAAAACATGGAGAAAAGACTAGGAGAAATAGGAATCAAAGGGATAACTGAGACCATACAAAGGACAGTAATGATCAAAACAGCTACAATCCTGAGAAATGTCCTCGAATGCGGAAACCAACCCACATAAGCAACGAATGGAGAACAAACACATGGAAGCACAAAACAACAGAACTGGGGAAAATACAACCGCACGAGAGAGGCACAAGCATAGGCTGACGCCACGAAAATTATGGACAGAGGGTCGAGGAGGGAAAGCGCAAACCAGACCTCCACTGGAAGAGCGCGGACAGCTTTGGGACCTTGGGAAGGCTTGTTGCCACTCGGGCCCCAGAGGGGACCAATGGCCCTTATCAGCGGGAAATCGTTGGTAGGTGGCTGTTGCGATTACCGCAAGGTCATCAGCGGTGATGAACGAAAAGAGGTGGAGCATACTGGAGGCCTGAGGAGACTTGTTGTCACTCGGACTCCAGGGAATACCACAGGCTGTTGGCAGTGGGCGATCACTGACGATGACCAGTGTGATAACTCCTAGTGAGTAAATAATAATAATAATAAAAATAAAAAATAAAAATAAATAAATAAAAAAATAACAAATTAATAAAAAAAAAATTTTGTTTAAATGGTGCCGGCCTAGACTGACATCAGACAAAATATTTGTAGAGGGTTGAGGAGGATGAGAAGACCGAGGAGGGACAGTACAAACCAGACCTCCATTGGAAAAGTGCGGAGAATGCTGGGACCTTGGGAAGGCTTATTGCCACTCAAATCCCAGAGAAGACCAATTGTCTTTATCAGTGAGAAACTAATGGTAAGAGGTTGTTGCGATACCGCTTCGTTATCGAAAAGAGGTGAAGAATACTGGAAATCTGGGAGGCTTGTTGTCACTCAGACTCCAGGAAATACCACTGGTTGTTGTCGGTGAGCAATCACTGACGATTATCTGTGTGAGAACTCCTAGTGAGTACAAATAGTAATAATAATAATAATAATAATAATAGACCAATGAAAATGTTATTCCACACTGAAGTGTGCCAGACCGACTGACAAAGCCTCTTTAGAGATGCATGGACATATTTTTTTTTAACTCAGTGGAAAAAGTTTATATTTTGAATCAAAGAAAAAAACTTGAAGACAAAAATAGTTTTGTACTTGTTCCATTTGTAAAATGGCCAATTTTCCACATTTTCAAAAATCTTTCAGGTGATTAAAATAAATCGTCTGCAGCCAAGAAAAGAAAAGAAATCAATCCGTAAAAAAAAAAATGGTGGAAAAAACTGATAGATTTTTAAAAACACACTTTGTTGTTTTGTGTACGTTTGGTGATGAAGAGGTTCAGTTAAAAGTACGGGGGGGGGGGGGTCGGGGGGGGTCAGGGGGGGGGGGAGTCTGGAAGGCTAAAATTTGAAAAGATGAATTCGTCAGCCAGAAAACCATGCACACACACACACACACACACACACACACACACACACACATCTATTTATTGTTTGCATTTATATGTGTGTTCAATTTTGTATGAATCGAAACATTTGTTGAATATTTCACATGCTATGGAAAAGAGAGTTTTAGTTGGACCTGAGTCAAACTTTATTTTGCTTTGAGGCCTAAGGTAAATATTGTAAATACCTACATAGAGAATCCTGAATAGTGTGTGTATGTCTCTCTGTCTCTCTCTCTCTGTCTCTCTCTGTATAAATATATATATATATATATATATATATATATATATATATATATATATATATATATATATATATATATATATATAATGATATTTATAAATAAATATTAATCATTTATTAATTACAGACATCGATGTTCCATGCTTACACAATCTTCAGTGCAGGAAGCTAATTCCCGACGGTCGACGGGAGCGAACTCCGATCACAAATCGCCACTGATTCGCAGTCAGGAGAGTTACCAGTTGGCCACCAGAAATTAGCTTAGAACTTAGGAGGAATTTAACTTTGTAAATACCAAGTCGGCGAGTATTCACAGCAAGCGGTAAAGAGTGATCGACAAGAACAACAAATCGTGTTGGAACTCGCAATGAAGCTAGTAGTACTGCTTGTTATTAAATTCACTCAGAGTGCCCAGTCTTAGCAAAGGGGGGCTATACAATATATATATATATATTAGTAGGGTTCGCGCCTTATGACCGTCTGAGATTGTTACTTCCCAGCGAGCCATAGGTAAAAATATTTAAAAAAATAATTTTATATATATATATATATATATATATATATATATATATTATGTTACAGAAAACTAGATAAAATCAACATGGTACCATAGGTTTCAGGCCGGGAGCAGACTCAAAGTAAAAAATAGTGTTTTTGTTGAGTTTATTTTTATTTATGAACAAATATGGCTGAAAATAGCGATTTATTTATAAATATAAATAAACTCAATGCAAACAACACTATTTTTTTTGTTTATCTGAGTCTGCTCTCGGCTTGAAACCTATGGTACCATGTTGATTTTATTTGATCTTCTGTAATATTATTAATAAATAAATATTCTGCTCTTATTATTAACCAATTAAGCACTCTGTAAACAATGGTATTTTTAATTCCAATGACCAATTCAAACAAACAAACAACCGGAAATACACATATAATTACCATGATATTTCGTTCATGAAGCTCATCGGAAGACTCATCAAAATTATCTGCTTGTAAAATATCGTGCCGGATATATAATGTCGGTATCAAGTTATATAAGACAGTGGGCGATGGTTTTAAATGCAATGAATAGAAAATAGAAATAAAATATGACTTAAATCTGATTATAAAAATAATTATCCAAGAAAATGTTGATAAATTATGACTTTAAGATGATTACAATATTGTTACAAAGTCTAATATTCTTACAGTAATTTAGCATGTGTTACAATATTGTTACAAAGTCTAATATTCTTACAGTAATTTAGCATGTGTTACAATATTGTTACAAAGTCTAATATTCTTACAGTAATTTAGCATGTGTTACAATATTGTTACAAAGTCTAATATTCTTACGGTAATTAAGTATGTGTTACAATATTGTTACAAAGTCTAATATTCTTACAGTAATTTAGCATGTGTTACAATATTGTTACAAATTCTAATATTCTTACGGTAATTAAGTATGTGTTACAATATTGTTACAAAGTCTAATATTCTTACCGTAATTTAGCATGTGTTACAATATTGTTACAAAGTCTAATATTCTTACAGTAATTTAGCATGTGTTACAATATTGTTACAAATTCTAATATTCTTACAGTAATTTAACATGTGTTACAATATTGTTACAAATTCTAATATTCTTACGGTAATTAAGTATGTGTTACAATATTGTTACAAAGTCTAATATTCTTACAGTAATTTAGCATGTGTTACAATATTGTTACAAAGTCTAATATTCTTACAGTAATTTAGCATGTGTTTCAATATTGTTACAAAGTTAAATATTCTTACAGTTATGTAGCATATGTTACAATATTGTAACAAAGTCTAATATTCTTACAGTAATTTAACATGTGTTACAATATTGTTACAAATTCTAATATTCTTACGGTAATTAAGTATGTGTTACAATATTGTTACAAAGTCTAATATTCTTACAGTAATTTAGCATGTGTTACAATATTGTTACAAAGTCTAATATTCTTACAGTTATTTAGCATATGTAACAATAGTGTTACAAAGTCTAATATTCTTACAGTAATTTAGCATGTGTTACAACATTGTTACAAAGTCTAATATTCTTACGGTAATTAAGTATGTGTTACAATATTGTTACAAAGTCTAATATTCTTACAGTAATTTAGCATGTGTTACAACATTGTTACAAAGTCTAATATTCTTACAGTAATGTAGCATGTGTTACAATATTGTTACAAAGTCTAATATTCTTACGGTAATTAAGTATGTGTTACAATATTGTTACAAAGTCTAATATTCTTACAGTAATTTAGCATGTGTTACAATATTGTTACAAAGTCTAATATTCTTACAGTAATTTAGCATGTGTTACAATATTGTTACAAAGTCTAATATTCTTACGGTAATTAAGTATGTGTTACAATATTGTTACAAAGTCTAATATTCTTACGGTAATTAAGTATGTGTTACAATATTGTTACAAAGTCTAATATTCTTACGGTAATTAAGTATGTGTTACAATATTGTTACAAAGTCTAATATTCTTACAGTAATTTAGCATGTGTTACAATATTGTTACAAAGTCTAATATTCTTACGGTAATTTAGCATGTGTTACAATATTGTTACAAAGTCTAATATTCTTACAGTTATTTAGCATGTGTTACAATATTGTTACAAAGTCTAATATTCTTACGGTAATTTAGCATGTGTTACAATATTGTTACAAAGTCTAATATTCTTACGGTAATTTAGCATGTGTTACAATATTGTTACAAAGTCTAATATTCTTACAGTAATTTAGCATGTGTTACAATATTGTTACAAAGTCTAATATTCTTACGGTAATTTAGCATGTGTTACAATATTGTTACAAAGTCTAATATTCTTACAGTTATTTAGCATATGTAACAATATTGTTACAAAGTCTAATATTCTTACAGTAATTTAGCATGTGTTACAATATTGTTACAAAGTCTAATATTCTTACGGTAATTAAGTATGTGTTACAATATTGTTACAAAGTCTAATATTCTTACAGTAATTTAGCATGTGTTACAATATTGTTACAAAGTCTAATATTCTTACGGTAATTAAGTATGTGTTACAATATTGTTACAAAGTCTAATATTCTTACGGTAATTAAGTATGTGTTACAATATTGTTACAAAGTCTAATATTCTTACAGTAATTTAACATGTGTTACAATATTGTTACAAAGTCTAATATTCTTACAGTTATTTAGTATATGTAACAATATTGTTACAAAGTCTAATATTCTTACAGTAATTTAGCATGTGTTACAATATTGTTACAAAGTCTAATATTCTTACGGTAATTAAGTATGTGTTACAATATTGTTAGAAATTCTAATATTCTTACAGTAATTTAGCATGTGTTACAATATTGTTACAAATTCTAATATTCTTACAGTAATTTAGCATGTGTTACAATATTGTTACAAATTCTAATATTCTTACAGTAATTTAGCATGTGTTACAATATTGTTAGAAATTCTAATATTCTTACAGTAATTTAGCATGTGTTACAATATTGTTAGAAATTCTAATATTCTTACAGTAATTTAGCATGTGTTACAATATTGTTAGAAATTCTAATATTCTTACAGTAATTTAGCATGTGTTACAATATTGTTAGAAATTCTAATATTCTTACAGTAATTTAGCATGTGTTACAATATTGTTAGAAATTCTAATATTCTTACAGTAATTTAGCATGTGTTACAATATTGTTAGAAATTCTAATATTCTTACAGTAATTTAGCATGTGTTACAATATTGTTACAAATTCTAATATTCTTACAGTAATTTAGCATGTGTTACAATATTGTTACAAATTCTAATATTCTTACAGTAATTTAGCATGTGTTACAATATTGTTACAAATTCTAATATTCTTACAGTAATTTAGCATGTGTTACAATATTGTTAGAAATTCTAATATTCTTACAGTAATTTAGCATGTGTTACAATATTGTTACAAATTCTAATATTCTTACAGTAATTTAGCATGTGTTACAATATTGTTACAAATTCTAATATTCTTACAGTAATTTAGCATGTGTTACAATATTGTTACAAATTCTAATATTCTTACAGTAATTTAGCATGTGTTACGATCCCTAATAATGAGCCTCGGTTAAAGTTTGTGCTTCTGTTTACCTGGTGCGTTTATAGGGAAACAGAAGCACAAACTTTTATTCAATTTTACTTAAGAGAAAATATAAAAACATATCAACTAATGATGGGACGATTCCAATATTTCCCCCCCCCCCCCCAGATTCCAATTCTTTTCTAAATTCTCGCTTCCGATACAATTACCGATTCCAATTCTTTTTAAATTTCTAAATATTTAGCTATAGAGTTGTTGCTTTTTTTTTTTTGATTACCGTAAAAACCCATGTAAAAACCTGTGCGTATATTTTCGCAAACGTAAAAATACACTTATCGGGGTAGGTGATCTATAGATTTTTGTTTTACTGGTAGTTTAAAAATCAATAAATATTATAGAGCCAAGTCTTTGTCCAAATTGCTTCACGACTGACTGGTCATAAGCAATTTCAGTTGTAAGTCGATGACGACCTGTAATACATATGTTTGTAAAAAACCTTTCATTAAAGGAACCAAGGATTTAATTCATAGACAACCAGCCATCTTGTATTCATAATGCAGAGCTATGAAAAATACGATCAACATTACAAACAATGCAAGTCAGATAATCTAATATTTAATGGAATGGATTAAGAAAAAAATAGTATTTTTATTATCCAAAATCTAAGGCACAAAATGATTTTAAATCTAGAAATACGAAAGTTGGGTACCCCCCTCCCAAATGAGCCTAAATCAATGTTTAATGTTGTCAGCTATTTACGACATATGATATATCTCATTTCATATAATCCAGAGATGAACACCATTCAAAAAGAAGACTTCCAAAGATGTTTCCGGCAGTGGATGGATCGGTGGGCTAAGTGTGTGCAAGCACAAGGGGCCTACTTTGAAGGGGATTAGGGTCCCAACCCCGTCACGTATTTGAAATATTTTTTTCTGGCCTAAGGTCGGATACTTTTTAGACAGGCCTCGTATATATATGAACAATTCAGTTTAATATGCATGTTAATTATATGCAATGACCTAATAAATTTTATATAATGATAATTAATTTCTTTAATTTTAATTACTTATTTAATTGAACAAATATTTCTTAGTTCATTAAAACGTATTGTCATAAGAGAGATAAGTTGTTGTCATTTTGCTAATTGCCCCTTTTCCTCATCTTTACCCTTGAAAGAAAAAAGGATTTCAAGGAGAAAGAAAGGCGAAAGAAAAATAAGGAAAAATGATGAAAAGAAAGAAAAAAAAAAAAACAAACCGAAAAAGAAAATAGAAATAAAAATAGAAATAGAAACAAAGAAAAGGAAAAAATAAAAGAAAAAAGAAAGAATGAAAAAGAAAAAATGAAGAAAAAAAGGGTAAGGAAATTGGACAAAATGGTGGCAAGATAATGCATAACATTTGAAGAAAAAAAAATGAAAAAGAGGAGGAGGTGAAGGAAGAGACGAGGAGGGAGGAAAAGTAGGAGGAAAAGTAGGAGGAAAAGTAGGAGGAAAATTGAAGTGATAAAATGTAGAGGGTGAAAAAAAATTTCAAGTTTGTGAGTTTATGTAAATCGGGAAAAAAGGGGAAATATTTAAATATTAAGGTAATAAATGAACCTCTCCCTCCATCAAAACAAACTAAAAAGAATGAAAACAAAAAAAGAACCCATTCACTACCGCCGCCATCTTTTACCAATGAAAAAGATCTTCGTTTGTTGTTCGGCTGCATTTGATTGAGATGGTTGCTTTTTAATGGCCATGATTTTCTTGCCAGCTCTCAATCAAAATAATTATCTATTTTATGGTTTGGGGCAACTTTTCAGGGATATAAAAGAAATTAAACTAAGCTTTGTCTTCCAACTCGAATTCATTAGATTTGATAAAGGGAAAATCCTTTGGTACGTTTTCCGGTTTGTTCTTGGCGGAATAACTCAGAACAAAGAAGTGGCAGACTTCTGGAGATTGAAGGTTCAATCCTCATTGCAGGTGATACTAAAAATACAATTATAAATTACTTAAGACTTCTACACGATGTTACAAAGTTTAATATTCTTACAGTAATTTAGTATGTGTTACCATGATGGAATGAGAGGAAGCTACCTCAGTGGATTAAATAAAGGGTTCCATTAAAAATTCTGTACAGATTCCCGAGTTCGACAAAATGCACCCGAAGAAGGTCGGATGTTATATCGACCGAAACGTTGTGAGAATAACATCCAAGATGATGCCGATAATCCGAATAATCCAATGGTCATCATCGAGAGTAAAATCCAAAGAACTGAAAGTTTGTTCCTCACCTGGAATTTCATGAAGCAGTCGTTGATTGATGCCACGTACCATATCACTTTTAGGAGCTAGAATTGCCCTTTCCGTTAGCCATTCAGGATTCACATAGTTTTTTTGGCTAGATTTGGGTAAACTTTGCTACTAAATTTTGTAAGTCATGAAACAATTGATGCAATACTTGGAGTCGACAACCTAATAGGTCCCTCACTGTCAACCAAGCTCCAGTCCCCATCCTATCACCGCAATGTAACATCCTTGTGCTTGTTTTACAAATACTTCAATGGATTATCCTCCGATGAATCGGCTACTCTGGTGCCCCCTCGATGTAAATTCACTAGACCAACTCGACAATCAACTAAATCCCATTCATTCACTGTGGAGGTCCCCAGATGCCGGAGAGCCTTCTACTCAAATAGCTTCTTTCCTCATGCTGCTGGCCTCTGGAACTCCCTCCTTGCCCCCTGTTTCCCCGACAGTACTGACATGCAGAAGTTTAAAACTAATGTAAACGGACATCTCACTGCGCAGATCCCATTTAGGTTGATCCCCCCCTCCCTCAATCTTCTCCCCTTTTCTTTTTTCTCAGTAGCCCCTTACGTCTACAGTGGCGGCCTGCCTTGTTTGGGGTGAACTATGTAAAAAAAAAAAAAAAAATACCAATCTTGCCATGGTTGGTTGTTGCAATCTTGACATCATCTATTTTTAGAAGTAGGGAGGCAAACTCATAAGCCATTGGATCCTTATTGCGATGCACACGCATGTTTGCAGATAATGTTACAGTCTTTATGTACTTTCACAAATATGACAATTTAATGCAAGCATTGAGCGCATCAGCGGGACTCCCACATGGAACAATAGGAAGTATATATCGTGGGTTATCTGATAATAAAAGTGTGATGCGACCCTTCACAACCACGTCTCTTGAGATCATGCAATCTTTTATCTAGAGCTTCGAATGCTTTTTTTATGTGCCAAAACGTTAGATAAAACTGATCCTGTGTGATATTACAGTCAGCATATCAGTAGTTTATCTTGCAGGACGAAATCCATATTGCTTGTCGCTGAGTAGGCTGTTTCTACTGAGATGATTGACAACTTCTGGTTTATCACAGATTTCAGCAACTTACTCATGATGCACAGGAGAGCGATTGATCTGTACTGAGATACAGAAAACAAATCTCCTGTAATTTTAAATACTGGCAGACTGACAAAGTTTTCCAAGGTGATGAGAAGCATTTCTCCTTTAAGCAATGATCGAACAGATTTGTAAGGATAGGAGCTAGTTCCGGTTGCAGTTTTTTAAGCACTGATTGGAATGTTGTCAGGACCAGTCGCTTTGCTGGCATCAAGGTTCTTCATAATTTTTTCTAGAGATTCTAACGCTTTTTTTATGTGCCATTGTACATTCATCGCATACGATTAAGGAACAATTCTGTACAACTTTAGACGAATCTGATCCTCTTTCTATTTGGCAAATCGGATCCGTATCGTTTGTTTAGGATAATGGCAACTTAAATGTTGAGTGAGCTGTTCTACTACCAGGTGCATCAGGAAGTATAAGACCACTTTGCTGGCGCCACAACCACAGCTAGTTGCCTTCCGACCTAACTTTTGCAAGAACTAACAAATGTCTTTCTTGTACCTCCGAGTGAATCAAGGAATATAAGGACATCTTTCTCATTTATTACAGTATTAACTACAAAAAAACATGAATCTGCTCATTATTTAGTTGTGCGATTGATGCTTGATCATGCGGTTGATAACTAATTTCACACATCCATGCAGTAATGGGTATTAAATCGATCAGGTGGGGTAAGATCCAATTTTGTCAGTGTTTTACCATTCATCTTATAAGTCATGTCTTCGATATCAACCAGAGTCTGTCGTTTGAAAATGTCATATCAACCTGTTGATTGCGTTCTCTAAGAAGGAAATCGTCATTCTTTTTTATTTTTCTTATCTTTCTGTTTTTGCTGGAGATGGTGCATCCTACCGGATGCCAGACATTCACCGGCTATTTCAGACACTCCAGCCTAGAGATCGTTTTAAGATTCTAACCGTCCCTTTAAGTGCAGTTGTTTGTATTTCTCTTGCACTCGGTTCACCGGGTATACTCGCCAGATAGCTCTTGAAATTCTTCTTCATTAGTCCTGTTGCTCCTATAATTACTGGTATGATGGAGATTTTCCGAAGATTCCAGTTTCTTTTCATGTCGTACATAAGACCTTGGTATTTCGTAATCTTTTCCCTTTCTGCTCTGTTCAATCCTGCATCATTAGGGACACTGACTTCAACTAGGGTTGCTACTTTCTCCCTTTTGTCCCATATTACAATGTCAGGTTTAACAGCTCTGTTTTCTAGATATGTAGCTGTAGGGATTGCATAGTCATAGTGGATGGTGCTTCTTTGTGTGCATCCCAAAGTCGTTTTGGATGAGACACTGCACATGATGGCAAACAAATGTCTCAAATTACCTGCAGCTTCAGATATAGATGCTTCCTGTAAAGAGTTACCATTCTCAAGTAGCCTGTGTGCACTACATGCATTCCTGAATGTATTCATAACTTGACCATTGATTTGAGGTCATTAAAGCTCTGTGGACCTATACCATGGTGTAGAAGCAGTCTCAGACAAAGAAACGGTATCAATATTCTTTTACTAATCAATTATTGTAAGCTGCTTCCTAATATTATGTATAGTTGCTAATTACGGGACATTACTAAGAAATTTCTTACTAAAACTTTTCTCTGTAATTATTATTTAGTAGTAATTTTGGTCTTTACATGTCCGCTCCCAGTCGTGGACTCCAGTCGCATATTTGCCAGGCCTGTATTATGGATCGCCTTGTGTCGGTAACATTATTATTTCTGTTTTATTTTATCATTATTATTATTGGAATTATCACTATTCAGTGTAAGTTTAGACTTTATTTTTATGTTGCGGTTATTCAATTTTTTTATGAAGATTTGTTTATAAATAATTGGTATTTTTTATAGAAAATATTTTTAATTTAATTAATTTTGAAATTTTTATCAATTTTTCTTTTCAAATTTCTCACCATTATTATTTCTATTTTTATTCTCATTTTTTTGATTTTATCATTTTTATTGTTATTTGGTGCAAATGTTAGACTGTATTTTTATGTTTCTGTTTTTTTCAATTTATAGATAATTGTTTTTAAAAATGTCTTTTTCAAGAAAAGATTTTTAATTTAATTAATTTTGAAATTTTTATCAATTTTTCTTTTCAAATTTCTCACCATTATTATTTCTATTTTTATTCTCATTTATTTGATTTTATCATGTTTATTATTATTTGGTGCAAATGTTAGACTGTATTTTTATGTTTCTGTTTCTTTCAATTTATAGATAATTGTTTTTAAAAATGTCTTTTTCAAGAAAATATTTTTAATTTAATTAATTTTGAATTTTTATCAATTATTTGATTCTTAAATTTCTTCTATTTTTGTAATTTTTTTTAATTGTAATGTTTTTGAATGGTGTCTCTACATCTTCTACTCTTATACTTTTCATATTCTTTTTTCTCCTATTCCTTTATGTGAGTGGTTTTATTGTCATCTATGAAGGGGGTTGAAATTGTCATGTCTCTACTCCCTCACGTCTGCTCGAATTGCTGTGTAATTGAGAGTGTACTATACTGTGTATTTTTGCTGCTTTGTTTGACTTGGAACTTTTGGTGTCTAAACCCTGTGCTGCTGAAGAGACTTGGTATCAATAAAGGTCCATTTTGTCTCGGAAACGATCGTACACATAACTGTTGTTGATGTTAAATTCTTGAAACAGATATAAATAAATATGCCATTAATTTGTTTATCTCTGAACTAGAATATATATATATATATATATATATATATATATATATATATATATATATATATATATATAAAATAAATAAATTAAAAAAATAAAAAAATATCTTCGTTATTATATATATATATATATATATATATATATATATATATATATATATATATAAAATAAATAAATTAAAAAAATAAAAATAAAATAAAATAAATTTAAAAAAAATTTTAAAAAACGTTTTTAAGATGAATAAATAATTTATTTTTAAAAACAAATAATCTGCGTTGTGCAAGGTTTTCTAAATATTTTATAAAAAAATATCTTCGTTATTATATATATATATATATATATATATATATATATATATATATATATATATATATATATATATATATTAAGCAATCCAACAAAAGATATAAGCGTCAACTAATATCTTATAATTAGTGAAACATCCGGATAAAAACTGAAGCTCAATATACTGGATAGAGCATTAATACTCAGTCAACCTTCTGGATGTCTTTCCTGATTATGTTTTTTAAATTGTATGACTTGGATGGATTGTATAGATTTAACAAAAAAGTATGTTTTTGGTTCGATATATTTGATGTTATATATTTTTTATGTATTTTTGTATATATTTTTATATATTTTCAAAGTTTAATTTTATTACCTGTAGTAGTATAACTGCGGTAATGGTCCTCTGAAGAAAACTCATGAGCTAAGGACTTTAAGATACTTTGCTTGAACTTTGAATTCTAATAAAATTTTATTGACACCTTATTTTATTACTTCATTTTATATATATATATATATATATATATATATATATATATATATATATATATATATATATATATATATATATATATATATATATATAAATAAAGGTAATCTCATAAACCAATGAACGGATCATTATAAATTTTGGAATATATATTCTTGGCAACACGGTGAATAACATGTGCACATTATCTTTTTTTTGTAAACTTTACTAATTATAGGGTGCGCCTACTCAAACTCGCCCCCCCCCAAAAAAAAACTTTTAAAATAAGTTAGATACAAAAGATTTAAAAGAAAAAAGAATTGCTCCACATCAAATTTTGAATTACCTAAATTGGGATCTGCACAGCGAGATGTCTGTTTACATTAGTTTTAAATTTCTGCATGTCAGTACTGTCGGGGAAACAGAGGGCAGGGAGGGAGTTCCAGAGGCCAGCAGCATGAGGAAAGAAGCTATTTGAGTAGAAGGCTCTCCGGCATCTGGGGACCTCCACAGTGAATGAATGAGATTTAGTTTATTGTCGAGTTGGTCTAGTGAATTTATGTCGAGGGGGCACCAGAGTAGCCAATTCATCGGAGCATAATCCACTGAAGTATTTGTAAAACAAGCACAAGGATGCTACATTGCGGCGATGGGACAGGGACTGGAGCTTGGTTGATAGTGAGGGACCTATTAGGTTGGCGACTCTTTTTTAGACCTTGTCAAGGAGGGAGAGACTAGTAGATGATGCACCAGCCCAGATGTGGCAACAATACTCTATGCATGGGCGGATGGTGGCTTTGTAGAGATACAGGATAATGTCAGGTGTGGGGAGTTTACTAGCACGGTAGAGGGAGCCAACCTTCTTTGCGGCAACCTTGGCAATGTCTTCAATGTATTTGTTCCAATTCATGTTACTTGTGAAGGTTAGGCCGAGGAGTTTGAATGATGAACTCTCAGGTAGGTGTTATTTGCCATGACAATCGGTGGTTGCTTATACCCGCCATGTGACGGGTGTTCTACTAGTATTTATGTAAGAAAGTTCAACTGTCTTTTTGCGGTGCTGATAAAAAAATTTTCAAATCAAACGCAAAAAAAACACACGATTTCTAAAGAACTTAGATAAAAAAAAAAAATTCTTCAGCAAATTTCATTGTTACCGAATTCCATCACTGTCAGTGGTAAGTATTAATTTATCCGTCTTGTAAAAAAATGCGATTGCTTAAATCATGTGTCACGTGACCCTTGCAACGAGCTTCGAGAGGGAGGGAGGCGGGGGGGGTGCGGAGAAAACTCTCTCCCTATCTCTTTCTCTCTACTCGCGTCGAAGAAAGTCGCCGCCTTACATCGAAGATCCGTCCTCGACAATTATTCAGATAGAGAGTGAGCCATTGTGACGACGGTGGCCTTTTCTTTTTGTCTGTAGGGCTGTTGTATTGGTTCTGTTCAACTTTAGGAGGTCCACTCTCCCAGGCCTCGCCTTCTCGCTTTGGGAAGGAGTCAGTTTTCAGTTCATGGGGAATGCCGACAGGGTTGTTCAGACAATTCTTAAGGGGCCAGCGTGCACCACCCTTTTATGCATTGATTGGCCTAGTCTTCCAGCCTTGTGCAACATCTTCCAGCGATTGGAGGAAAGTAAACACACACACACACACACACACACACACACACACACACCCCTCCCCTCTCTCTCTCTCTCTTTCTTGTGTCACGTGTGAAAGACACCAACTTCCTCCTGAAGCGTAGCACGTAATTCAGAGAACCAAATAATACTTTCTGTACACTGGACAGGAGGAGGGAGAAGGAGAGGAGGGAGAAGGAGAGGAGGAGGGAGGGAGAGAGAGAGAGGGAGGGAAAGTGGACAAAGGAAGAGGCAGAGGCGAGGGGGAGGGAAGCGGAGAGAAAGAGAGGGAAAGTAGACAAAGGAAGAGGCAGAGGCGAGGGGGGGGGGAGGGAAGCGGAGAGAGAGAGAGAGAGAGAGAGAGGGAAAGTGGACAAAGGAAGAAGCAGAGGCGAGAGGGGGGAGGGAAGCGGAGGCGACCACGATTTGCCAAGTGCAATTTATTGGGACTGTCTCCGAGAATATCGATCGGTATCTTGCGAATACACTGTCAAGATAAGTAGCGGGTCTGTCATGCAACCAACGTAGGTGTTCCCTGTATTTAATTCTTCTTAGACGTGCTCGACGCATACATGCCCCACCTTCACACATGCCCCGAAGCTAAATCCCTAAGATTACATGTACGGAAGATTGGGGAAGGATTTCAGCTTTTGAGATTTATTCAATCAATAATCTCAGTTAAACTTTGAATATATATCATACAAGCAAAACAAAAAAAAAACTACCCGCCATCTGACAGCTATCAATCTGGTTCTAAGTAAAATAACCTTATATTACATATCTTTAATATAAATCTATTCTAATTTTAAAAAAATAATAGTTTTCATTTAAATTACCTCCCTTGAAAATTAACAAATAGAATATTTTAAGAAAGGTGTTGGTAATTTATCCTTTATTTTATTAAATTACTTTAATTAATTACTGTTAATATCAGCAAAATTATTGCATATATATAAAAGAAATAGGACAATACAATTACAAATGAATAACACCAAACATTAATTCATTATTAACTGTTTACAAAATAGTTATGCAAATTAGGCATATAAATAGCTGTGCTTGGATCTTTGCTCTCAATTATATATACAATATTTAAAAAGACTATGTCGTATCATTGATTGATACACGCCATAAACTGGTATCGTCTTGGCCTTCGGGGCTTGATTTACGCCGGTCTATGTGACGGTCCTGTGCAGTTCTAGGAGGTCCACCCTCCCAGGCTTTGCCTCCCCTCTTTGGGGAGGAGTAAGTTTATTGCTTACTGCCTGAGGCGCCCCTACCGGGGAATGCCGACGGGGCTGCCCAGGCAATTTTTAATGGCCAGAGTGCTCACCTTCTCGGGCGCTGGCTTTTAAAGTCCCACTTTCCCGACCCGACCTTGGGTCACATCTTACCTTGTGGGAGTAAGATAAACCTGGCCTTGTGCCTAACCTCCTGGGGAGGTAAATAAAATGTTGTATTATTGATTTAATCAACAGTGAGCCGTTTTGATGGTAATATAGGTGTGATAATTCTTTATTAAAGCACTTTAATTAATTACTGTTAATATTGACAAAGTTATTGCATATATATAAGTAAATAGAACAATAAAATTACAAATGAATAACACCAAACATTAATTTATTATGAACTATTTAAAAAAATTGTTATGTAAATTAGGCACACAAATAACTGTGTTTGTGTCTTAGTTCTCTGCTGTATACATATTCTCTACTATATATATATTTTCTACTATATATATATATATATATATATATATATATATATATATATATATATATTATCTACTATATATATTCTCTACTATATGTATATTCTCTGCTATATATATATATATATTCTCTGCTATATATATATATATATATATATATTCTCTACTATATATATATTTTGTACTATATATATACCGCATTTAAACTAAAACAATGCATGCACTATATATATATATAACGTTTAAACTTTTTTTAAAATGGAAATCGCTCCAGACAAGATATGAAACCACTTGATGAAAGGAGCTAAACAAAAAAAATACTAGCTCAACGTCAAAAACTAGTCAACGAAACGTATTAGATGGATAGATTCCGGCCCAGTAAACAGCATTTATTTCCCCTTTGTCAGAAACATCGCTCATGGAATGTGAGGGCTAAAGGGAAGCAAGAGTTAAAAACCTCAAAATGGGAACAAAACCGAATTAAGACAGCAGATCTTGGACAAATAAGGATCTCGGTATCCTCGAAGACAGAGTTATATTATACTGCAGTTTCACGGTATCACCAATCATCAGAAGTGTCTCTGATTGGCATCAATCGAAAAGCAAAACCAGGAAAATAAAACGGTATTTATACACGTGACCGCCCATTTTGCTGATACGAGTAAGTATGTGCACTAGTATATGCAAAAACAACAAACCCCGCGGTTACGTGTCTGTAAATCCGTCGCGCTAACCGCCAACAGAATAGAAAAAAAAGAATCGTTAATTTTTTCTTGGTATTGTAAATTCTTATTGACCTTTTAGGGGTCACAAGTTCGTGTCTGTAGGTTTTAATTTGTAAGAATACACACAATAATGGTTTTATCGAACTGCATTAAAAACCGGAAAGAAAGGAATTATCAGTTGTGTGTGGAGAAATTGAAGGCGAATATTGCGGACATGATAGGTTTGTTATACGATCAAAATAGAGGCGTCGTCACGGTTGGAATATTAGCAGAATTTATAACATCGTTCAATATTGAAAGAAAAAAAACAAAAAAACAACCACAAAAAAGATAAATGCTTAGAGTTCCTATTTACTTGTCTCCCCACAAAGACAGAGTTAGACACAAGGTCAGTTTTTAATGTGGGGAGAATACAGCTCCCCAAAAAGGGGAACTCTGTATTGAAACAAGAATAAAAAATTGCCTCAGTCTAAAAGAATTTCACTTCATTAACCGAGGACAGAAAAGATGAAGTGTAATATCAGAACAGATACTACACTTTGCTCCTAGCCAAAAGGCCAAGGAGCATATATCAATATTTAAACTACCCCCCCCCCCCCCGAAAGCTCCACTCTATAATAAAGCACAATGTGTGTGTGTGTATATTGATGGATACTCGGGGGGGGGGGGGGAGAGCTGACCCATATGTTTTTAACTGAGATCACCGTGGTCGGACTGCTGCCGGATACTTGATGTTATTTTTTTTTGCAGGGGGGGGGGGGGGGGGTACCATTTGTCTTTGTTGCCTTTTTCTCTTTTTTTTCCCATGCCTTCCTGAATTATCAGAATTTTATCAGATCTCCCCTATTGAGACTCTCTCATAGTTTTTTTTTCGTTCTGTTTCTTTCGTTTCGCAACAACATGAAAATATTTAAAGAAATGTATAAACTTTGTTCTGTACTTACGTGTTAGCTGAAAATAAGATTGTACAGAAAAAAATAACGCAAATTCATCCAGTATTTATTAAATTATAAGAAAAAGAAAAACAAAACATCTTACGTATCGGTAGACATTTCAGCTTACAAATTAGGCAAGGGAGATAAGTTTCGGAAAAAACTCAAAATATAAGAAAAATGGCGACATATAGATAAAATCGTTTTTATTTTTGATTTAATAAATACTGAATGAATTTGCGTAAATTTTGGTGTACAGTCTTCTTTTCAGCTACCATGTAAGTACATAACAAAGTTGATAAATTTCAAAAGAAACCTAATGACATGAAAATATTTAAAGAAATGTAGAAACTTTGATCTGTACTTACGTGGTACTAGCTGAAAATAAGATTGTACAGAAAAAAATGACGCAAATTCATCCAGTATTTATTAAATTATAAGAAAAAGAAAGAAAAAAATCTATCTTACGTATCGGTAGACATTTATACTTACTTATTAGGCAAGAAAACTGCTTAAAAACTTGTTAGAATTTTCAAAAATATTTCAAAGGTTGATGAGAAAAGAATTTGAACCAAACAAAACAAAATATATTGAAAAGTTCAAACTGAACGGAATTGAAATTCTCAGTTGAACATATTAAGGAAAATATGCAAATAAATATGTTCAGTCTTGAATAATATTATTCCATGATAAATGCCAGTATACTGAAATCATATGCCCATAATAGGGTTAAGATGAAAATTAATATACACTAAATGTACAAAAGCAAGGAAATTCCCAAATTTTTACACTTTTATTGTCATTAAGGGTATGCGAGCACAACAGGGCTATGTATTTTACTGGTAGGAATTTTTCTTCAGCGCACCTCACACACTTCATCCACTCATGCATAGAGATTTATACTGTAGTGATGTGATAATGAAATGGTTTAGTTGATATGTAGTCATACCCTTAATGACAATAAAAGTGTAAAAATTTGGAAATTTCCTTGCTTTTGTACATTTAGTGTATATGAATTTTCATCTTAACCCTATTAAGGTCATATGATTTCAGTATACTGGCATTTTTCATGGAATGTCACTACTTTTGTAAAAGCTATGCCTCAATACAATTGTCATTTTAAAGGTTTTTGGAATTTTCTGGAAAACTAAGGTATATGGTAAACTGAAATTAAAATGCCACCAACTAGACCCTAGAACCTTTATCTCTGCCAAAAATCAGCTGAATCCATCAAATAGTTGATGAGATACATGGTGGCACATACGTACGTACATACGTATGTACACACAGATAACATGATTTCATGATTGAATTTTCTGGATCTCTGGGTTGCCTTGACTAATGATGCTGAAATTCTACACACTTATAGAACCTATCAAATAAAAATGTTGTGCAAAGTTTTAACTAATTTGGTTTATTGGTTTTTGAGTTATGATTGATCAAAGAAATGAGATTTCCAGCATAGGCCATTCGTAAAGTATATTAAGGGATAGAGCGCTCTCGCGTCTCCCTTGATTTGTTTTTTTCACTCTTTTATATAAGGAAAATGAATTCTAATTAAGAAATTGTAAACACATTTAGAATTTAATAATTTAAAACTTTAAAAATTTTAAAATCTAGATCCCTGCAACTTAATAATTTAAAAATTAAAAAAACCAGACTTTTGCAACTTAAAAAAATTTAAAGAGATTCAAAGAGATTTAAAGAGATATTTAGGCATATTCAATGTCTTAATCTTATAGGCTGGGAAGATTTAACACACACATCTCCAAAACTGGATATTCCGAAGCCAGTCCCGACACTCACTCAAACAGCTACGGTGGATTTGGTGGTGGGCTGAATTGTGCATACTTGAATTTCCTCCTATGGCGACATTTGGAAACTAATTCATTTCTAGAGTTGATCAAATTTAAACGTTTAGGTGCTGTGGCAATCATCACAGACTTTGAATTGCATAGACTGCAAGATCTAGATCCTGGATTATAAGAGTTTGATTTTTTCAGGATCGACCATTTTATACGGTGTGGAATATTTTTGGATCTTAGATTTTTAACTAATTTTTAATTTACATACACCTTAAATACACTTTTCACTGCTATCTACTGCATCGATAGCAAACGAATTTCCCGCCTGGATAACTTTTTACATTTTTGGACCATCACTCACCATCTGGATTATTTCTTAATCAACCTCTTTGATATCTTGCCTGGAGCTATTTTAAGCTTGTTGACTTGGATGAACTGTATAGGTTTACAAAAAAGTATGTTTTGGGCCGATATATTTGATGTTTTATATACCTTTATGTATTTTTATATATATTTTTTAAATATATTTTCAAAGTTTAATTTTCATTACCTGCAGTAATGTCATTGCGGTAATGGTCCTCTGAGGAGAAGATTTTCTTTGAAAACTCATGAGTTAAGGACTTTAAAGAACTTTGCCTGAACATTGAACTGTAATAAAATTTGATTTGCACCTTATTCTATTCTTTCACTTTATCTATTGCTATATATATATATATATATATATATATATATATATATATATATATATATATATATATATATATATATAAATAATTAATGTTTATTTATAAATATTATATATATATATATATATATATAAATAATTAATGTTTATTTATAAATATATATATATATATATATATATAAATAATTAATGTTTATTTATAAATATTATATATATATATATATATATTAATTTTAAGTAAATAATATTAAATTATTTTTACCTACATATGCCAGCATTTCAACCTTTCACTCTCATCAGTGTAGGGAATGATAATTTCACACAGTCGCACGGTTCGAACCCCTAGACTCCGCAAGCATATATATGTCTAGGAGGAGTCCGTGAACAAACAGATAGAGAAGTTTTTTTCTTACTAGTGAGTCACTGCTTATCAAGGCCCAAAGCCACTCGAGGACAAGAGTTAATGAGATTGTCGGTTGGCGATGAACAATACTACGAGAGGATTGGAAACGATGGGTGAAATTGATTATTTAAGTGGATGGCTCAGAATTTGTTAACATTGAACTTGAAAACGACCATGTTGTAGTCAGCTGGGAAGCTACACCGTGGTATTGTATTCCGTAGATGGGGGGGGGGGGGTTCTTAGGGAGGAAGTTTGTTCATGGAAGTTCCATTTAGTTTTAGGTACACAGAGGAAGAAAGGAACATTATTTACAATGGGGGTAGCTAGATGAGTGTGAAGAAAGATACGGACGAAGCAAAAAAAAATGCCCCCCCCCCTCCAAAATAAATGAAAGAAAAAGCCTTTTCTTATGCATTAGTTTTGCCCACTTAAACTTGTGTGTTTGTTGATCAAAACATTATTTACAATGGGGGTAGCTAGATGAGTGTGAAGAAAGATACGGACGAAGAAAAAAAAATGCCCCCCCCCCCTCCAAAATAAATGAAAGAAAAAGCCTTTTCTTATGCATTAGTTTTGCCCACTTAAACTTGTGTGTTTGTTGATCAAAACATTATTTACAATGGGGGTAGTTAGATGAGTGTGAAGAAAGATACAGACGAAGCAAAACAAATCCCCCCCTCCAAAATAAATGAAAGAAAAAGCCTTTTCTTATGCATTATTTTTGCCCACTTAAACTTGTGTGTTTGTTGATCAAAACATTATTTACAATGGGGGTAGCTAGATGAGTGTGAAGAAAGATACAGACGAAGAAAAAAAAAATGCCCCCCCCCCTCCAAAATAAATGAAAGAAAAAGCCTTTTCTTATGCATTATTTTTGCCCACTTAAACTTGTGTGTTTGTTGATCAAAACATTATTTACAATGGGGGTAGCTAGATGAGTGTGAAGAAAGATACGGACGAAGCAAACCAAATGCCCCCCCCCCCTCCAAAATAAATGAAAGAAAAAGCCTTTTCTTATGCATTAGTTTTGCCCACTTAAACTTGTGTGTTTGTTGATCAAAACATTATTTACAATGGGGGTAGCTAGATGAGTGTGAAGAAAGATACTGACGAAGAAAAAAAAATGCCCCCCCCTCCAAAATAAATGAAAGAAAAAGCCTTTTCTTATGCATTATTTTTGCCCACTTAAACTTGTGTGTTTGTTGATCAAAACATTATTTACAATGGGGGTAGCTAGATGAGTGTGAAGAAAGATACAGACGAAGAAAAAAAAATGCCCCCCCCCCCTCCAAAAAAAATGAAGGAAAAAGCCTTTTCTTATGCATTATTTTTGCCCACTTAAACTTGTGTGTTTGTTGATCAAAACATTATTTACAATGGGGGTAGCTAGATGAGTGTGAAGAAAGATACGGACGAAGAAAAAAAAATGCCCCCCCCCCTCCAAAATAAATGAAAGAAAAAGCCTTTTCTTATGCATTAGTTTTGCCCACTTAAACTTGTGTGTTTGTTGATCAAAACATTATTTACAATGGGGGTAGCTAGATGAGTGTGAAGAAAGATACAGACGAAGCAAACCAAATCCCCCCCCCCTTCCAAAATAAATGAAAGAAAAAGCCTTTTCTTATGCATTATTTTTGCCCACTTAAACTTGTGTTTGTTGATCAAAACATTATTTACAATGGGGGTAGCTAGATGAGTGTGAAGAAAGATACGGACGAAGAAAAAAAAAATGCCCCCCCCCCTCCAAAATAAATGAAAGAAAAAGCCTTTTCTTATGCATTAGTTTTGCCCACTTAAACTTGTGTGTTTGTTGATCAAAACATTATTTACAATGGGGGTAGCTAGATGAGTGTGAAGAAAGATACAGACGAAGAAAAAAAAATGCCCCCCCCCCTCCAAAATAAATGAAAGAAAAAGCCTTTTCTTATGCATTAGTTTTGCCAACTTAAACTTGTGTGTTTGTTGATCAAAACATTATTTACAATGGGGGTAGCTAGATGAGTGTGAAGAAAGATACAGACGAAGAAAAAAAAATGCCCCCCCCCCTCCAAAATAAATGAAAGAAAAAGCCTTTTCTTATGCATTATTTTTGCCCACTTAAACTTGTGTGTTTGTTGATCAAAACATTATTTACAATGGTGGTAGCTTGATGAGTGTGAAGAAAGATACAGACGAAGAAAAAAAAATGCCCCCCCCCTCCAAAATAAATGAAAGAAAAAGCCTTTTCTTATGCATTATTTTTGCCCACTTAAACTTGTGTGTTTGTTGATCAAAACATTATTTACAATGGGGGTAGCTAGATGAGTGTGAAGAAAGATACAGACGAAGCAAACCAAATCCCCCCCCCCTTCCAAAATAAATGAAAGAAAAAGCCTTTTCTTATGCATTATTTTTGCCCACTTAAACTTGTGTGTTTGTTGATCAAAACATTATTTACAATGGGGGTAGCTAGATGAGTGTGAAGAAAGATACGGACGAAGAAAAAAAAAATGCCCCCCCCCCCTCCAAAATAAATGAAAGAAAAAGCCTTTTCTTATGCATTAGTTTTGCCCACTTAAACTTGTGTGTTTGTTGATCAAAACATTATTTACAATGGGGGTAGCTAGATGAGTGTGAAGAAAGATACAGACGAAGCAAACCAAATCCCCCCCCCCTTCCAAAATAAATGAAAGAAAAAGCCTTTTCTTATGCATTATTTTTGCCCACTTAAACTTGTGTGTTTGTTGATCAAAACATTATTTACAATGGGGGTAGCTAGATGAGTGTGAAGAAAGATACGGTCGAAGAAAAAAAAAATGCCCCCCCCCCTCCAAAATAAATGAAAGAAAAAGCCTTTTCTTATGCATTATTTTTGCCCACTTAAACTTGTGTGTTTGTTGATCAAAACATTATTTACAATGGGGGTAGCTAGATGAGTGTGAAGAAAGATACGGACGAAGAAAAAAAAATGCCCCCCCCTCCAAAATAAATGAAAGAAAAAGCCTTTTCTTATGCATTATTTTTGCCCACTTAAACTTGTGTGTTTGTTGATCAAAACATTATTTACAATGGGGGTAGCTAGATGAGTGTGAAGAAAGATACAGACGAAGAAAAAAAAATGCCCCCCCCCCTCCAAAATAAATGAAAGAAAAAGCCTTTTCTTATGCATTATTTTTGCCCACTTAAACTTGTGTGTTTGTTGATCAAAACATTATTTACAATGGGGGTAGCTAGATGAGTGTGAAGAAAGATACAGACGAAGAAAAAAAAATGCCCCCCCCCCTCCAAAATAAATGAAAGAAAAAGCCTTTTCTTATGCATTATTTTTGCCCACTTAAACTTGTGTGTTTGTTGATCAAAACATTATTTACAATGGGGGTAGCTAGATGAGTGTGAAGAAAGATACAGACGAAGAAAAAAAAAATGCCCCCCCCCCCCTCCAAAATAAATGAAAGAAAAAGCCTTTTCTTATGCATTATTTTTGCCCACTTAAACTTGTGTGTTTGTTGATCAAAACATTATTTACAATGGGGGTAGCTAGATGAGTGTGAAGAAAGATACGGACGAAGAAAAAAAAATGCCCCCCCCCCCCCTCCAAAATAAATGAAAGAAAAAGCCTTTTCTTATGCATTATTTTTGCCCACTTAAACTTGTGTGTTTGTTGATCAAAACATTATTTACAATGGGGGTAGCTAGATGAGTGTGAAGAAAGATACGGTCGAAGAAAAAAAAAATGCCCCCCCCCCCTCCAAAATAAATGAAAGAAAAAGCCTTTTCTTATGCATTATTTTTGCCCACTTAAACTTGTGTGTTTGTTGATCAAAACATTATTTACAATGGGGGTAGCTAGATGAGTGTGAAGAAAGATACGGTCGAAGAAAAAAAAAATGCCCCCCCCCCCCTCCAAAATAAATGAAAGAAAAAGCCTTTTCTTATGCATTATTTTTGCCCACTTAAACTTGTGTGTTTGTTGATCAAAACATTATTTACAATGGGGGTAGCTAGATGAGTGTGAAGAAAGATACGGACGAAGAAAAAACAAATCCCCCCCTCCAAAATAAATGAAAGAAAAAGCCTTTTCTTATGCATTATTTTTGCCCACTTAAACTTGTGTGTTTGTTGATCAAAACATTATTTACAATGGGGGTAGCTAGATGAGTGTGAAGAAAGATACAGACGAAGAAAAAAAAATGCCCCCCCCCCTCCAAAATAAATGAAAGAAAAAGCCTTTTCTTATGCATTAGTTTTGCCAACTTAAACTTGTGTGTTTGTTGATCAAAACATTATTTACAATGGGGGTAGCTAGATGAGTGTGAAGAAAGATACAGACGAAGCAAAAAAAATGCCCCCCCCCCCCCTCCAAAATAAATGAAAGAAAAAGCCTTTTCTTATGCATTATTTTTGCCCACTTAAACTTGTGTGTTTGTTGATCAAAACATTATTTACAATGGGGGTAGCTAGATGAGTGTGAAGAAAGATACGGACGAAGAAAAAACAAATCCCCCCCTCCAAAATAAATGAAAGAAAAAGCCTTTTCTTATGCATTATTTTTGCCCACTTAAACTTGTGTGTTTGTTGATCAAAACATTATTTACAATGGGGGTAGCTAGATGAGTGTGAAGAAAGATACAGACGAAGAAAAAAAAATGCCCCCCCCCCTCCAAAATAAATGAAAGAAAAAGCCTTTTCTTATGCATTAGTTTTGCCAACTTAAACTTGTGTGTTTGTTGATCAAAACATTATTTACAATGGGGGTAGCTAGATGAGTGTGAAGAAAGATACAGACGAAGAAAAAAAAATGCCCCCCCCCCTCCAAAATAAATGAAAGAAAAAGCCTTTTCTTATGCATTAGTTTTGCCCACTTAAACTTGTGTGTTTGTTGATCAAAACATTATTTACAATGGGGGTAGCTAGATGAGTGTGAAGAAAGATACAGACGAAGAAAAAAAAATGCCCCCCCCCCCTCCAAAATAAATGAAAGAAAAAGCCTTTTCTTATGCATTAGTTTTGCCAACTTAAACTTGTGTGTTTGTTGATCAAAACATTATTTACAATGGGGGTAGCTAGATGAGTGTGAAGAAAGATACGGACGAAAAAAAAACAAATCCCCCCCTCCAAAATAAATGAAAGAAAAAGCCTTTTCTTATGCATTATTTTTGCCCACTTAAACTTGTGTGTTTGTTGATCAAAACATTATTTACAATGGGGGTAGCTAGATGAGTGTGAAGAAAGATACAGACGAAGAAAAAAAAATGCCCCCCCCCCTCCAAAATAAATGAAAGAAAAAGCCTTTTCTTATGCATTATTTTTGCCCACTTAAACTTGTGTGTTTGTTGATCAAAACATTATTTACAATGGGGGTAGCTAGATGAGTGTGAAGAAAGATACAGACGAAGAAAAAAAAATGCCCCCCCCTCCAAAATAAATGAAAGAAAAAGCCTTTTCTTATGCATTATTTTTGCCCACTTAAACTTGTGTGTTTGTTGATCAAAACATTATTTACAATGGGGGTAGGTAGATGAGTGTGAAGAAAGATACAGACGAAGAAAAAAAAATGCCCCCCCCCCTCCAAAATAAATGAAAGAAAAAGCCTTTTCTTATGCATTATTTTTGCCCACTTAAACTTGTGTGTTTGTTGATCAAAACATTATTTACAATGGGGGTAGCTAGATGAGTGTGAAGAAAGATACAGACGAAGCAAACCAAATGCCCCCCCCCTCCAAAATAAATGAAAGAAAAAGCCTTTTCTTATGCATTATTTTTGCCCACTTAAACTTGTGTGTTTGTTGATCAAAACATTATTTACAATGGGGGTAGCTAGATGAGTGTGAAGAAAGATACAGACGAAGCAAACCAAATGCCCCCCCCCTCCAAAATAAATGAAAGAAAAAGCCTTTTCTTATGCATTATTTTTGCCCACTTAAACTTGTGTGTTTGTTGATCAAAACATTATTTACAATGGGGGTAGCTAGATGAGTGTGAAGAAAGATACAGACGAAGAAAAAAAAATGCCCCCCCCCTCCAAAATAAATGAAAGAAAAAGCCTTTTCTTATGCATTATTTTTGCCCACTTAAACTTGTGTGTTTGTTGATCAAAACATTATTTACAATGGGGGTAGCTAGATGAGTGTGAAGAAAGATACAGACGAAAAAAAAAAATGCCCCCCTCCAAAATAAATGAAAGAAAAAGCCTTTTCTTATGCATTATTTTTGCCCACTTAAACTTGTGTGTTTGTTGATCAAAACATTATTTACAATGGGGGTAGCTAGATGAGTGTGAAGAAAGATACGGACGAAGAAAAAAAAATGCCCCCCCCCCCCCTCCAAAATAAATGAAAGAAAAAGCCTTTTCTTATGCATTAGTTTTGCCCACTTAAACTTGTGTGTTTGTTGATCAAAACATTATTTACAATGGGGGTAGCTAGATGAGTGTGAAGAAAGATACGGACAAAGAAAAAAAAATGCCCCCCCCTTCCAAAATAAATGAAAGAAAAAGCCTTTTCTTATGCATTAGTTTTGCCCACTTAAACTTGTGTGTTTGTTGATCAAAACATTATTTACAATGGGGGTAGCTAGATGAGTGTGAAGAAAGATACAGACGAAGAAAAAAAAATGCCCCCCCCCCCCTCCAAAATAAATGAAAGAAAAAGCCTTTTCTTATGCATTAGTTTTGCCCACTTAAACTTGCGTGTTTGTTGATCAAAACATTATTTACAATGGGGGTAGCTAGATGAGTGTGAAGAAAGATACAGACGAAGAAAAAAAAATGCCCCCCCCCCTCCAAAATAAATGAAAGAAAAAGCCTTTTCTTATGCATTAGTTTTGCCCACTTAAACTTGCGTGTTTGTTGATCAAAACATTATTTACAATGGGGGTAGCTAGATGAGTGTGAAGAAAGATACAGACGAAGAAAAAAAAATGCCCCCCCCCCTCCAAAATAAATGAAAGAAAAAGCCTTTTCTTATGCATTAGTTTTGCCCACTTAAACTTGCGTGTTTGTTGATCAAAACATTATTTACAATGGGGGTAGCTAGATGAGTTTGAAGAAAGATACAGACGAAGAAAAAAAAATGCCCCCCCCCCCTCCAAAATAAATGAAAGAAAAAGCCTTTTCTTATGCATTAGTTTTGCCCACTTAAACTTGTGTGTTTGTTGATCAAAACATTATTTACAATGGGGGTAGCTAGATGAGTGTGAAGAAAGATACAGACGAAGAAAAAAAAATGCCCCCCCCCCTCCAAAATAAATGAAAGAAAAAGCTTTTTCTTATGCATTAGTTTTGCCCCTTTAAACTTGTGTGTTTGTTGATCAAAACATTATTTACAATGGGGGTAGCTAGATGAGTGTGAAGAAAGATACAGACGAAGAAAAAAAAATGCCCCCCCCCCCTCCAAAATAAATGAAAGAAAAAGCCTTTTCTTATGCATTAGTTTTGCCCACTTAAACTTGTGTGTTTGTTGATCAAAATATTATTTACAATGGGGGTAGATAGATGAGTGTGAAGAAAGATACAGACGAAGAAAAAAAAATAAATGAAAGAAAAAGCCTTTTCTTATGCATTATTTTTGCCCACTTAAACTTGCGTGTTTGTTGATCGAAACCCATGTTATCCTTGATCGATGAATATATCGTCTGCCAACATTGTTCGAATGACGTTTAATTGGCCAAATAATTCTTTGAATGTTAATGAGTCTTCAAAAACTGACGTTGTTTAATGGAGTCACTTTAAAGATTAATTCTGAAATGAATTTAATGTCTTCACATTAAAGGCTTTATTTTCACTCAGAATTAAAAAAATTACAAAAATAGGAAAAAAAAGTTTATTGTTTAGAATCGAATTGGTTGCTTTGTTTGTTTTGTTTTTTTGTTAATTAATATTAACAAATTTCACGCTTGAATTCAGGAGTCTAAATTCTGAAAACGATAAAAAAAGATATTTGTTTGATTAAAATCTTTATAAGAAATGGTTTGCTCATCCAGGAAGAAAAATAGAAAAGGGTTCAATGCTGGAGCGAAGAAGGCACACCAGTAAAAAAAAAAAATGAATTATTTTTATCACAGGGTGACCCCCCCCCCCTCCAAATTTCATCCATGGAATCGTTAACAAAATTCACAATCCTTTCTGCAATCCATTTAGTACAAATAAACTTGAATCTATACCTGACTTGTCCACCAGGTTTCAGATATGAATGTCTAACAGTTTATCGTCGTTCAATGATAAGCACATTTGGATACAGCGTGCAAAACCGTCAATAATTCTGACATACTCCTCTTTTGGCACTGCCCTGGTTTTGGGTGATGATGATCTTCATTTCAGGAATAGTCTTCGGATTGTTTTGATTGATAGGCATTATTTTTAGATAACCCCACAGGAAAAAAAAAAATCTATGGGGTTATGGTCCGGTAAGTGTAAAGCCCATTCAGGATCTTACTGATGAGACGATCACTAAAGTGCCCCCCCCCCCATATCACTGAACGGCAATAAAACAAAGGTTGAATGGTAGAACAAAGGAGGCTCATCAGAACAGTGAATGTGTTTATTATTATAAGGTGACTCACAGAAAATGCCACCCATGGAATCGTTAATAACATTGGTACAAATAAACAAGTAGCTTCTTTCTCACAACTGCAGCCTTGTGGAACTCTTTTCCTGCTGACTGTTTTCCCTCCTACCTATAGCCTTGGTCTTTTCAAGACTAAGGCTAATAGGCATCTCCTGTCTTTGCGATAATCATATTTCGTTCTTGTTAGCTCCTTACATCAAGTGGCTTCATGCCTTGTCTGGAGCGATTTCCATAAAAGAAAACAATAAAAAAAAAACCCCAAAAAACCCAAAAAACTTCAATCTATGCCTGACTTGTCCACCAAGTTTCAGTCATGAATATCCAACAGTCTTTGCTTTAACACCGTTCAATGTCAGTTATGATCAATATTGAGTGCTACCCAGTGGTTGGTAAGAAGTTTGGGACAGACGAGATTGGAGCTCAGTCGAGCAACTGGAATGAAAATAACGGGATGGCACAGTGGCTTAGTTGGTATCGACGCGGACTGGGAACCTGGGTGTGCCAGGTTCAAATCCAAGTCATTCCACTGAAAACGCTTCCCTCAAACCCACATGACACTTGTGTCTAATCTCCTGGAGGGGGGGATAAATAGAAATCACATTGACACTTGTCCACGGGTGGCCTCGGCCTTGATAAAGTGGTGGTCTCTGTTTAAAAAAAAAAAAAAAATAATAACGATAGAGTAGAGAAAGACTAACAACGTCTTTTCTGTGAGAAAGCAGACGAAGAGGTGCTGTGAGAGATGAACAGGTGTTTCCACAGGATGAGGTGGGTAGCTCTCCACACTTCAAATTACTCGGGGACATTTTGGTGATCGTCTCATCAGTAGGAGATGTGATCCTGAATGGGCTTCACACTCACCGGACCTTAACCCCACAGATTTCTTTTTATCGGTGTTAGGGTGATCTCAAGGATAATGTCTATGAAAACAATCCCCAGACTATTTCTGAATTGAAGTGGGCCATCACAGGCCAAATCAGGAGGGAGGGCTCAAGAGAGGAATGATGTGCCAGAGTGGTATTTTTGGAAGGTCACTTTGTACCAGGTTGTGGTTTAGCCCGTCCGCACCCAGTTCCAGCCTTGCTTTCCATTTTCATAAAATATCCATTCTTCATCACAAATAACTAATCCGTTAAAAAAAGTGAGACGTGTTTGTGGCACACTTGAGCAAGCAGATTGAGTTAACGGCCTGCTAAGCCACTGCCTTTCCTTCTCTTCTCGTGGTTGATTTCCCGCCCTGCCAACTGACCCTGCTACCTCAACTGTTCTATTTCTCTATACTATCCAGATCTCACCTTCCTCTGAAAGTGAGTAACCACTAATAATAAAAACATGAACTATTTTATTTTACTTGTAAAATAGACAATCACTTCACCATGGTAAAAAAGACCGTATTATATTTTAAACAAGCTCTACTTACCCGACCTTTCCCGGGGTGCAATAAAGTTATTTTAGTTTTTGATTTTTTATTGTTTTTTTTTTGTTGTTTTTTTCAATTTATACAGAAAAAGAAATAACATTTTTGTTTTAAGATAGACAATCCCTCCACCATGGTAAACGAACCTTATCATATTGTAAACAAGCTCTACTTACCCGGCGTTGCTTGGGACGCAGTGAAGTGATTTTCATCAGTCTTTAATATGACTCACATTACACATGCATCATATCATTCTCGTATCATTTCTCTCCATGCAACACATATCCTCAACCCTCACTGACCAGGTTTCACTTCCATGCAGCATCACAAGAAAACTCAACTGCCCTTCCATAAATTGAACTATTCTTCAAATTCTTATATTATCCTGTTTTTTTTTAAAATAATTATTTGAGTCACAATTTATCAATTAAAACAGCATTATCATCACAAAAACTTAGTTCTAGTTTATAACAATTTGGTTCAATTAATAATTTAATGACATAATAATAAAATTTAGCTTTGAAGATCTTATTTTAAAAAATAATAATTTGGTTCAATTAATAATTTAATGACATAATAATAAAATTTAGCTTTGAAAATCTTATTTAAAAAAATAATAATTTGGTTCAATTAATAATTTAATGACATAATAATTAAATTTAGCTTTGAAAATCTTATTTTAAAAAATAACAATTTGGTTCAATTAATAATTTAATGACCGAACGATGACATAATAAAATTTAGCTTTGAAAATCTTATTTAAAAAAATAATAATTTGGTAAAAAAATAAACAAACGGCATAGTTAAAAAAAAAAAAACGAAACAAGAATGAAGGTAAAAAGATTCCCAGACAACGCCAGGTAGGTATGGCTAATCAATAATAATGGGAAAATTAGAAGAAAAAAATGAATAAAAGAAATTTTTAGAGTTGGCAGAACGTGTGTCATCTACATCTGCAGTTTTTTTTTTTGGGGGGGGGGGAAAGGGGTATGAGGAGGGGCACTAAACAAGTGAGTTGCGTAAATAATTTAATCTGGCAACTAATCCGTCTTCTTGTCGTTTCCTTTGTCCAAACTTTTGTGTGTGACACAATTCGTGTCTTTGGCAACGTTCAGTCTGTCGAGCAATCGACAGAATCGGACAATGTTTCGTCGGTTGTGTCGCAGATAGAATTGTGCAATACTGAAAGGTTTTCCTTTTGAACCGAAATAGTAAAACCTCGGTGGTTCTGCGAGGAATATTGGCCTGACGAACACGCCAAGTTTACGGTTCAAATGCCGTTAGTATTCAATCTGAGTTTTAGTTTGGTCTGACCGTATTATGGCATATCAACCCTTTTGGGGTTATTTATTTATTTATTATTTGTATTCACTAAGAGTTTTCACACAAATCATCATCAGTGATTGCTCACTGATAATAACCGGTGGTGTTCCCTGGAGTCTGGGTGACAACAGGCCTTCCCAGATTTTCAGTATTCTCCACCTCTTTTGATAACTATTGCAAATGGCTTTGCGGTATCACAACTGACACTAACCTTTGATTTCTCGCTGGTAACGACCATTGGTCTTCTCTAGGAATTGGGCGGCAATAAGCCTCCCCAACGTCCCAGTACTCTCCGCACTCTTCCAGTGGAGGTCTGGTTAGTGCTCTCCCTCCTCTGTCTTCCAATTCTCCTTGACCCTTCACAACAATTTAGTGTGATATTTGCCGAGGCTTGTGCCATCACTTTTTTAGCGGGGGGGGGGGGGGGGGAGGATTTTATAAAAATTCCTTGCAGTTTCTGTTTCTTTGGGTTCATGTGGGGGTGTTTATCTTGTGGTTTTGTTTTCTTCCTATTGTAACTTCCATGTGACTGGTTACCCATCGTAGCTTATACTGGCTGGTTTCCACATTCGAGGATTTTCCTTAAGATTGCGGCTGTTTTCATCATTGAATGGTCTCAGTGATCCCTTTGATTCCAATTTCTCCCAGTCTTTTTTCCAGGTTTTTTGGGATCGTTCCTAGTGCTCTTACGATTATTGGTATTATATTGACTTTCTTCATGCTCCATATCCCTTTCAATTCTGTATTATTATTATTAATAACAATAATATCATCATCATCATCATCATCATCATCATCATCATCATCATCATCATCATCAGCAGCAGCAGCAGCAGCAGCAGCAGCAGCAGCAGCATCTTCTTCGGTTTAACGTCCGTTTTACATGCTTACATGTGAGACGGCTTTTAAAAATTGACTTTCAAACTAACCTATCTCTGGCCAGGTCTTTATTTATCCCTCTTTCTCCCAAGTCCATCTTTAGTACTTCCTCCCATGTTTTCCTTGGCTTAACCCTGTCAACTGACCCTGATACCTCAACTGTTCTACAACTACTAACCCAAGAACTGTCATCCATTCTTTCAACATGGCCATACGAACAAAGTCTCCAGTTCTGCACAAATCTCCCTCTACTGTCCAGATTTAATCTTTCTTTGAAGTCATCAGATCTTTAAGACTCACATTGCACATCAATCTCTCCATGCAATGCATGTCCTCAATCCTCACTAGCCAGGTTTCACTTCCATACATACTCACACTGCGTACACATGCCCGATAGATGGAGTAAATTACAAACAAGCAGAGCATTACTATTGTCGACCAAGTGAAGAGTGCGTCAGGCATGTGTACGCAGTGTGATGATGTATGGCAGTGAAAACTGGCAAGTGAGGGTTGAGGACATGCGTTGCATGGAGAGAAATGATATGAGAATGATACAATGGATATGTAACGTGAGTCTTAAATGCAGACTGATGACTTTAGAGGAAGATTAAATCTGGACAGTATAGGGAGATGTGCACAGAAGCAGAACAGACGACTTTGGTGGTATGGCCACGTTAAAAGAATAGATGAGAGTTTTGGGTTAATAAATATAGAACAGTTGAGGCAGCAGGGTCAGTTGGCAGGGGAAGGCCAAGGAAAACATAGGAGGAAGTGATAGGATGGACGTAGGAGAAAGAAGGATAAATAAAGACCTGGTCAGAGATAGGTTACTTTGGAAGTCAATTTTTAAAGCTGTCCAACACATGCCAGCATGTGAGATCTATTTACTATTTATTACTCTATACTGTGATAATCGTCCAACAAGCAATCCAACATCATTAGCAAATAGTTCTTATCTTACACTATATCATTTGGAGGTGACAGTGGTCAACGGCACGGACTGACAATCTGGCTGTGCCAAATCTGAATCCAGTTCGCTCCACAGAAACACTTTCACGTACGATGTTGGCAAACTTTCACGTGGTCTCTCCTGTAAGTAATTGATTTCTTTCTAGAAACAATTCTAACTAGAAAGATATCGGAGAAACCAATGCCAACAATAGAATTGTAGCAGTTGCATGAACGAACTATTTTGTGTTGGTCTACGTGACCGGCAGTAAGATGTAATTCGGCTTGACGATTATGCAATCATCGCCTCTTCACAGCATGGGGCGAATAACACACCGTACGTGCAGCGAGATTCATATGCGATGAATCATTTGGGTGCAAAAACCAGATCACGTGATGAACAGAACGAGTTAGTTTGCAAAGTGTTCCTCTAACCTAACCCTGAGCGGGTGAAATACTGAACTCCAGGATAATATCATTTCATCTAACCGACATGAATCAGCCCATTGTACCATCTTCATTTTGTTCCTGTGTTCCCGCAAATAAAAGTTCATATCTATTTAGTTGTGGAGCCATTGTTTGTTTCGTGGAAGAATGGTGACTCCTTTTTGCTTATGTGACATTTCTATTTCAGTCAGATTCGGCCAGATGTATTACTCTTCCAAATAAGTTTGTCATTCTGATTTTCTTTCCGATTTAATCTGCAAACCCCAAAATGGTTTCCAACTGATTCATACGAAATGGATGAAAAAAAAGCGAAATCATTTGTACATCACGAATCTGATTTACAATTTCTCAAAAGTCTTATAGAAAATAAACTGGTTTATAAATGCATTCAACCTTTTTTTATGCAACGACTGCTGTTTACCATATATATTGAATATTTTCATCACGAATACATGCTGACAGAATATTCAATAGTTTTGGGTGGATTTTATCAGGTTCAATACTTTTGACTCAGACGATAATATTTTTACATCTAACTCAATCACCCATACTGTTGCTATTTGTAACATTGTAATAACATTTGTAATAATAGTAATAAGCGACTC
>OY744531.1:9794637-9819637 GCA_963556195.1 Sepiola atlantica
TCAGGTTGTCCTGACAAACCCTTGTACAGAGAGACCGAAGACACTCGAGGATGGTGTCTAGTAGGTAATTCAAACTGTTCAGAAATCACTGGAAAAGGTGAATAACAGCAAAAATACACTCAAATCAAACACAATATGTATAGCTTACATGTCATCTTTATCGAAATGTATCGAAATGTGCAATCCTGCATGTTTAGTGGGGTGCATAGTTACAATGCATTTTTAGTGGGGTGCATAGTTACAATGCATTTTTAGTGGGGTGCATAGTTACAATGCATTTTTAGTGGGGTGCATAGTTACAATGCATTTTTAGTGGGGTGCATAGTTACAATGCATGCAATGGGTGAAATATTTAGCTACGTGAAGAGAAACCATTCAAAAATGGGCTGACCTTTGAAATAGTAATGCCTTCTTGGATACGAGATTCAATGCTGTAATTGTGAGCCCTTTGAGTCTTGGTAAAGTTAATGTACCTTCAGCTACGTGGCACCCTGGCTAGTAAGTTGTTTTTATGTCCATAGATAAGCAGCTTTTTATGTCCATAGATAAGCAGCTTTTTATGTCCATAGATAAGCAGCTTTTCATTTCCATAGATAAGCAGCTTTTTATGTCTATAGATAAGCAGCTTTTTATGTCCATAGATAAGCAGCTTTTTATGTCCATAGATAAGCAGCTTTTTATGTCCATAGATAAGCAGCTTAACCTTTTCAAGTCGGCTGACTGTGTGGTCTACTCTAAATGACAACAGTATCTATATTTATTCCAGCAGAGTGGGAAGGGAGGTTAGTTGGGTTTGTGTTAGCAATCTCTGCCCGGTATCTGACATTTAGTTTATTTTAGCCTTCATTATTATATTTAAAGATTAGTATTACTGATTGAAGTCTTGTCACAGCCGTTATTATTCATTTCTTGCTGAGTGATATTGAAGTTCGAGTGACAGGAATTATCCTTAATTTTCTAATTACATTCAAGAATTATTGTAAGTCACCTTGTCTTCTTATACCAGGGGTAACCAGTGATTAATCACTTGTAGTGGTTCGATGATTTGCCTTGTATTTCAGAGACAGTTGAGTTCTTGGGCCTTAAGCTGATGGACTTATGTTTTGATTTGGTCGGGCTTAGAGTTCTGATTGCAGGTCTGTCGTTCGGTGGAGAAATACCATTGTAACTTCTCAAAATAAAACATTGTTACTTGTTTTAAACTGACTTACTTGGCCTTTTGGCTAAGATCAAAGTGTAGTATCTGTTCCGATGGATACTGCACCCCATGGACTGGTATTGTCTTGGCCGTCGGGGCTTGATTTACGCCGGTCTATGGGTCTGTCCTGTGCAGTTCTAGGAGGTCCACCCTCCCAGGCTTCGCCTCCCCTCTTTGGGGAGGAGTAAGTTTATTGCTTACTGCCTGAGGAGCCCCTACCGGGGAATGCCGACGGAGCTACCCAGGCAATTTTTAAACCCCACTTTTCCGACCCGACCTTGGGTCACATCTTACTTGTGGGAGTAAGATAAAAACTGGCCTTGTGCCTAACTCCTGGAGAGGAGTAAATCAATACTTGTTTTAAACTGGAGTTGTGGTTTTGTTTGGAGGGAGAAACCTTCTGCTGCAGCATTGACTGAGACCACACGATTGACACGAAAGCTGCGAATCAAAGACAATAAGCAGATGATGATGGTCTTGTGCAGTAAACACACAAAGACGCATGTTTACAGAAAGACTTCATCAGAGTAAAATTAAATTGGAATTTTAGTCACAAAATAAAAGCAATGGACATGAGACGGTATTAATTGTAACTCTAAAAGATACTTTTTTCCGAGTTCGACAGAAAGCACTTGTGGAAGGTCAGAGGGCAAAACCCCAACTCTTTATTGAAGCTCTGGAGGTGTACTGTTCGCATTTCATTCTCCAGGTCTTGTGACATTCTGTCAGATAATTTAATTGTTTTGCTGCCTTTGCTTAGGATTGAACTCAGAACCTGTTTGGAGTTGTGAACTCGTACGTGTCCAATTATAAGTACGAAATTATAAATCCAAATGTCCAATATCAGTATAATTAAAATCAGAAAGAAAGTTTGTGTTTTGTTCTGAAGAAAATTGTTAACCAATATCTGCCATTTTACGTATCAGAAGAACGATGCTAATTTTCTTTCCACCTTGGTCAAGTGCTTTGATTTAGAAATAATTATGTAATCTATTCTTCATTTCCTTTGTTCCAGCTCGTTTGACTCGTTGGTCTAGTGGTCTTCATCAATTCGTTGTCTTGATACCTCACTGTAATACAGCTTCCTGTTCCAGTAACTTCTTTCCAAGAACCGCAGGCTTGTGGAACTCTCTTTCTTGCTGACTGTTTTCCTCCTACCTATAATCTTGGTCTTTTCAAGACTAAGGCCAATAGGCATCTCTTGTCTTTGCAATAATCATCTTTCGTTCTTGTTCGCTCCTTACATCAAGTGGCTTCATGCCTTGTCTGAAGCGATTTGCATAAATAAATAAATAAATAAAAAAAAATATATCTGCACAAATCTGTTTGTGTTTATACACAAACAAAAAATGCAAACGTATTTTTGTGTAGGTGCATGTCGGTGTGTATGCCACCATTTGTGTGTGCATACATGGATACAAACGACTTTCAATTTATGAGATGTACTCGAGAGGGAATTAAATAATTTCAATATGAATCGAAGAAAAATTCTTCTTCTGGGAAAGAAGATTTGATTAAAAATCAATCAATAACTTCAGAGAAATCGATCTTTCGTCCTATTTCACAAATCGATCTTTCATCCTATTTCACCAATCCAAACGATTGTATTCACACAGCTGATCATGTGGATGATAGAAATCATGGTTGTAAGATTATCTGAATTGAAAGAAACGAGATGACAATATACATAAAGAGACAATATCTAATGTAATAATGATTTTATTTTTATTTCCTACTTACTGTTTCATATTTCGAAGGTAAGCACCTCCTTTTCAAAATGATTCTGCATCAGATCCACGTGTGTGTATGTTTCAGAGTTATTAAAAAAAGAAATCAAGTGTTAAAAATGAAATGTTTCAAAATGCTGTTCGTATGTATTTAATTAGACTTGGTTGACGTTTTTGATGCTCCCTTCTAAAAATTTATTACGATATAAAAATTTTTCAAGCACTAAATATTTAGAGTATAGAAAGTATTTTATAACATAGACAGGTTTGAGGTTTATAAAGCTATGACAATTCAATGTAAGGTTATGAACGTCGGGTGAATTGTGAATTGTGAATTGAAAGAATGTCTGACTGATAAACAAGATGATACTAGACATAAAGACACAATATGTAATAATTTTATTTCTATTTTCTACTTACTGTTTAATCTTTGATCAATACTGTGTTTTTCTTATATTTCGAGGTTGAGCACCTCCTTTTCAAAGTATATCCATATCAGATCTACATGTGTGTCGTGTGTTGGCCGGAAGTAGGTTTTAAGTAAACTAAAAAGTTTCTGTTTGGCAAATCTTGCTCTGTATGAACTTCTTCAATCAGTTTTTTGTGTTTCATCTTTGTCCAGGTATGAAACTGTTATTTGGATTTCATTAAAACGTATGACTTCAATTTGAAATACGCCTCAAAGTCTCTATATCTTTTCAAAATTCCATTTTCTTTCAGAAATTTGAAAACTATAACACGTATGCAATATTTTGAATTCCATTTTCTTTCAGAAATTTGAAAACTATAAAACGTATGCAATATTTTGAATACCATTTTCTTTCAGAAATTTGAAAACTATAAAACGTATGCAATATTTTGAATTCCATTTCTTTCAGAAATTTGAAAACTATAAAACGTATGCAATATTTTGAATTCCATTTTCTTTCAGAAATTTGAAAACTATAAAACGTATGCAATACTTTGAATTCCATTTTCTTTCAGAAATTTGAAAAGTATAAAACGTATGCAATATTTTGAATTCTATTTTCTTTCAAAAATTTGAAAACTATAAAACGTATGCAATATTTTGAATTCCATTTTCTTTCAGCATTTCAGAAATTTGAAAACTATAAAACGTATGCAATATTCTGAAATGATAAAAGCATTTCAGAAATTTGAAAACTATAAAACGTATGCAATATTCTGAAATGATAAAAGCATTTCAGAAATTTGAAAACTATAAAACGTATGCAATATTCTGAAATGATAAAAGCATTTCAGAAATTTGAAAACTATAAAACGTATGCAATATTCTGAAATGATAAAAGCATTTCAGAAATTTGAAAACTATAAAACGTATGCAATATTCTGAAATGATAAAAGCATTTCAGAAATTTGAAAACTATAAAACGTATGCAATATTCTGAAATGATAAAAGCATTTCAGAAATTTGAAAACTATAAAACGTATGCAATATTCTGAAATGATAAAAGCATTTCAGAAATTTGAAAACTATAAAACGTATGCGATATTCTGAAATGATAAAAGCATTTCAGAAATTTGAAAACTATAAAACGTATGCAATATTCTGAAATGATAAAAGCATTTCAGAAATTTGAAAACTATAAAACGTATGCAATATTCTGAAATGATAAAAGCATTTCAGAAATTTGAAAACTATAAAACGTATGCAATATTCTGAAATGATAAAAGCATTTCAGAAATTTGAAAACTATAAAACGTATGCGATATTCTGAAATGATAAAAGCATTTCAGAAATTTGAAAACTATAAAACGTATGCAATATTCTGAAATGATAAAAGCATTTCAGAAATTTGAAAACTATAAAACGTATGCAATATTCTGAAATGATAAAAGCATTTCAGAAATTTGAAAACTATAAAACGTATGTAATATTCTGAAATGATAAAAGCATTTCAGAAATTTGAAAACTATAAAACGTATGCAATATTCTGAAATGATAAAAGCATTTGAGAAATTTGAAAACTATAAAACGTATGCAATATTCTGAAATGATAAAAGCATTTCAGAAATTTGAAAACTATAAAACGTATGTAATATTCTGAAATGATAAAAGCATTTCAGAAATTTGAAAACTATAAAACGTATGCGATATTCTGAAATGATAAAAGCATTTCAAAAATTTGAAAACTATAAAACGTATGCAATATTCTGAATTCCATTTTCTTTCAGAAATTTGAAAACTATAAAACGTATGCAATATTCTGAATTCCATTTTCTTTCAGAAATTTGAAAACTATAAAACGTATGCAATATTCTGAAATGATAAAAGCATTTCAGAAATTTGAAAACTATAAAACGTATGCAATATTCTGTAATGATAAAAGCATTTCAGAAATTTGAAAACTATAAAACGTATGCAATATTCTGAAATGATAAAAGCATTTCAGAAATTTGCAAACTATAAAACGTATGCAATATTCTGTAATGATAAAAGCATTTCCGAAACTTGAAAACTATAAAACGTATGCAATATTCTGAAATGATAAAAGCATTTCAGAAATTTGAAAACTATAAAACGTATGCAATATTCTGAAATGATAAAAGCATTTCAGAAATTTGAAAACTATAAAACGTATGCAATATTCTGAAATGATAAAAGCATTTCAGAAATTTGAAAACTATAAAACGTATGCAATATTCTGAAATGATAAAAGCATTTCAGAAATTTGAAAACTATAAAACGTATGCAATATTCTGAATTCCATTTTCCTTCAGAAATTTGAAAACTATAAAACGTATGCAATATTCTGAATTCCATTTTCTTTCAGAAATTTGAAAACTATAAAACGTATGCAATATTCTGAAATGATAAAAGCATTTCAGAAATTTGAAAACTATAAAACGTATGCAATATTCTGAATTCCATTTTCTTTCAGAAATTTGAAAACTATAAAACGTATGCAATATTCTGAAATGATAAAAGCATTTCAGAAATTTGAAAACTATAAAACGTATGCAATATTCTGAAATGATAAAAGCATTTCAGAAATTTGAAAACTATAAAACGTATGCAATATTCTGAAATGATAAAAGCATTTCCGAAATTTGAAAACTATAAAACGTATGCAATATTCTGAAATGATAAAAGCATTTCAGAAATTTGAAAACTATAAAACGTATGCAATATTCTGAAATGATAAAAGCATTTCAGAAATTTGAAAACTATAAAACGTATGTAATATTCTGAAATGATAAAAGCATTTCAGAAATTTGCAAACTATAAAACGTATGCAATATTCTGAAATGATAAAAGCATTTCAGAAATTTGAAAACTATAAAACGTATGCAATATTCTGTAATGATAAAAGCATTTCAGAAATTTGAAAACTATAAAACGTATGCAATATTCTGAAATGATAAAAGCATTTCAGAAATTTGAAAACTATAAAACGTATGCAATATTCTGTAATGATAAAAGCATTTCCGAAACTTGAAAACTATAAAACGTATGCAATATTCTGAAATGATAAAAGCATTTCAGAAATTTGAAAACTATAAAACGTATGCAATATTCTGAAATGATAAAAGCATTTCAGAAATTTGAAAACTATAAAACGTATGCAATATTCTGAAATGATAAAAGCATTTCAGAAATTTGAAAACTATAAAACGTATGCAATATTCTGAAATGATAAAAGCATTTCAGAAATTTGAAAACTATAAAACGTATGCAATATTCTGAAATGATAAAAGCATTTGAGAAATTTGAAAACTATAAAACGTATGCAATATTCTGAAATGATAAAAGCATTTCAGAAATTTGAAAACTATAAAACGTATGCAATATTCTGAAATGATAAAAGCATTTCAGAAATTTGAAAACTATAAAACGTATGCAATATTCTGAGATGATAAAAGCATTTCAGAAATTTGAAAACTATAAAACGTATGCAATATTCTGAAATGATAAAAGCATTTCAGAAATTTGAAAACTATAAAACGTATGCAATATTCTGAAATGATAAAAGCATTTCAGAAATTTGAAAACTATAAAACGTATGCAATATTCTGAAATGATAAAAGCATTTCAGAAATTTGAAAACTATAAAACGTATGCAATATTCTGAAATGATAAAAGCATTTCAGAAATTTGAAAACTATAAAACGTATGCAATATTCTGAAATGATAAAAGCATTTCAGAAATTTGAAAACTATAAAACGTATGCAATATTCTGAAATGATAAAAGCATTTCAGAAATTTGAAAACTATAAAACGTATGCAATATTCTGAAATGATAAAAGCATTTCAGAAATTTGAAAACTATAAAACGTATGCAATATTCTGAAATGATAAAAGCATTTGAGAAATTTGAAAACTATAAAACGTATGCAATATTCTGAAATGATAAAAGCATTTCAGAAATTTGAAAACTATAAAACGTATGCAATATTCTGAAATGATAAAAGCATTTCAGAAATTTGAAAACTATAAAACGTATGCGATATTCTGAAATGATAAAAGCATTTCAGAAATTTGAAAACTATAAAACGTATGCAATATTCTGAAATGATAAAAGCATTTCAGAAATTTGAAAACTATAAAACGTATGCAATATTCTGAAATGATAAAAGCATTTCAGAAATTTGAAAACTATAAAACGTATGCAATATTCTGAAATGATAAAAGCATTTCAGAAATTTGAAAACTATAAAACGTATGCAATATTCTGAAATGATAAAAGCATTTCAGAAATTTGAAAACTATAAAACGTATGCAATATTCTGAATTCCATTTTCTTTCAGAAATTTGAAAACTATAAAACGTATGCAATATTCTGAATTCCATTTTCTTTCAGAAATTTGAAAACTATAAAACGTATGCAATATTCTGAATTCCATTTTCTTTCAGAAATTTGAAAACTATAAAACGTATGCAATATTCTGAAATGATAAAAGCATTTCAGAAATTTGAAAACTATAAAACGTATGCAATATTCTGAATTCCATTTTCTTTCAGAAATTTGAAAACTATAAAACGTATGCAATATTCTAAAATGATAAAAGCATTTCAGAAATTTGAAAACTATAAAACGTATGCAATATTCTGAAATGATAAAAGCATTTCAGAAATTTGAAAACTATAAAACGTATGCAATATTCTGAAATGATAAAAGCATTTCCGAAATTTGAAAACTATAAAACGTATGCAATATTCTGAAATGATAAAAGCATTTCCGAAATTTGAAAACTATAAAACGTATGCAATATTCTGAAATGATAAAAGCATTTCAGAAATTTGAAAACTATAAAACGTATGTAATATTCTGAAATGATAAAAGCATTTCAGAAATTTGAAAACTATAAAACGTATGCAATATTCTGTAATGATAAAAGCATTTCAGAAATTTGCAAACTATAAAACGTATGCAATATTCTGAAATGATAAAAGCATTTCAGAAATTTGAAAACTATAAAACGTATGCAATATTCTGTAATGATAAAAGCATTTCAGAAATTTGAAAACTATAAAACGTATGCAATATTCTGAAATGATAAAAGCATTTCAGAAATTTGCAAACTATAAAACGTATGCAATATTCTGTAATGATAAAAGCATTTCCGAAACTTGAAAACTATAAAACGTATGCAATATTCTGAAATGATAAAAGCATTTCAGAAATTTGAAAACTATAAAACGTATGCAATATTCTGAAATGATAAAAGCATTTCAGAAATTTGAAAACTATAAAACGTATGCAATATTCTGAAATGATAAAAGCATTTCAGAAATTTGAAAACTATAAAACGTATGCAATATTCTGAAATGATAAAAGCATTTCAGAAATTTGAAAACTATAAAACGTATGCAATATTCTGAAATGATAAAAGCATTTGAGAAATTTGAAAACTATAAAACGTATGCAATATTCTGAAATGATAAAAGCATTTCAGAAATTTGAAAACTATAAAACGTATGCAATATTCTGAAATGATAAAAGCATTTCAGAAATTTGAAAACTATAAAACGTATGCAATATTCTGAGATGATAAAAGCATTTCAGAAATTTGAAAACTATAAAACGTATGCAATATTCTGAAATGATAAAAGCATTTCAGAAATTTGAAAACTATAAAACGTATGCAATATTCTGAAATGATAAAAGCATTTCAGAAATTTGAAAACTATAAAACGTATGCAATATTCTGAAATGATAAAAGCATTTCAGAAATTTGAAAACTATAAAACGTATGCAATATTCTGAAATGATAAAAGCATTTCAGAAATTTGAAAACTATAAAACGTATGCAATATTCTGAAATGATAAAAGCATTTCAGAAATTTGAAAACTATAAAACGTATGCAATATTCTGAAATGATAAAAGCATTTCAGAAATTTGAAAACTATAAAACGTATGCAATATTCTGAAATGATAAAAGCATTTCAGAAATTTGAAAACTATAAAACGTATGCAATATTCTGAAATGATAAAAGCATTTGAGAAATTTGAAAACTATAAAACGTATGCAATATTCTGAAATGATAAAAGCATTTCAGAAATTTGAAAACTATAAAACGTATGCAATATTCTGAAATGATAAAAGCATTTCAGAAATTTGAAAACTATAAAACGTATGCGATATTCTGAAATGATAAAAGCATTTCAGAAATTTGAAAACTATAAAACGTATGCAATATTCTGAAATGATAAAAGCATTTCAGAAATTTGAAAACTATAAAACGTATGCAATATTCTGAAATGATAAAAGCATTTCAGAAATTTGAAAACTATAAAACGTATGCAATATTCTGAAATGATAAAAGCATTTCAGAAATTTGAAAACTATAAAACGTATGCAATATTCTGAAATGATAAAAGCATTTCAGAAATTTGAAAACTATAAAACGTATGCAATATTCTGAATTCCATTTTCTTTCAGAAATTTGAAAACTATAAAACGTATGCAATATTCTGAATTCCATTTTCTTTCAGAAATTTGAAAACTATAAAACGTATGCAATATTCTGAATTCCATTTTCTTTCAGAAATTTGAAAACTATAAAACGTATGCAATATTCTGAAATGATAAAAGCATTTCAGAAATTTGAAAACTATAAAACGTATGCAATATTCTGAATTCCATTTTCTTTCAGAAATTTGAAAACTATAAAACGTATGCAATATTCTAAAATGATAAAAGCATTTCAGAAATTTGAAAACTATAAAACGTATGCAATATTCTGAAATGATAAAAGCATTTCAGAAATTTGAAAACTATAAAACGTATGCAATATTCTGAAATGATAAAAGCATTTCCGAAATTTGAAAACTATAAAACGTATGCAATATTCTGAAATGATAAAAGCATTTCCGAAATTTGAAAACTATAAAACGTATGCAATATTCTGAAATGATAAAAGCATTTCAGAAATTTGAAAACTATAAAACGTATGTAATATTCTGAAATGATAAAAGCATTTCAGAAATTTGAAAACTATAAAACGTATGCAATATTCTGTAATGATAAAAGCATTTCAGAAATTTGCAAACTATAAAACGTATGCAATATTCTGAAATGATAAAAGCATTTCAGAAATTTGAAAACTATAAAACGTATGCAATATTCTGAAATGATAAAAGCATTTGAGAAATTTGAAAACTATAAAACGTATGCAATATTCTGAAATGATAAAAGCATTTCAGAAATTTGAAAACTATAAAACGTATGCAATATTCTGAAATGATAAAAGCATTTCAGAAATTTGAAAACTATAAAACGTATGCAATATTCTGAAATGATAAAAGCATTTCAGAAATTTGAAAACTATAAAACGTATGTAATATTCTGAAATGATAAAAGCATTTCAGAAATTTGAAAACTATAAAACGTATGCAATATTCTGAAATGATAAAAGCATTTCAGAAATTTGCAAACTATAAAACGTATGCAATATTCTGAAATGATAAAAGCATTTCAGAAATTTGAAAACTATAAAACGTATGCAATATTCTGTAATGATAAAAGCATTTCAGAAATTTGAAAACTATAAAACGTATGCAATATTCTGAAATGATAAAAGCATTTCAGAAATTTGCAAACTATAAAACGTATGCAATATTCTGTAATGATAAAAGCATTTCCGAAATTTGAAAACTATAAAACGTATGCAATATTCTGAAATGATAAAAGCATTTCAGAAATTTGAAAACTATAAAACGTATGCAATATTCTGAAATGATAAAAGCATTTCAGAAATTTGAAAACTATAAAACGTATGCAATATTCTGAAATGATAAAAGCATTTCAGAAATTTGAAAACTATAAAACGTATGCAATATTCTGAAATGATAAAAGCATTTCAGAAATTTGAAAACTATAAAACGTATGTAATATTCTGAAATGATAAAAGCATTTCAGAAATTTGAAAACTATAAAACGTATGCAATATTCTGAAATGATAAAAGCATTTCAGAAATTTGCAAACTATAAAACGTATGCAATATTCTGAAATGATAAAAGCATTTCAGAAATTTGAAAACTATAAAACGTATGCAATATTCTGTAATGATAAAAGCATTTCAGAAATTTGAAAACTATAAAACGTATGCAATATTCTGAAATGATAAAAGCATTTCAGAAATTTGCAAACTATAAAACGTATGCAATATTCTGTAATGATAAAAGCATTTCCGAAATTTGAAAACTATAAAACGTATGCAATATTCTGAAATGATAAAAGCATTTCAGAAATTTGAAAACTATAAAACGTATGCAATATTCTGAAATGATAAAAGCATTTCAGAAATTTGAAAACTATAAAACGTATGCAATATTCTGAATTCCATTTTCTTTCAGAAATTTGAAAACTATAAAACGTATGCAATATTCTAAAATGATAAAAGCATTTCAGAAATTTGAAAACTATAAAACGTATGCAATATTCTGAAATGATAAAAGCATTTCAGAAATTTGAAAACTATAAAACGTATGCAATATTCTGAAATGATAAAAGCATTTCCGAAATTTGAAAACTATAAAACGTATGCAATATTCTGAAATGATAAAAGCATTTCCGAAATTTGAAAACTATAAAACGTATGCAATATTCTGAAATGATAAAAGCATTTCAGAAATTTGAAAACTATAAAACGTATGTAATATTCTGAAATGATAAAAGCATTTCAGAAATTTGAAAACTATAAAACGTATGCAATATTCTGTAATGATAAAAGCATTTCAGAAATTTGCAAACTATAAAACGTATGCAATATTCTGAAATGATAAAAGCATTTCAGAAATTTGAAAACTATAAAACGTATGCAATATTCTGTAATGATAAAAGCATTTCAGAAATTTGAAAACTATAAAACGTATGCAATATTCTGAAATGATAAAAGCATTTCAGAAATTTGCAAACTATAAAACGTATGCAATATTCTGTAATGATAAAAGCATTTCCGAAACTTGAAAACTATAAAACGTATGCAATATTCTGAAATGATAAAAGCATTTCAGAAATTTGAAAACTATAAAACGTATGCAATATTCTGAAATGATAAAAGCATTTCAGAAATTTGAAAACTATAAAACGTATGCAATATTCTGAAATGATAAAAGCATTTCAGAAATTTGAAAACTATAAAACGTATGCAATATTCTGAAATGATAAAAGCATTTCAGAAATTTGAAAACTATAAAACGTATGTAATATTCTGAAATGATAAAAGCATTTCAGAAATTTGAAAACTATAAAACGTATGCAATATTCTGAAATGATAAAAGCATTTCAGAAATTTGCAAACTATAAAACGTATGCAATATTCTGAAATGATAAAAGCATTTCAGAAATTTGAAAACTATAAAACGTATGCAATATTCTGTAATGATAAAAGCATTTCAGAAATTTGAAAACTATAAAACGTATGCAATATTCTGAAATGATAAAAGCATTTCAGAAATTTGCAAACTATAAAACGTATGCAATATTCTGTAATGATAAAAGCATTTCCGAAATTTGAAAACTATAAAACGTATGCAATATTCTGAAATGATAAAAGCATTTCAGAAATTTGAAAACTATAAAACGTATGCAATATTCTGAAATGATAAAAGCATTTCAGAAATTTGAAAACTATAAAACGTATGCAATATTCTGAATTCCATTTTCTTTCAGAAATTTGAAAACTATAAAACGTATGCAATATTCTAAAATGATAAAAGCATTTCAGAAATTTGAAAACTATAAAACGTATGCAATATTCTGAAATGATAAAAGCATTTCAGAAATTTGAAAACTATAAAACGTATGCAATATTCTGAAATGATAAAAGCATTTCCGAAATTTGAAAACTATAAAACGTATGCAATATTCTGAAATGATAAAAGCATTTCCGAAATTTGAAAACTATAAAACGTATGCAATATTCTAAAATGATAAAAGCATTTCAGAAATTTGAAAACTATAAAACGTATGTAATATTCTGAAATGATAAAAGCATTTCAGAAATTTGCAAACTATAAAACGTATGCAATATTCTGAAATGATAAAAGCATTTCAGAAATTTGAAAACTATAAAACGTATGCAATATTCTGAAATGATAAAAGCATTTCAGAAATTTGAAAACTATAAAACGTATGCAATATTCTGAAATGATAAAAGCATTTCAGAAATTTGAAAACTATAAAACGTATGCAATATTCTGAAATGATAAAAGCATTTCAGAAATTTGAAAACTATAAAACGTATGCAATATTCTGAAATGATAAAAGCATTTCAGAAATTTGAAAACTATAAAACGTATGCAATATTCTGAAATGATAAAAGCATTTCAGAAATTTGAAAACTATAAAACGTATGCAATATTCTGAAATGATAAAAGCATTTCAGAAATTTGAAAACTATAAAACGTATGCAATATTCTGAAATGATAAAAGCATTTCAGAAATTTGAAAACTATAAAACGTATGCAATATTCTGAAATGATAAAAGCATTTCAGAAATTTGAAAACTATAAAACGTATGCAATATTCTGAAATGATAAAAGCATTTCAGAAATTTGAAAACTATAAAACGTATGCAATATTCTGAAATGATAAAAGCATTTCAGAAATTTGAAAACTATAAAACGTATGCAATATTCTGAAATGATAAAAGCATTTCAGAAATTTGAAAACTATAAAACGTATGCAATATTCTGAAATGATAAAAGCATTTCAGAAATTTGAAAACTATAAAACGTATGCAATATTCTGAAATGATAAAAGCATTTCAGAAATTTGAAAACTATAAAACGTATGCAATATTCTGAAATGATAAAAGCATTTCCGAAATTTGAAAACTATAAAACGTATGCAATATTCTGAAATGATAAAAGCAACTACAAACGCAGCAGCTGGTTTTTCCCTCAAACAAGTTTGAATGAAATTAAACGGAAATTAAATTTTGTTTGTCTCGTTTAATATTTTCGTAAAAAGATTAAGACAAAAGCCACCATTTTATTTGTTCATTTTTCCCTTCTAAAATTCAGATCAATTATAGGCAAAAAGAGAAAGAAAAGCCAAATTCAAAAAATGCACATCTTCTCCTCTCAAGCTAAAGAGCTCCAATTGTTTTCGAGTCAACATATCTGCTTCCCATTTCTACTTAATGCCCAAATGATTTGAAACCATACTGGCACCAAGGGCCCATGGGTTCACCCCAATATCAAATGGGGTATTCACTAGTAGACCAATCTTTGTGAAGAAACGAATAAATTATTTTTTAATCACCAAAAATCAGAAGACTACCCAGTTTTAATGAAACTTTTAGCATATCCACTGGAGGAGGGTTAGGGTTAGGGTTAGGGTTAGTCGACAAGCTTTCTAGAACTGGAGATTCGAACAAAAATATCTGGTTTGCAAACCTACAATTGCTTAAGGATTAGATACGTTCTGCCTATCACTTGGCTTGCACTCCTTCTTTGTCTATTAGCCAGGTGCAGAAGTACGTTCACAGGGACACTTCAAAGACACCCAGTGCTTGTCCTTGTTTCCTGACTAGGACAATGAACGCTGTTCCACTCTCTTTCTCTTCATCTGGGCAAATTGGGGACGCTTGCTTGTCACTTAGTTTCACATGACTAGTTTGGGTCGCTCTTGTTCTGACAGTTCGAGAGTATGGGTTTGATAGCTGTCTGGACAATATCGGGATAATCGTAGTTTTATGTCGTGCATGGAAAGAGACCCTGTACTTACTTCCAGTGAGCTTTCCTGAGGCCACAACTTCATAGATAAAAATTCGGCTAATAGTCTACTTGTGTGAACTTTGTTTACTGACATCCAATAAACACCCACTTAGGATACCCCCTATAAATGTGGGCCTTAATCACAGATAACATATGTCTTTTTTGAGGACGAATAAAAGTTTTTAAAACTTTTTTTCCTAAGTATGATATTAATTCAAGTCTGGTGGTGAGGTCCCAATTTAGGAGGATTTATGGAATGTGAGGCCAGCCGTTAGCTACCATTACTCGCAGGTCCACTCTGACCTTGAATGCTAGTGAATGTAAAGGTTCCATATGGGTTAAAAAGAATCTATCCTGGGTATGACATGCAGCAGCATCCAATGGTCAGGCCCCAATTTGGAATGTTATGGCAGTGTGACGTCACCCTTTGGTTGCCATCATTCCAAGGTCCACAGTTCTATCCACAAGTTAATCAGAATCTGTCCAGTGTATAACATGAAACATCATCCAGTTTTGGAACTTTGTTCAATATTTTGTGCTGGGTATGACCTTAAATTACATCCGATGTTGAGGCCCCAATTTAGGGGCTTTCGATAATGTGGAGTCACTTCCTCAGTTACCATTTCTTCCAAGTTTACTCTGACCTGGAATGGTAGTACAGGGTGGGCCAAAATAAGGGTCCTATCTTTAAATTTGAATAACTTGAATTTGAATAACTTCCACAAAATAAAAGTTCAACTCACCAAACTTTATGTGTGTGTAGACTGACCCTTCCGAGATTTTTTGAAATAAACAAAACAAATTTTAGCCGAAAAACACTTCTTAAAACTTACAAAAACTAAAGTATTGTTTTTTACACTGTTTTGAGTTTTTTAAGCAAAAATAATGTTTTCTAAATGAGGGTACGTTCCTTAGGGCTAATACGGCTCATGCTTGCTTCGAAAGGGGTCCTTTACTTATTCTAAAAAAAAAATTTTTTTAAATCAATAAATAAAAAAGTTATGAATTTTTAAAAATAGGACCCTTATTTTTGCCCACCCTGTACATATAAGGGTCTCATCTATGGGTCAAATAGAATCTATCCTGGGTATGACATGCAACTACATCCGGTGGTCAGGCCTCAATTCGGGATGGTTTGGGGGGGAGCATAAAGTCAGCCCTTAGTTGCCATTACTCACAGGTCCACTCTGCTGACCTGGAGTAGTAGTATCTATTAGGGTCCTATCTTGAATCATAAAAACTTTTACCAAAATGACTGGATTCGGCATTAAATAACTCGAAAAGGGTTGATGTGCTATAAAACAAAACAACCAAACCAAACACCATGAATAAATATTTGATGATATTAAGAACTTAGATCGTAAAAACTTTTATCCAAAATGACTGAATTCGCAAACAGTTGATATGCCATAAAACAAACGAACCAACAAACAGAACAAGTGTATAAACCCAAAAGTTGTATCAGTTTTGGCTGTGTGAAACGTGTAAAAACCATTATACACCCGTGTTCTTGATCGTCTATGGATACAATCACTCAGACGCCGATGTTTAGTATTAATAAAAAGTTTATTAATAAGAAAAGAAAAGTAACAGAGGAAAAACAGGAGAGACAAAGACTTTTAAGATATGTAGTATTTTTGTGATTATAAAATAGCAGTATTTTTTGTGATTATAAAATAGCAGTATTTTTTGTGAATTTCAAATAGCAGTATTTTTTTGTGATTATAAAATAGCAGTATTTTTTGTGATTATAAAATAGCAGTATTTTTTGTGATTATAAAATAGCAGTATTTTTTGTGATTATGAAATAGCGGTATTTTTTTTGTGATTATAAAATAGCAATATTTTTTGTGATTATAAAATAGCAGTATTTTTTGTGATTATAAAATAGCAGTATTTTTTGTGATTATAAAATAGCAGTATTTTTTGTGATTATAAAATAGCAGTATTTTTTGTGATTATGAAATAGCGGTATTTTTTTTGTGATTATAAAATAGCAATATTTTTTGTGATTATAAAATGGCAGTATTTTTTTGTGATTATAAAAAGCAGTATTTTTTGTGATTATCAAATAGCAGTATTTTTTTGTGATTATAAAATAGCAATATTTTTTGTGATTATAAAATAGCAGTATTTTTTGTGATTATAAAATAGCAATATTTTTTGTGATTATAAAATAGCAGTATTTTTTGTGATTATAAAATAGCAGTATTTTTTGTGATTATAAAATAGCAGTATTTTTTGTAATTATAAAATAGCAGTATTTTTTGTGATTATAAAATAGCAATATTTTTTGTGATTATAAAATAGCAGTATTTTTTGTGATTATAAAATAGCAATATTTTTTGTGATTATAAAATAGCAGTATTTTTGTGATTATGAAATAGCAGTATTTTTTGTGATTATAAAATAGCAGTATTTTTTCATGATTATAAAATAGCTACTAAAAAGATTGTTGCGCATCTTGATTTCTGAAAGTTCTTGATAATATTATCGGTTTTAACATTTGTTTCTCCCTCTGAAAAAATCCTCTATTTTGGATGTAATTTCTATATTATATTTCAGAATATTTGAAAAGAGGATTAATAATTTATATCATTTCTCATCGTGGATGTTATTCTGATAAAGTTGGCCGATTTAACCTTCAACCTTTTTCAGGTAAATCTTGTTGAACTCAAGAATCTGTATAGAATTTTGAACTGTACACTTCACTTAATCCACAGGGTAGATTGCACTTGTTCCATCAGCCATGACTGGGTAGAAGTCTGTTGGGCGACAATCACCTCCTAAGCAGACCCAGGATAGAATTTATCACAATATGGGAACCATTAATTATAAACATTAGATTAGAACCCCATTAGAAAATTGATAAACGGATAAATAGCTTGGCCCATTACACCTAGCTACATTGTGTCCCCACCCCCAGGAAGAGGGTTAATCTCTCTTCCTCCGGAAATCACATGATTTTGCTGACTTCCGTTTTACTGAGGTCACCTCTGACCCCTAGGTGTCATTCAAATTTTTCTGTTCAAATTTCGTTATGTAACACAAGCCGATTGCTAAATTTCTAAAAGCAATGGGTCCATAGAGAAAAATAGAAAAATATCATAAATCAAAGAATATGCCTGACTTGCCCACCAAGTTTCAGTCATATAGTTCAGCAGTCTTTCAATGAAAAGCACACCTAGATATGACGTGCAAAATTGCCCATAATTCTGACACACTCCTTTATATTGGCTGTAGTGGCCTTCTGTTCGGGAATAGTCTGTGTATTGTTTTGATAGACATTATATTTGAGATAACCCCACAGATAAAAATATGGGAGGTTATGGTCCGGTGAGTGTAAAAAAGAAGAAGAAGAAGAAGAAGAAGAGGGAAAAGAAGAAGAAAAAGAAGAAGAAGAGGGAAAAGAAGAAGAAAAAGAAGAAGAAGAAGGAAAAGAAGAAGAAGAAGAAGGAAAAGAAGAAGAATGTATGAGCGTGCTTAGGTTAGTAGATGTAGCAGGATTAGTTAACAGGGGAAGGCCAAGGAAAACCTGGGAGGAAATGATAAGGATGGATTTGAGAGAAGGAGGGATAAATAAAGACCTGACCAGAGATAGGTTAGTTTGGAAGTCAATTTCTAAAAGCCGTCCAAGACGATAAACCGATGATGATGATGATGATGATGATGATGATGATGATGATGATGATGATGATGATGATGATGATGATGATGATGATGATGATGGTGGGGGTGGTGGTGGAAAGAATATAATAATTGTTAGCGAATGATAGAAGAAATAAAACATTCAAAAACACCAAATGTGAAACGTAAAAAAAAAAAAAAAAATGTAAATGTTTCTTTTTTACTTTTTTTTTTGTATTTTTTCTTTCATCACGTTTTCCATTTCTCCTTGAAAAATTTTATTCCTGCCGCAAAACCCACAAGCGTAACCTCCGCCGTTAGAAACCTGCTCTTTCCCTCCTCCTCCTCCTCGCAGCCTCTTTCCCAAAAGATAAATTTAGATGATTCATTGTTCAGGTATTCAATCTGAAGAGGATGCAACAAAAGGCCGACCACAAAAACCAATAATGAAAACGGAAAAATCGAGAATCCGTGTCTTTAATAATCTCAAGATTAATAAAATTCTGTGACCACTTGTGTCTGTGTGTTTCTCGCTTCTACGAGACTTACAAGTTATTATTATTTTTTTTTTTTTACTATTAATCGATTATTTAATGAAATAAAAAAATCCACTAGTGTAAAATATAAAAATAACTTTTCAGAAATCCTATTAAGAATAATTTAATTACGAAATTAAATCCCCCAGAATGCATTTCGTTTTACTTATAAACAAATCAACCATTTTAATCTTTTGTTAATAATTAAAAAAAAAAAAAAAAAAAAAAAAAAATGAATTACTTTGTGACTCTTCAAAATTTGGAAGGAACTTAGACGCATTTAAACTGTCGAATAGAAAGTCATTTAAACTGGCATTAAAATTCTTAGCAAATCTTCAATTAATTAAAAGATTGAAAGTTTTGGAAGCTTCTTACTTCCAATTATCTTTTAAATAGAAATTAAAACAACATTACCTCAACAATTAGTCATAATTTTATAACAATTTTGGTTCAATTAATAATTTAATGACTTAACAGTACTGTAATAAGTAAATTTAATTTTCAAAATCCTATTTAAATAAATAATAATAATCTGATAAAAAAATAGTATATCAAAAAATGAAGCGAAACATGAAAGAAAGTAAAAAATCTCCCGAGCAACTCCGAGGTGATACAGTAAGTTATATATAAAGAAACTGAAGCGGAATACATTAATTTTTTGTAGAGGACATGGTGGAAGGAAGAAAATGACAAAAAGGCTAGGCAGAATCACATATCGATTTGTCAGATTCAAGGCTATCGATGACAAACTGTTGTATAATGGCCCTGTGAGGCCGGACGCATGTTGAGTGGACGTATGTGTGGGGGATTGTTTGGTTTGGGTTGTGCGATTTAGTGCGGGTGGACCCGTACAGTCGAGTGTAAAATAAAACTGGTTTTCACAGTTGGAGCTCACAAACGTTGACAGGCCACCATTTTGATGAGACCTTTTAGGTTGGGGGTTCAAGGGAGTCAGGCTGTGATGAATGCACCTGCGCATAAGGGTTCTGTGACGTCACGGGTTCATGTGTGGGAAACTGAGTTTTGGGAGTCTGGTTTTTGGAAGCAAGCTGAACAGACGTATTTCTTCATGTAGTCCACAAATGAAAAGGGGAATTTATTTCCCTAAAAGAATACAGGTGTGATGAAATTCCTTCTTCCCCCTCATCGAATCGCTAATGACTTAATGGATCATAGATAGCTAGGAATTAACTACGATAAAGTAGTAAATGGATCTCTCCCTCAACATTAGTAAAACATCTCCAAGAGCGACAGAAAACTGCCGCCTGAAATAAACAAATCAAAATTTAAAAGATTGTTCGCCTCCTGAATCATGTTATGAAGGTGTTTGTTGCAGACACAGCGGACGGCGATGTTCACGGCAGTACAGAAGTGAAGAAAGAACTCAACCACTAGACGACATCGAGACCACACACACACCTCCACGACGAAGAAGAAAAGGTACGAGTAATTAAAGGGTATGCAACAAAAGTTCGAGAAATAGACTGACTTCATTTTATATATTAGACTAGAAGAGAAGATCTTCCGAAACAGACAGGAACAATAAACAGGAACAACATACGCAAGAGACAAAAACAACAGGATCAATGGAAGCACGAACATACACAGAAGACAACTACTGAACAAGCAAATGTCGCCTGCCTATATTATGCCCCATTATGCCGTCCCTGATTGGCTGGCAAAACGACTCATCTGCATAGCCAGTGACACGGATTAATCAACTGTCCCAGATATTTGTTTACAACTAAGTATTTCTGCGTTCGTACTGGCCTCACTTGTTTTGGGAAAGCCACTGTCCCACCTTCCACCGCAGACACCGCACACAAGGTGGCGGCGTATCACCCAATGACGTCACCACCAGTAAAACATCACCCAATGACGTCACCCAATGACGTCACCCAATGACGTCACCCAATGACGTCACCACCAGTAAAACATCACCCAATGACGTCACCACCAGTAAAACATCACCCAATGACGTCAGCCAATGACGTCACCACCAGTAAAACATCACCCAATGACGTCACCACCAGTAAAACATCACCCAATGACGTCACCCAATGACGTCACCACCAGTAAAACATTGAAAAACTCATTGAGCTACAGCCACTGCAAATAACTTTTCTTTTTTTTCCTCTGTGTACCTAAAACCAAAAAGAAACTTCCATGAACAGAGTTTCTTTCCAAGAACTTCTCATCTGTAAAACAATACTGTTGGACTACTTCCCAGCTGACTACAACATCGTCGTTTTCAAATCGAATGTTAACAGATACTTGTCGAGCTGTCTTACGTAATCAAATTCTCCCCATTCTACCCAGTGTTTCCAATCTTCTCATAATATTGTTCATCATCCAACTGACAATCTCATTAACCCTTATCCTCGAGTGGCGTTTGGCCTTGGTAAGTGGTGACTCATTGGTATAACAAAAGAAATCATTTTGTGTATGAACTGCAGTACAAAATGCTGAAGCTTTTCTTCTTGTCATGTTCGAAGTGAAAAAAAAAATGTACAACCTTGAAGAAAATAAAGAAGTAAATTTATTTGTGCGGATTGGTCGAACGATGAAAGACGAACACGGAAAGAAGCGTATATTCACTCATGAAGCTAGGAATTGATATTAACGTGTTTCCATAGTGTCCGTTCACGCCACCTCTGACCCACGCAACCCCGTTCGATTTCTTTTTTTATTGTTTTATGTTTAATATATTTAATATATATAACGAATCTTAGGATGCATTCGTTGAATCTGTGCATTTACCGATAAAAAAATGCTATTTTAAACTTAAACATGGGAAACAAAAAAAAATCGTTTTTTAAAAAAATAATTTCAAAATTCTTGAGTCAATTTAACCCAGACTTTTAACACGAGTGTCACAATCGACGAACCAATTTTACATAAAGCGATAAAAATGCTATTTTAAACTTAAACGTGACAGACTAACGAAAATACTATTTCAAATCTAAGTGTGGCAGACCACAGAAAAAAATCACATTTTTTAATAATAATAGTCGTCGTCGTCGTCGTCGTCGTCGTCGTCGTCAGTTTAACGTCCATTTTACATGCGTTGGACAGCTTTAAGAAATTGACTTCCAGAGTTACCTATCTCTGGCCAGGTCTTTATTTATCCCTTTTTCCCTTAGGTCTATTTTTATCACTTCCTTCCATGTTTTCCTTGGCCTTCCCTTGTGAACTGGACCTGCTACTTTAACTGTTCTACATCTAATAGTAGTGTAACAAACCCAAGAATTAGCATCCATTCTTTCAAGATGACCATACTATCGAAGTCTCTTGTTCTGCACACATCTCCCTATACCACCCAGATTTAATCTTACTCTGACGTCATCAGTTCTAAGTCTGTCTTTAAGACTCACATTACACATCCATTGTATCATTAAACCTGACAGACAAACGAAAATACTATTTAAAATTTTTTTTAAAATTCGTATTTTTTAAATACCATTAAAATTCTTGGGTCAATCCAACCCAGATTTTAGGGACATTCTTTTGTCAAAACTCACGTGAAAATTTTACATTACGTGACAGACTAAAGTTAAGTGTGACAGACAGAAAAACGTATCTCATAGGAATCCAAGATCACATTTCAAAATAGACTGTCTCTCCCTCCTCCTCTGCTCCCATCATCTGCCCTTCCTCCTCCTCACCTTCCTCTGTCCCATTTGTCTCCCCCCTTCATCTGCCCACCCCTCTGTCTGCCTTTCCTCGTTTGCCTCTTTTCTCTGTCTCCCCTCGTATATAATCCCTAATTTACTCCCTCCATGTCATCTGCTCCTCCGTTTGCCCTTCCTCTACCCTTCATTTCCCCCTCTCTTTTCCTCCCTTCGCCTGCTTTCCCCCTTTACTGTCTCCCTTCCTCTATCCATCCTACTCCCTCTGTTTTCACCCTTCGTCTGTCTCCTTTTCTCTGGCCCCATCGTCTGCTCCCCCCTTCCATTGTCCTCTTTCGGCTGCCCATCTTCATCTGCCACTCCCCTTCGTCAATCTCTCTTCCTCTGACCCCTCACCCCGCATTGTCTACCCTATTTCGTCTGCCTCCCCTCCGATGCCCTCGCTTCGTCTCCCCTTTCAGATGAACAGTGAATGAAAAAAAAAAATGATCAATCCTGTTTGCTTTGTTGTTCTTCCTGCAGCGGGGGAGGAGGGGTTCGATATGAGTTGCACCTTGTGTTTCGGAAACGCATATTTTTATCGACCATCGTTTCCCTTCTTTCCGGACTGATAAGCCAAGAGGTAACTCTCCGAAGAATCAATCACGAATGGATACCATCGGATGCAACGGAGAGTGCGAACACAGGAATTGATTCAACGCTGTTCAATTCAGTTAACTCAATCATGTTTTGCTAGACTGGTCAATAAATGAGAGAAGGCAACATACAGAGTGTCGGACGCCATATCCACCCGGAGGGGGGGAGAGGGGGGGATGAAGGGGATGAAGCTTATTATCATCCATGCATCTTCCATAATATTGACTCCCAAAGGAAGGCTATTTTTAGTTGTTATTATTAAGTGGCTACATCTATTCCTTAATATGTTTTGAAATTTTTCAGATGAGGATTGATAATTTGTATCATCTGGATTATTCGTACTACTGTTCTCATCTTGGATATTATTCTCAAAACGTTTCAGCCGATGTAACCTCCGACCTTCTTCAGGTGCATCTTGTCGAACTCGGGAATCTGTATGGAATTTAAAACGGAATCCTTTATTTAATCCATGGAGGCAGTCTGCTCTCATTCCGTCAGCCATGACCGGGTAAAAGTCTGAAGGACTTCTGCCACAATGGATAAAAGTGCTAAGTAATAATCAGTTCTAAGTGACAGTCTTCTGGAGGTTGAAGGTTCAATCCTTAGTACGGGCGATACTAAAAATACAATTACGAATTACTTGAGACTTAATATACTTTAGATCTGTGATTATTTGAAAAGTAATTCTGTTTTAATTGCTCGAATTAGCCGTAATTTATAATTAACTGAACAAGTCACCCATTCCTCACTTAGCCATGTATTGTCTCTCAGTGTCAACAAATGAAACCATCTTCCAGTCAGTTCTTCACCCAACACGCCACCTGATTTCAAACCTGGTCGATTGATTCTGTGCGAGACGACGCAGTCCAAGGATTTGGGTGCTGTGGTAAATTCCTCTTTTACTTCCACTGCCCAATGCATTCAGGCGGCAAATAAGTCCTGCAGTGTTCGCTTTCTCATCTACCGTTTCTTTGCCACCATGACAGCTGACATCTTCCTACCGCTATGCGTATCCCTGGTGTGACCCATTCTGCAATCTAAGCTTCATCCCCCTATTTCGTTCAGGATATCAAGCACGTGGAGCTGGTTCAAAGACTTGCAATGCAGATGGTTCATGGAATCTACGCAAAATCCTACAAACAACGATTGGAGATACTCAACCTGTACTCATTGGAGCGTAGGTGGCTGCGTGGCGATTTCATCCTCGCTTTTAACATCATGCGTGGCAACTACAATGTGCTTTGTGACCTCTTTCTTCGCGCCAGCTATGCAGAGAGGGATCCATCGAAACTCAGAGAAGCTGTACCTGAAACGATTTTGTCTTAATCATTGGACGGCGTCATTTTTGGTCCGAGTCGCTGCATCATGGAACGGCAGAGGATGTGTAGGGACGCGGGTCTGGCATAAAACATCAGCAAATAGTCGCTTTTGTCTCATTAGAAGAAACGCAGCA
>OY744531.1:9824637-9857137 GCA_963556195.1 Sepiola atlantica
ATACTCGTTTTTTTTTTAATATTAAAAATACTCGTTTTTTTTTTTAATATTAAAAATACTCGTTTTTTTTTAATATTAAAAATACTCGTTTTTTTTTTAATATTAAAAATACTCGTTTTTTTTTTAATATTAAAAATACTCGTTTTTTTTTAATATTAAAAATACTCGTTTTTTTTTTTAATATTAAAAATACTCGTTTTTTTTTTAATATTAAAAATACTCGTTTTTTTTAAATATTAAAAATACTCGTTTTTTTTTAAAATCACTTTTTGTTTATCTGGAAAAAGTAACTATTTTTTTAATGAGTGAAATTATTTTGAAAAAAATTAAGAAAATTTTGATATCTTTAACATGAAATAATTTTGTTAATTGTTGAGAGTAAACTTTAGATCTTATAATTCAATAATTTCAGTTTTAAATAAATTATATCAGTTGAATATCTTTGTAAACTTTGTTTAAAATTGAAAACAATGGACAAATGTTGTAATTGAGTGATGCTAGAGGTTTTTACTGTAGTGAATACCCAGAATCAACAAGTAATGATTTTAGTAGTTCCTCTGGAAATTCATTCGGTTCCAACTAAGATTTCTGATGGCAAATAGATATATACGCTCCCCTACGGGAGCATCACATTGATGAATGGAAAGATAATTCCCACCTAGTATTAAGATAAATTCCTTTCCATAAAAAATAATTGAATAGTTTCAATTATCAGTATCGCAAATAAAATTTTAAAATGTATGAATAAATGGTAACACTTATAATGTGATAGATCTCTCTCACTACTCGCCGGGTTTGTGGCTCAGTAGAAAAGTGGCAGACCACAGTAACTGGGGTCCCAGTTTCGAATCTCGCAAGGTCTAGCCACAGACAACGAAACATGGGCAGTCTGCGCACAAGTCCCTTGCCGTGTCTGCTCACTTTCACTTCTCATCCTCATTATTATTGTATATCACCTTTTAAAGCAGGTGATTTTCCACACATGCAGATAATAAATACCCACAAAAAGCCCGACATTGAACATGCACATGTTCGATGCACCTGTTCGATGCACCGGTCTGTCACGCTCAAGTTTGAAATAACAAGCATTCCTAAGATGCATCTATTCAATCTGCACGTATAGTGATAAAACTGCTATTCCAATCTTAAGTGTGACACACAACAAAACTGCTAATCCGATCTTAAGTGTGACACACAGCAAAACTGCTATTCCAATCTTAAGTGTGACACACAACAAAACTGCTAATCCGATCTTAAGTGTGACACACAACAAAAACACTATTCCAATCTTAAGTGTGACACACAACAAAAATGCTAATCCGATCTTAAGTGTGACACACAACAAAAACACTATTCCAATCTTAAGTGTGACACACAACAAAAATGCTATTTCAATCTTAAGTGTGACACATAACAAAACTGCTAATCCGATCTTAAGTGTGACTCACAACAAAACTGCTATTTCAATCTTAAGTGTGACACACAACAAAAATGCTATTTCAATCTTTATTGTGACAAACAACAAAAATGCTATTTCAATCTTAAGTGTGACACACAACAAAAATGCTATTTCAATCTTTATTGTGACAAACAACAAAAATGCTATTTCAATCTTAAGTGTGACACACAACAAAAATGCTATTTCAATCTTTATTGTGAGAAACAACAAAAATGCTATTTCAATCTTAAGTGTGACACACAACAAAAATGCTATTTCAATCTTTATTGTGACAAACAACAAAAATGCTATTTCAATCTTAAGTGTGACACAAAACAAAAATGCTATTTCAATCTTAAGTGTGACACACAACAAAAATGCTATTTCAATCTTAAGTGTGACACACAACAAAAATGCTATTTCAATCTTTATTGTGACAAACAACAAAAATGCTATTCTAATCCTAAGTGTGACACACAACAAAAATGCTATTCCAATCTTAAGAATGACAAACGATCTGTCACTAAAAGTGATGTTAATTCTATCACCAAAGTAATAAAACTTTTCAACAACTTCACCATCCAAATAAACTTTTTCCACATCTGAGTTCTCATCCATCTCCATTGTCTTACACTTCTTGCACACAAACTGGTTATCCTCTCTCAACCTATTAGTAATTCAACTGCATTTCTTGTGTACCTAATGCTTACAGGTACCACAAAAAAATATAGAGTCAATGAGCTATATATATATATATATATATATATATATATATATATATATATATATATATATATATATATAGTCAATGATTAAGTCAGGGACATACAGTGGACAATAGGGTTTGTGAGTTATTTTATAAGATATGATCGGTGACCCATGGGTAGCAGGGAACATTTGGTTCTTGACGAACACTTGGTTCTACAATGAGGTTTGTGAAAGCACGTGAGGCCTACATTGCAGTTAAGTAACAAACCATATTCCATATCTGTCAATAGCTTCACCATCCAAATATACTTTCTCCACATCTGAGTTCTCATCCATCTCCATTGTCTTAGACTTCTTGCACACATATTGGTTATCCTTTCTCAACTTAATTCCACTGCATTTCTTGTGTAACCAATGCTTACAAGTACTACAACAAACTTGAATTGCACTCAACTCCCCTTTCCACAAACTGAGCAGGGGGAACTTTCTTCTTTTGGGGAACTTTCCAACACTATAACCACTGATCATCATTTTAGTCTTGGTAACATTCACTCCCAACTTTTACTTTCCATAGCATTCCTCCAAGGAGAGATACTTATGTTTCAAGTGCATCACTTTATTATAAACGTCTTTTACACAATTCTAAATGTGTGTTGTCTCATTGACACTTCCTCATAGACTAACTATTTTCTCCCAGAAATTCTGTCAGCCTGAGAACAGGTGACGTCATGTTCACTCTCTTACTCAGCTTCCAATTTGCATGCTTCATGTGTGCCTGTGTTTTTGCCCTTCCAGGACCATGGCTAATTCTGTTAGCTGAAACAAAAGCCACATGTATTCTTTCTTAATATAATTATCTAATTAATCCAAACTGCACCTTCTTAGAAGAATGAAGGATTTATTAAGCCAAATGATCGTCCTGGAGCTGAAACGTCAAAGTCAAAAAGCAGGGGAAAGAGAGATATATTTATGTTTTAAGTACATCTCTTAATTATAAACATTTTCTTAAACCATACTAAACACGTGTTGTCTCATTAGACGTTTCCACTGAAATTGCCTATCTTCTCCCTGACATCATGTCTGCCTACTTCATCGACTTTCACAATTCAGCAGTCATTCCCTAAACCCGTTTGTATGCCCTGTCTAAAACGTTTCTTCATTTTCAACATACCTAAGCAATATGTACTAGCTAATGTCTTCAAGTAAACGTATCCCACCAATATTTAACTTCTGTGCTCAATGACTTTTATGTTTGTACCCTGTTTTAAATGTCAATCTCATATTGTTTTCATTCTTTTCGTTTAATATCTTATTTGTCTGATGTCGAAAGGATTCTAATTGTTTCCTCTTTATTTTTACACAGATGCTCTCCTTTTTTTGATCACTTAACCTTTAAATCCGTTTTTTATTTCACCTGTGTACTCTGTAACTTGCATGTTCATATCCTTTTTAAAGGTCATATTGTTTTCTTTTTCTTTTGCATCTGCACTAGCTTATCATTTCTTAGTGTGCTATTTGGTGCAGGCATCACATTAGATTTGTATTATTGGATTATCTCCAAAACGATTTTGACAAGGCGTACACCTGGATCCACGCTTGTACTAAACGCAAAAGAAAATTCAAAGATCTCATGTGATAGAGAGGAATGGAAGCGAGTGGATGGAAGCGGTCAATATCGGCGCCAATAAAACCAATAAATTCTAATGCAGTTCTTCGTCTTGTAAAGTGGACCGCATCTCTTCTCTTGTCCCTTTTGTAGCACTGCAAATGGAAGAATCCAACGAAAGATTGAGATATGAACTCATTTTTCTAACATCTTGTCAAAGAAGTGGGTTAAAGATGAATGGCAGCTCAAGTGTTTGGGTGGATGCGTGTAAGAGCAGAAGAACAAAGCTACGGGCAATGTCACTCTTTTAAAAACACATCCGATTGTATACGACCTTCCACTAAAATTCGTTTCATACATTTGAACATTAAAACAGTTTTAAATAATAATAAGATTTTCAATATGAATAATAAGAGATTGTTTCAGTTTCATTTTAATACAAGATAACTTTCCCCCTTTTTTTTTGCCTTATAATAATTAATAAATATTCCCAGGCAATGCCGGGTCAGGACCGCTAGTCATGAATAAGTATATATTACTAGCTTATAATAATTAATAAATATTCCCAGGCAATGCCGGGTCAGGACAGCGAGTCATAGATAAGTATATATTACTTGCTTATAATAATTAATAAATATTCCCAGGCAATGCTGGGTCGGGACAGCTAGTCATGAATAAGTATATATTACAAGCTTATAATAATTAATAAATATTCCCAGGCAATGCCGGGTCGGGACAGCTAGTTATGAATAAGTATATATTACTAGCTTATAATAATTAATAAATATTCCCAGGCAATGCCGGGTCTGGACAGCTAGTCATGAATAAGTATATATTACTAGCTTATAATAATTAATAAATATTCCCAGGCAATGCCGGGTCGGGACCGCTAGTCATGAATAAGTATATATTACTAGCTAATAATAATTAATAAATATTCCCAGGCAATGCCGGGTCGGGACCGCTAGTCATGTATAAGTATATATTACTAGCTTATAATAATTAATAAATATTCCCAAGCAATGCTGGGTCGGGACTGCTAGTCATGAACAAGTATATATTACTAGCTTATAATAATTAATAAATATTCCCAGGCAATGACGGGTCGGGACAGCTAGTTATGAATAAGTATATATTACTAGCTTATAATAATTAATAAATATTCCCAGGCAATGCCGGGTCGGGATTGCTAGTACTAGATAAGTACATATTACTAGCTTATAATAATTAATAAATATTCCCAGGCAATGCCGGGTCAGGACAGCTAGTCATGAATAAGTATATATTACTAGCTTATAATAATTAATAAATATTCCCAGGCAATGCCGGGTCGGGACCGCTAGTCATGAATAAGTATATATTACTAGCTTATAATAATTAATAAATATTCCCAGGCAATGCCGGGTCGGGACAGCTAGTCATGAATAAGTATATATTACTAGCTTATAATAATTAATAAATATTCCCAGGCGATGCCGGGTCAGGAGCGCTAGTCATGAATAAGTATATATTACTAGCTTATAATAAATAATAAATATTCCCAGGCAATGCCGGGTCTGACAGCTTGTCAGGAATAAGTATATATTACTAGCTTATAATAATTAATAAATATTCCCAGGCAATGCCGGGTCGGGAGCGCTAGTCATGAATAAGTATATATTACTAGCTCATAATAATTAATAAATATTCCCAGGCAATGCCGGGTCTGGACCGCTAGTCATGTATAAGTATATATTACTAGCTTATAATCATTAATAAATATTCCCAGGCAATGCCAGGTCAGGACCGCTAGACATGAATAAGTATATATTACTAGCTTATAATAATTAATAAATATTCCCAGGCAATGCCAGGTCGGGACCGCTAGTCATGAATAAGTATATATTACTAGCTTATAATAATTAATAAATATTCCCAGGCAATGCCGGGTTGGGACCGCTAGTCATGAATAAGTATATATTACTAGCTTATAATAATTAATAAATATTCCCAGGCAATGCCGGGTCAGGACAGCTAGTCATGAATAAGTATATATTACTAGCTTATAATAATTAATAAATATTCCCAGGCAATGCCGGGTATGGACCGTTCGTCATGAATAAGTATATATTACTAGCTTATAATCATTAATAAATATTCCCAGGCAATGCCGGGTCTGGAGCGCTAGTCATGAATAAGTATATATTACTAGCTTATAATAATTTATAAATATTCCCAGGCAATGCCAGGTCGGGACAGCTAGTCATGAATAAGTATATATTACTAGCTTATAATAATTAATAAATATTCCCAGGCCATGCCGGGTCGGGACAGCTAGTCATGAATAAGTATATATTACTAGCTTATAATAATTAATAAATATTCCCAGGCAATGCGGGGTCGGGATAGCTAGTCATGAATAAGTATATATTACTAGCTTACAATAATTTATAAATATTCCTAGGCAATGCCGGGTCAGGACAGCTAGTCATGAATAAGTATATATTACTAGCTTATAATAATTAATAAATATTTCTAGGCAATGCCGGGTCAGGACAGCTAGTCATGAATAAGTATATATAACTAGCTTATAATAATTAATAAATATTCCCAGGCAATGCCGGGTCGAGACAGCTAGTCATGAATAAGTATATATTACTAGCTTATAATAATTAATAAATATTCCCAGGCAATGCGGGGTCGGGATAGCTAGTCATGAATAAGTATATATTACTAGCTTATAATAATTAATAAATATTCCCAGGCAATGCGGGGTCGGGATAGCTAGTCATGAATAAGTATATATTACTAGCTTACAATAATTTATAAATATTCCTAGGCAATGCCGGGTCAGGACAGCTAGACATGAATAAGTATATATTACTAGCTTATAATAATTAATAAATATTCCCAGGCAATGCCGGGTCGGGAGCGCTAGTCATGAATAAGTATATATTACTAGCTTATAATAATTTATAAATATTCCCAGGCAATGCCGGGTCGGGACAGCTAGTCATGAATAAGTATATATTACTAGCTTATAATAATTAATAAATATTCCCAGGCAATGCCGGGTCAGGAGCGCTTGTCATGAATAAGTATATATTACTAGCTTATAATAAATAATAAATATTCCCAGGCAATGCCGGTTCGGACAGCTTGTCAGGAATAAGTATATATTACTAGCTTATAATAATTCATAAATATTCCCAGGCAATGCCGGGTCGGGAGCGCTAGTCATGAATAAGTATATATTACTAGCTCATAATAATTAATAAATATTCCCAGGCAATGCCTGGTCTGGACCGCTAGTCATGAATAAGTATATATTACTAGCTTATAATAATTAATAAATATTCCCAGGCAATGCCGGGTCGGGACCGCTAGTCATGAATAAGTATATATTACTAGCTTATAATAATTAATAAATATTCCCAGGCAATGCCAGGTCGGGACCGCTAGTCATGAATAAGTATATATTACTAGCTTATAATAATTGATAAATATTCCCAGGCAATGCCGGGTCGGGACCGCTAGTCATGAATAAGTATATATTACTAGCTTATGATAATTAATAAATATTCCCAGGCAATGCCGGGTCGGGAGCGCTAGTTATGAATAAGTATATATTACTAGCTTATAATAATTAATAAATATTCCCAGGCAATGCCGGGTCAGGAGCGCTTGTCATGAATAAGTATATATTACTAGCTTATAATAAATAATAAATATTCCCAGGCAATGACGGGTCGGGACAGCTAGTCATGAATAAGTATATATTACTAGCTTATAATAATTAATAAATATTCCCAGGCAATGCCGGGTCAGGAGCGCTTGTCATGAATAAGTATATATTACTAGCTTATAATAAATAATAAATACTCCCAGGCAATGACGGGTCGGGACAGCTAGTCATAAATAAGTATATATTACTAGCTTATAATAAATAATAAATATTCCCAGGCAATGCCGGGTCTGGACAGCTAGTCATGAATAAGTATATATTACTAGCTTATAATAATTAATAAATATTCCCAGGCAATGCCGGGTCTGGACAGCTAGACATGAATAAATATATATTACTAGCTTATAATAATTAATAAATATTCCCAGGCAATGCCGGGTCTGGACAGCTAGACATGAATAAGTATATATTACTAGCTTCTAATAATTAATAAATATTCCCAGGCAATGCCGGGTCAGGACAGCTAGTCATGAATAAGTATATATAACTAGCTTATAATAATTAATAAATATTCCCAGGCAATGCCGGGTCTGGACAGCTAGACATGAATACGTATATATTACTAGCTTATAATAATTAATAAATATTCCCAGGCAATGCCGGGTCAGGACAGCTAGTCATGAATAAGTATATATAACTTGCTTATAATAATTAATAAATATTCCCAGGCAATGCCGGGTCTGGACAGCTAGACATGAATAAGTATATATTACTAGCTTATAATAATTAATAAATATTTCTAGGCAATGCCGGGTCAGGACAGCTAGTCATGAATAAGTATATATAACTAGCTTATAATAATTAATAAATATTCCCAGGCAATGCCGGGTCAGGACAGCTAGTCATGAATAAGTATATATAACTAGCTTATAATAATTAATAAATATTCCCAGGCAATGCCGGGTCTGGACAGCTAGACATGAATAAGTATATATTACTAGCTTATAATAATTAATAAATATTCCCAGGCAATGCCGGGTCGGGACAGCTAGTCATGAATAAGTATATATTACTAGCTTATAATAATTAATAAATATTCCCAGGCAATGCCGGGTCTGGACAGCTAGACATGAATAAGTATATATTACTAGCTTATAATAATTAATAAATATTTCCAGGCAATGCCGGGTCTGGACAGCTAGACATAAATAAGTATATATTACTAGCTTATAATAATTAATAAATATTCCCAGGCAATGCCGGGTCAGGACAGCTAGTCATGAATAAGTATATATAACTAGCTTATAATAATTAATAAATATTCCCAGGCAATGCCGAGTCTGGACAGCTAATCATGAATAAGTATATATTACTAGCTTATAATAATTAATAAATATTCCCAGGCAATGCCGGGTTGGGACAGCTAGTCATGAATAAGTATATATTACTAGCTTATAATAATTAATAAATATTCCCAGGCAATGCCGAGTCTGGACAGCTAATCATGAATAAGTATATATTACTAGCTTATAATAATTAATAAATATTCCCAGGCAATGCCGGGTTGGGACAGCTAGTCATGAATAAGTATATATTACTAGCTTATAATAATTAATAAATATTCCCAGGCAATGCCGGGTTGGGACAGCTAGTCATGAATAAGTATATATTACTAGCTTATAATAATTAATAAATATTCCCAGGCAATGCCGGGTTGGGACAGCTAATCATGAATAAGTATATATTACTAGCTTATAATAATTAATAAATATTCCCAGGCAATGCCGGGTTGGGACAGCTAGTCATGAATAAGTATATATTACTAGCTTATAATAATTAATAAATATTCCCAGGCAATGCCGAGTCTGGACAGCTAATCATGAATAAGTATATATTACTAGCTTATAATAATTAATAAATATTCCCAGGCAATGCCGGGTTGGGACAGCTAGTCATGAATAAGTATATATTACTAGCTTATAATAATTAATAAATATTCCCAGGCGATGCCAGGTCTGGACAGCTAGACATGAATAAGTATATATTACTAGCTTATAATAATTAATAAATATTCCCAGGCAATGCCGGGTCTGGACAGCTAGACATAAATAAGTATATATTACTAGCTTATAATAATTAATAAATATTCCCAGGCAATGACGGGTCGGGACAGCTAGTCATGAATAAGTATATATAACTAGCTTATAATAATTAATAAATATTCCCAGGCAATGCCGAGTCTGGACAGCTAATCATGAATAAGTATATATTACTAGCTTATAATAATTAATAAATATTCCCAGGCAATGCAGGGTTGGGACAGCTAGTCATGAATAAGTATATATTACTAGCTTATAATAATTAATAAATATTCCCAGGCGATGCCAGGTCTGGACAGCTAGACATGAATAAGTATATATTACTAGCTTATAATAATTAATAAATATTCCCAGGCAATGCCGGGTCGGGACAGCTAGTCATGAATAAGTATATATAACTAGCTCATAATAATTAATAAATATTCCCAGGCAATGCCGGGTCTGGACAGCTAGACATGAATAAGTATATATTACTAGCTTATAATAATTAATAAATATTCCCAGGCAATGCCGGGTCGGGACAGCTAGTCATGAATAAGTATATAACTAGCTTATAATAATTAATAAATATTCCCAGGCAATGCCGGGTCTGGACAGCTAGACATGAATAAGTATATATTACTAGCTTATAATAATTAATAAATATTCCCAGGCAATGCCGGGTCTGGACAGCTAGACATAAATAAGTATATATTACTAGCTTATAATAATTAATAAATATTCCCAGGCAATGCCGGGTCTGGACAGCTAGACATGAATAAGTATATATTACTAGCTTATAATAATTAATAAATATTCCCAGGCGATGCCGGGTCTGGATAGCTAGACATGAATAAGTATATATTACTAGCTTATAATAATTAATAAATATTCCCAGGCAATGCCGGGTCGGGACAGCTAGTCATGAATAAGTATATATTACTAGCTTATAATAATTAATAAATATTCCCAGGCAATGCCGGGTCTGGACAGCTAGACATGAATAAGTATATATTACTAGCTTATAATAATTAATAAATATTTCCAGGCAATGCCGGGTCTGGACAGCTAGACATAAATAAGTATATATTACTAGCTTATAATAATTAATAAATATTCCCAGGCAATGCCGGGTCAGGACAGCTAGTCATGAATAAGTATATATAACTAGCTTATAATAATTAATAAATATTCCCAGGCAATGCCGAGTCTGGACAGCTAATCATGAATAAGTATATATTACTAGCTTATAATAATTAATAAATATTCCCAGGCAATGCCGGGTTGGGACAGCTAGTCATGAATAAGTATATATTACTAGCTTATAATAATTAATAAATATTCCCAGGCAATGCCGAGTCTGGACAGCTAATCATGAATAAGTATATATTACTAGCTTATAATAATTAATAAATATTCCCAGGCAATGCCGGGTTGGGACAGCTAGTCATGAATAAGTATATATTACTAGCTTATAATAATTAATAAATATTCCCAGGCAATGCCGGGTTGGGACAGCTAGTCATGAATAAGTATATATTACTAGCTTATAATAATTAATAAATATTCCCAGGCAATGCCGGGTTGGGACAGCTAATCATGAATAAGTATATATTACTAGCTTATAATAATTAATAAATATTCCCAGGCAATGCCGGGTTGGGACAGCTAGTCATGAATAAGTATATATTACTAGCTTATAATAATTAATAAATATTCCCAGGCAATGCCGAGTCTGGACAGCTAATCATGAATAAGTATATATTACTAGCTTATAATAATTAATAAATATTCCCAGGCAATGCCGGGTTGGGACAGCTAGTCATGAATAAGTATATATTACTAGCTTATAATAATTAATAAATATTCCCAGGCGATGCCAGGTCTGGACAGCTAGACATGAATAAGTATATATTACTAGCTTATAATAATTAATAAATATTCCCAGGCAATGCCGGGTCTGGACAGCTAGACATAAATAAGTATATATTACTAGCTTATAATAATTAATAAATATTCCCAGGCAATGACGGGTCGGGACAGCTAGTCATGAATAAGTATATATAACTAGCTTATAATAATTAATAAATATTCCCAGGCAATGCCGAGTCTGGACAGCTAATCATGAATAAGTATATATTACTAGCTTATAATAATTAATAAATATTCCCAGGCAATGCAGGGTTGGGACAGCTAGTCATGAATAAGTATATATTACTAGCTTATAATAATTAATAAATATTCCCAGGCGATGCCAGGTCTGGACAGCTAGACATGAATAAGTATATATTACTAGCTTATAATAATTAATAAATATTCCCAGGCAATGCCGGGTCGGGACAGCTAGTCATGAATAAGTATATATAACTAGCTCATAATAATTAATAAATATTCCCAGGCAATGCCGGGTCTGGACAGCTAGACATGAATAAGTATATATTACTAGCTTATAATAATTAATAAATATTCCCAGGCAATGCCGGGTCGGGACAGCTAGTCATGAATAAGTATATAACTAGCTTATAATAATTAATAAATATTCCCAGGCAATGCCGGGTCTGGACAGCTAGACATGAATAAGTATATATTACTAGCTTATAATAATTAATAAATATTCCCAGGCAATGCCGGGTCTGGACAGCTAGACATAAATAAGTATATATTACTAGCTTATAATAATTAATAAATATTCCCAGGCAATGCCGGGTCTGGACAGCTAGACATGAATAAGTATATATTACTAGCTTATAATAATTAATAAATATTCCCAGGCGATGCCGGGTCTGGATAGCTAGACATGAATAAGTATATATTACTAGCTTATAATAATTAATAAATATTCCCAGGCAATGCCGGGTCTGGACAGCTAGACATGAATAAGTATATATTACTAGCTCATAATAATTAATAAATATTCCCAGGCAATGCCGGGTCTGGACAGCTAGACATGAATAAGTATATATTACTAGCTTATAATAATTAATAAATATTCCCAGGCAATGCCGGGTCTGGACAGCTAGACATAAATAAGTATATATTACTAGCTTATAATAATTAATAAATATTCCCAGGCAATGCCGGGTCTGGACAGCTAGACATGAATAAGTATATATTACTAGCTTATAATAATTAATAAATATTCCCAGGCAATGCCGGGTCTGGACAGCTAGACATAAATAAGTATATATTACTAGCTTATAATAATTAATAAATATTCCCAGGCAATGCCGGGTCTGGACAGCTAGACATGAATAAGTATATATTACTAGCTTATAATAATTAATAAATATTCCCAGGCAATGCCGGGTCTGGACAGCTAGACATGAATAAGTATATATTACTAGCTTATAATAATTAATAAATATTCCCAGGCAATGCCGGGTCTGGACAGCTAGACATGAATAAGTATATATTACTAGCTCATAATAATTAATAAATATTCCCAGGCAATGCCGGGTCTGGACAGCTAGACATGAATAAGTATATATTACTAGCTTATAATAATTAATAAATAGTCCCAGGCAATGCCGGGTCTGGACAGCTAGACATGAATAAGTATATATTACTAGCTTATAATAATTAATAAATATTCCCAGGCAATGCCGGGTCAGGACAGCTAGTCATGAATAAGTATATATAACTAGCTTATAATAATTAATAAATATTCCCAGGCAATGCCGGGTCTGGACAGCTAGACATGAATAAGTATATATTACTAGCTTATAATAATTAATAAATATTCCTAGGCAATGCCGGGTCTGGACAGCTAGACATGAATAAGTATATATTACTAGCTTATAATAATTAATAAATATTCCCAAGCAATGCCGGGTCTGGACAGCTAGTCATGAATAAGTATATATAACTAGCTTATAATAATTAATAAATATTCCCAGGCAATGCCGGGTCGGGACTGCTAGTCAAGAATAAGTATATATTACTAGCTTATAATAATTAATAAATATTCCCAAGCAATGCTGGGTCGGGACTGCTAGTCATGAATAAGTATATATTACTAGCTTATAATAATTAATAAATATTCCCAGGCAATGACGGGTCGGGACAGCTAGTCATGAATAAGTATATATAACTAGCTTATAATAATTAATAAATATTCCCAGGCAATGCCGGGCCTGGACAGCTAATCATGAATAAGTATATATTACTAGCTTATAATAATGAATAAATATTCCCAGGCAATGCCGGGTCTGGACAGCTAGACATGAATAAGTATATATTACTAGCTTATAATAATTAATAAATATTCTCAGGCAATGCCGGGTCTGGACAGCTAGTCATGAATAAGTATATATAACTAGCTTATAATAATTAATAAATATTCCCAGGCAATGCCGGGTCGGGACAGCTAGTCATGAATAAGTATATATTACTAGCTTATAATAATTAATAAATATTCCCAGGCAATGCCGGGTCTGGACAGCTAGACATGAATAAGTATATATTACTAGCTTATAATAATTAATAAATATTCCCAGGCAATGCCAGGTCGGGACAGCTAGTCATGAATAAGTATATATTACTAGCTTATAATAATTAATAAATATTCCCAGGCAATGCCAGGTCGGGACAGCTAGTCATGAATAAGTATATATTACTAGCTTATAATAATTCATAAATATTCCTAGGCAATGCCGGGTCGGGACTGCTAGTCATGAATAAGTATATATTACTTGCTTGCTTTGCCAGCTCACTATCGCTTCACAAAGTTTGCTAATTGTAACCGAAATTTTAAATAATGGTACCTTTATAGAGAACGCCCCACGTTTACATGACTTCACGTCGTAAACGTTCGGGCAGCTCTCGGAAGCGCCTGAGAGTTGACGAGGTGAAGACTGCCAGACGATTCATTTAAGACTGCCAGACGATAAATTCAAGAAAAGTTGCAAATAAAAAAGTTAGACAAAGAAATTAAAATTAAAATACATATCTAAAAATAAAGAACGAACAAACGATAGCTAAACAATTGTTATTAATTAGATATTTTTTGTCAAAGGAACCATTGTTAAGCAAATGTTTTTAAATAAAATGTTTTTATTGCACAACGAAAAGTTAAAAAAAATGATTTTCTTTTTTTATATAACAAACAACGAAACCAATTTCTTGTTTGTTTTATTTTTTATTTTTTTCAAGGTTTTTTTTCTTTTTAACATTTTTTGGGTTAGGGTTTAGGGATTATGGTTAAGGTTTAGGTAAGTCTTTCGCTAGAAGTGACCGTTGCTGACAGAACTCAATGAGTCCTTTGGGAGATTCAACGCACTGACACAGATAGTAGAAATTAATTTCTTCCAAAAGTTATCGTCTGCTTGCTTTGAACCTGATTGTCTAACGCCTGCTGCAACTTGATTGGTTAATAGTTTCGTCAACTCTCAGGCGCTTCTGAGACCAGCCCAAACGTTGACGACGTGAAGTTACGGAAACGCGGGTCGTTCTCTATAAGAGTACTATAATAATAAACATTTAATTCATCTTTCTTGTAAACACGAGACACAAGCTTTCACATTTATAAATAAACATGAATATTTATTCATATAAATGAATATTTATTCAGATAAATATTAACATTTTGGTAATTTTGATACAAATTAATTTATCTTTTAATTAAGACCGTAAAAAAATGAAAAGAAAGAAGAAATCAATTCGCTTGAGTGATTGTGTGTGTTGGGAAGGGGGCTCTTTTAAAAACAATAAAAAAATTTTTTTGTGTCACTAGAGAGAGAGAGAGGGAGAGAGAGTGAACTCTAAAGCCTTTTAGATAAAAATTATTTAGAAATGAAAAGAAAGAAGAAATAAATTCGCCTGAGCGATGGTGCGTGTTGAGGGGGGATTCTTTTAAGAACAATAAAAAGGAAAATTTGGTATCGTTAGAGAGAGAGAGAGAGAGAGAGAGAGAGAGAGAGGGGGCGAATGGACTGACAGGGGGTAGAATGGACTGAGAGAGGGAGAAAAGGGGAGAAAAGAGAGGGAGCAGGCAATCTTCCATTACTCTATGAACTCTTAATACTTTTTGATACAAATTCATCTTTTAAATAAGACAGTAAGAAATTTTTTTGTAATTTATCCTTTTTTTATTGAATAACTTTAATTAATTACCGTTAACATCGACAAACGTATGCATATATATATATATAGATAAAAATAATACAATAAAATTACAAATGAATAACACCAAACATTAATTTATTATGAACAGTTTAAAAAAGATAGTTATGTAAATTAGGCATTCAAATAACTGTCTTTGGTTCTTTCGTCTGTACTATATATACAGTATTTCATAATATTATCTTGTATTATTGATTTAAATAACAGTAACCCGTTTTGATGGTAATATAGGTGTGATAAATGAAAAAGACTTTCGCATTTATATATTTAGATTTGTCTCCTTGCAAGAAGGTAAGACACAAAATTACCTGAGCAGTCTGGTTAGCATTTCCCGGTAGGGGGACCTTATGTGATTAGCAATAAACTAAGCCCTTCTCAGAGAGAAAGTAAAGTCTGGATAGGTGAACCTCCTAGGACTAAACAGAACCATACCTCAGCCTGACAGCAGCAAAGCCACTGTCGGACTGATTGTATCATATTTACACAACAATTATTAAATTCAATCAATAAATCAATATTATTGGCAAAAAAATAGCAAAGTGCAACAAGCCATGTAAAAAGACAGAAGATATTTACATCTATATATATTTTTTTCTTTTTGTACTAATGAGTCACAGCTCAAGAGTTTCTCGGCCTTTTGGCCAAGATCAAAGTGTAGTATCTGTTCCGATGGATACTACACCCCATAGAGTGGAATTGTCTTGGCCTTTGGGGCTTGATTTACGCCGATCTATGGGTTTGTCCTGTGTAGTTCTAGGAGGTCCACCCTCCCAGGCTTTGCCTTCTCACCCTTTGAGAAGGGGTAAGTTCATTGCTAATCGTCTGAGGCGCCCCTACAGGGGAATGCCGACGGGCTGCCCAGGCATTTTTTGGAGGCCAGAGTGCTCACCTTCTCAGGCGCTGGCTTTTCAAATCCCACTTTCCTGACCTTGTGTCACATCTTACCTTGTGGGAGGAAGATAAATAACATGAGTCACCGCTCAAAGGCCACTTGAGGACAAGGGTTTAAGGGTTTGTGTCCGGTAGACGGTGAGACAAACACCTTGAGGATTGCAGACGATGGTTGGATCGGGCATAATTTCAGTATTTAAGAGGACGGCTCAACAAGAATTTGTTAACATTGAACTTGAAAACGACCATGTTTTAGTCAGCTGGGAAGCAATCTCTGGTTTTCTGTTCCACAGACGGGCAGTTTTGAGAAAGAAGCTCTGCTTAGCTCCAGGTACACAGAGGAAAAAAGGAACATTTTTGACAGTGGTTGTAGCTAGACGAGTTTTTGCTGTGAATATTTTACAAGTGCGAACCCAAGATTGAAGCTCAGTCGAGAACCTACCCTGTAAATAACGACAGAGTAGAGAAAGACTAGCAACGTCTCTTCTGTGAGAAAGAGGCTGTGAGAAGAGAAGAGGCTTTGTCCGCTCGCTATCGTTTCGCAGTTTAATTCCTATTCACTACTTGAAATCACTGAAACGAAACTAATCGATAAGAGAAAGAAGACAAAACTACTGCTATTGCTACCTCAAACTTAAGCTCTTTCTCATTCACTCACATGATGACTGCAACGTCTTGTCAGATAAGTGTCACTCCTTCATTCAGAAAAGTGTCATTGTCAGAAGGAGTACCTGTACTGAGATTTTAAATAAAGAGATCTAGCTTTGTACGACAGCTAGATCCCTCTCTCGGTTCAAAATGCTGAAAACCAGCAACAAGCGAAAGCAAGATAGTGCAGTCTTCCACTTTTTTTTGTTTTTGAAATAAAAACAGGGCTACGCACACATCGAAAAGGCGAACGTAAAAGCATTCTTTAATATTGCACATAGAGTAATACATACACTTACATACACACATATATACACTACTAAAGAAATGTTACATTTTTCGAGCATTAAAATAAATTATTTATAAGGTAATAACTGATTATTTGAAGCAGCAGCAGCCGATGTCGACAGCTTAAAAATTGAATTCAGAATTGTTAACCGGTATTAAGCTTTGAAAGAAGCAGCAGTAGTTCGCACTACTCTGCCTCTTACCTTTTTTCATCTCATTATTCGCTTCTCTCCTCCTACCTCCTCTTCTTCATACCACCAATCGGGCCGGACACACGTACGTTCACTTTTATCATATAGATGTAATATAATCATACTAAGTGAGAGTTTGTACACAGTGTGATGATGCATGAAGAAAAATGATATGAGAATGATATAATTGATGCGTAATGTGAATCTAAAAGACAGGCTTAGATCTGATAACCTCAGAGGAAGATTAAATTTGAACAGTAAGGTTTGTTCATGATGAAAAAATGAATGAGGCTCTTAGGTTATTAGATACAGAACAGTTGAGGTAGCAGGGTCAGTTTTCAGAGTAAGGCCAAGGAACAAGTGGGAGGAAGTGATAAAGATGGATTTGAGAGAAAGAAGGATAAATCAAAGACCCTGCTATGGATAGGTTTATTTGGAAGTTACTTTCTAAAAGCCGTCCAACACATGCCAGCATGTAAAATGGACATTAAACCGAATATGATGATTAGACCGAAGCGCGACAGACTAAATAAATACTATTTTAAACTTAATCATCATTGATTAATTAATAGACGAACATGCTATTTCAAAGTTTTCTCTTTGCTTTCTCCTCACGACTGCCCCTGCTATCTCAACTGTTCTACATTTACTAACCGAAGCACTCTCATCCATTCTTTCAATGTGACCAAACCAATGAAGTCTCCTGTTCTGCACACATCTCTCTATACTTCTCTGATTTAATCTTCAAGGTTTGAAATAGCATCTTCCTTGCCCAATTATTGAATGGACGCATCTTATTCTTATGCATTTTGTTCCTTTCTTTCTTTGTCGCAGAATTTATTGAAAACAAATGAAGATGTTTATGGGAAAATGGCAGCCGTTGCAGCCACCATTTTTGGTTTTTGATGTACTTGGCAGCAGCTGACTTGGTCGTTTTCAAGACCAATGTTAACAAATGGAACTTCCATGAACAGAGTTTCTTTCCAAGAACTACCCGTCTTTGGAACACAATACTACGAGGCTGTTTCCCAGCTGACTACAACATGGTCGTTTTCAAATCCAATGTTTTGTAAATTCTTGTTGAGCCGTATTCTTAAATAACCTAATTCTGCCCAGTTTCAACCATCGTCTCTAATCCTCACGGTGTTGTCTCAACGTCGTCCACCTGGAAAACTCATTAACCCTTATCCTCGAGTGGCCTTTGGGTCTTGATAAGCGGTGACTCATTAAAAAACAAAAAACACTTGAACCCTGAACTAATCATAGCTGAAAATTAAGGTATTGCATCAGGGCCACTTGATCATACCCCCCATTGGGTACCCAAGCTAGTTTTATTATTAGATGTTTCACTTGATTGAAACATTGTTTATTTTATTGAAACATTGTTTTTTTTTATTGAAACATTGTTTTTTTATTGAAACATTGTTTTTTTATTGAAAAATTGTTTTTTTATTGAAACGTTGTTTTTTTTTATTGAAACATTGTTTTTTTATTGAAACATTGTTTTTTTTATTGAAACATTGTTTTTTTATTGAAACATTGTTTTTTTCAATTGAAACATTGTTTTTTATTGAAACATTGTTTTTTTATTGAAACATTGTTTTTTATTGAAAGATTGTTTTTTATTGAAAGATTGTTTTTTTTATTGAAAGATTGTTTTTTTTATTGAAAGATTGTTTTTTTATATTGAAAGATTGTTTTTTTTATTGAAACATTGTTTTTTTATTAAAAAATATTTGTTCCATTTCGACTTACAATGAATTTCATGATTTAAATGTTTCATTTTTTTTCTTCTTTTAGATCTTTGTCTTTAATTGAAGATGAAGTTCTAACTCATTAACCTTATCCTCAAGTGGCCTTGGGCTTTGATAAGCGGTAACTCATTAGTATAAAAAAAAATCTTTGCATTCTATAGGATCAATAGACTCTGATCCTCCTTCTCCTCCTCTTCCTCCTCCTCCTCCTCCTCCTCCTCCTCCTCCCAACACACACTCTGCAATGATCTTCATCGAGCAACAGTTGTCAGCGGCAAATCTGTTATCTGCAAGCAACAATCCTTTTCTCAGCATTTCCAGTCCAATCATCCAACATGGCTTCTTCTAATTGACAACGGCATGAATCCGTTTTTTCATAGGAAAAGGGGAAAAGAAAAGACGTCTGTTCCCGACTGTTTGCCTTACAGAAACGATCAACTTTCTCGGAAATAGACACTTTAGACGAGCGGGTTTCTTTTATGGTTTCAGATTTCCTCGCAAGAGAAAAAAAATTGTTTGGCTTCAGTTTTCTTTGCAAATGAAAGGAATACAAACAAAAAGAAATCAGACACGGCGTAACCCCGACCGAATCAAGAGCAATCAAGTGAAGAGTGTCATGTCAAAAACGGCAAAAGAGACACTTTTTCTCCATTGGACGAAATAATTAATAGCCATTCAAACCGATTAATGTTCTTCCTGCTGAGTTGTTATCACATGTCAGCCATTGTTGGGTCATTTTATATCGAAATCATACATGGTTTTGTATACGATTCATTGGTAGATAATTTCGATTTGAACAGAGATTTTTTGGTAATATTGTAGATTAACACCCTCCGCTACAAGCCCCTCCAAAAAAAAAATGAGACTCTACTTTTTTTAGTCGATTACGTGTGAACACCCTCAAAATCTTGGTGAAAAATAAAAATTATTTTACAATTTGAACTGAGGAATCAGTTTCAGATATTAATTTAACGTAAAATGATCACCCATTTCTGGGCCATTCTAGCGTTTTCGGGCTGTTAAATAAATTCCTTTTTTCTTTTACTATGGGAGATAAATTCTGTTTTTTTTTTGGGGGGGGGAGGGGGGATAGGAGAGAGTCTACTTTTTTAGCCGATTACGTGTTATTTTACAACCTTGCCACTCGGACTTAGGATTAGTGTTAAAAAAATTTGGTTAACTGATCTAAAAAGTTAGAATGGTCCAGAAATAGGGGATCATTTTATGTTAAATTTATATGCGAAACTGATCCCCACTAAAATTCTAAAATAATTGTTTATTTTTGTTTACTTTCTTCTTTCCGCCAAGTAAAGCTTGAGAGGGTGGACCTCCTTGGGCTGAACAGAACCACGGATCAGCTCGACAGCAACAAAGTCACTGTTAGGCTGACCATCAAGGATGTAACCCCCGCGACTGCTAGTAATTATTAAATAAAACGTTTTAATTAAGTAATTTTTTGACTTAAAAATTATTTTTTAATTCGTCTTTAACTTTTAAATTTAACTCCAAAAATACCTGCCCCATGCGCGTAAAATGAATTCTGCAAACAAAACAGTTTTGCAGACTCCAACCGAGAGATCTTTTTAGGATTCTAACCGTCCCTTTAAGTGCAATTGTTTGTATCTCTCTTGCACTTGGTTCACCGGGTATATTCGTCAGGTAGTTTGTGAAATTCTTTTTCATGAGCCAGCTTGCTTCTATGATTACTGGAATGATAGAGATCTTCCTAAGATTCCAATTTCTATTCATGTCGTATATAAGCCCTTGGTATTTCGTTATCTTCTTTCTCAAGCCATGATCATTAGGAACACTGACTTCAACTAGGGTTGCTACTTTCTCCCTCTTGTCCCATATCACTATGTCAGGTTTAACAGCTCCGCTTTCTAAGTAAGTATTTATTTACCTCCCCAGGAAGTTAGGCAGAAGGCCAGTTGTATCTTACTCCCACAAGGTAAGATGTGACCCAAGGTTGGGTCGGGAAAGTGGGACTTGAAAAGCCAGCGCCCGAGAAGATGAGCACTCTGGCCTACAAAAAAGGCCTGGGCAGCTCCGTCGGCATTCCCCGGTAGGGGCGTCTCAGACAGTAAGCGATAAACTTACTCCACCCCAAAGAGGGGAGGCAAAGCCTGGGACTGTACAGGACAAACCCACAGACAGGCAGAATCAAGACCCGAAGGCCAAGACGATACCAGTCTATAGGGTGTAGTATGCATCGGAACAGATACTACACTTTGATCTTGGCCAAAAGACCAAGAAGTTACGAACGTTAAGTAAGTAGCTGTAAGGATCTCATAGTCATAGTGGATGGTGTATGACTTATTTCCAATAGTTTTTTTTTTAAATTTTCATGGAAATCGCTCCAGACAAGGCATGAAGCCACTTGATGTAAGGAGCTAACAATATCTTTCTGGTATATGTTCCCAGGACTTGCTGCTACACTGGATATTCAATTTTTTTACATATAGTCCAGTGGGTGACCCATTATAAAGACTAAATTCAAGATATAATGCTACTAAACCTTATGTCTAGAATCCTTATTCCAGTTTTGATCAAAATCCATTATATTATTTTGATTTTAGAAAATGTCTCAAATTTAAGACATAAGATTAAGGGGTTTTCAGAAAAAAAAAATGGAATTCAGGGAATCTTGCTCAATTGGTGTTTAATGACTATGGATCAAAATAATGCACATCTGAAATATTTTAATTTTTTAATTTTTTAATGGGAACTTTTTTATTTCAATAGATATTTGCATAATAATAAATTTGAAAAAATCCAATGAGCATTTCTGAAAGTTATATCTAACACAGCGATGTTTTCTGCATCTGTGGAAAATTCAACCCAATTTGGAGGCTTTGAGTCCGTTGCTTTTCATTTGTGCCTTAGAAGCATTTGTGTCCAGAGAGTTTCGTATGGTTTGTCCAGAAGAGATGCTGTATGCTGATGATTTAATACTTGACTGTGAAGCAATAAAAGACCTACTTGGATGAATGCTACGGAAAGAAAATCAAAATTAATGCATATCTGAAATATTCTAATTTTTAAATAGGAGCTTGTGCCCATATTATGCCCCCTAAAAACCCTTTAAAATACTCCAAAGAAATTCAAATTTAGAGAATATTTATTAATTGATGTCTCATAACTATTGTTAAAATCCCCCCCCCCCCTTTTAACCGTTTTTGCATGAAACTAAATCAAATTAAATATAGCCCACGTTACGATCACTTACCCCTAGGAGCTGTGTTCCAAAATTAATAATGATCGTTTAATTAATTTAGGAGTGAATCCTAAATTAATTAAACGATCATTATTAATTTAGGAGTGAATCCTATATATATATAGAAATATATAAACATATACAAACCTTTATATAGAGATTAATAGGATTTTTTAAAACTCGCTTCAGTTTTCCCTTTTTTTATTTCAATAAATATTTGCGTAATAAAACGTAATTCAATGGGTATTTCTGAAAGTTATGTCTAACATGGCGATGTTTACTGCATCTGTGGGAAATTTAACTGATTTTGGAGCCGTTGCTTTTCATTTGTGTCTTAGAAGCATTGTCCATTGTCGTATAGATTGTCCAGAAGAGATGCTGTAAGCTGATGATTTAGTGCTTACGTTGTTAAGTTGAAGACTTGAAAGAAATGCTATGGAAAGTAAAGGTCTGAGCGTGAATGTTACCAAGACCAAAGTGATGATGATGACAATGTCCAGGGAGTTTCATATGGGTTGTTCAGAAGAGATGTTGCATGCTGATGATTTAGTACTTGTTTGTTAAACAATGGAAGATAACCTATTTGTTAAGTTAAAGACTTGTAATAATGCTATGGAAATTAAAGGTCTGAGAGTGAATGGTACGAAGACCAAAGTGATGATCAGTCGTTGTAGTGTTGGAAAGCTCCGAGAAAGAGAAAATTTCCCGTGCTCAGTTTGTGGAAAAGGAGACCGGTGCAATTCAATCTTTTGTGGTATTTGTACGCATTGGACCCATCAGAATGCAGTTGAATTACTAGTAGGTTGAGAGAGAAGTAAACCAGTTTATATGCAAGAAGTGTAAGACAATGGGAACAGATGAGAACTCATATGTGGACAAAGTATATTTGGATGGCGAAGCTATTGCGATTGTTTTAAAGTTTTGTTACCTTAGTGATACCATTGGAGCATAGGGTGGAGCAGGTGCTAGTGTGATTGCAAGAATTAGAAGTGGATGGGGTAAGTTCAGAGAAGTTCTGCCATTACTAACCAGCTGAGTGTTACCATTGTCGATCAAGGGAAGAATCTATCAGGTATGTGTACGCAGTGTAATGATGTATGGAAGTGAAACCTGTCCAGTGAGGGTTGAAGACATGCGTTGCATGGAAAGAAATGATATGAGAATGATACAATGGATGTGTAATGTTAGTCTTAAAGCCAGACTTAGTTCTGATGACCTGAGAGGAAGATTAAATCTGGACAGTAGAGGAAGATGTGTGCAGAACAGTAAACTTCGATAGTATGACAACATGGAAAGAATGGATGTGAGTTATTGGCTCAGTCGATGTAGAACAGTTGAGGTATCAGGGCCAGTTGACAGGGGAAGGTCAAGGAAAACACGGGACGAAGTAATAAAAATGGACTTCAGAGAAAGAGGGATCAATAGACCTGGCCAGAGATAGGTTAGTTTGGAAGTCAATTTCTTAAAGCTGTCCAACACATGCCAACATGTTAAAACGGACGTTAAACCGATGATGATGATGATGATGATGATGATGATGATGATGATGATGATGATGATGATGATGATGGTAAACTATCAATTCGAAAACTTTTGGCATTTATTATAGTCTGGCAATTCAGTGCCTGCTTGCTCTTCGGTAGGTGCTCGACTGAGCTTCAATCTCTGGTTACTCCTTCCTCATGTAAGACATTCACAGCTAGAACTCGTATATTTACCACAGCTGCAAAACCTTTCCTTTCTTCTTCCTAGCATCAAACAGAATTTCCATGAACAGAGTTTCTTTCCAAGAACTTCTAATCGATAGAACACGTTACCACAGGACAGCTTCTCTGCAGACTATAACATGATCATCTTCAAATCCAATGTTAACAAATACTTGCCATAAACCGTCCTCATAAGTAATCACATTTTATCCATTCGATTCAACATTTTTCAATCCTCTCATCATATTCTTCATCTTTTAACTGACAATCCATCTATTTCATTAACCCTTATCCTCGAGTGGCTTTTGGCCTTGGCCTTAGAAAAAAAAAAGACTAAAGCACAAGACTTATGATAAACGATTAAATGCTAATCATCAATTGATGAAAAACTATTATTTTGTCCATAACTGATGAGGGGGCTGATGAAGGAGTGGAGACAATCGAGTTTCATATCTTTCCCAATAGAAAATAATCTGATGGTTTGCCAATTCCGTGAGACTATATTCAATTCAATTCAATAAATTTGGTAAAAAAATAAAGCAAGCATGCTTCAGTTGCCATGTAGGGAAATGGTGGTAGAAATTTACACAGAAGAGGATACAGTAGCCCAGCACCTGTGTCCAATTTCTTTCAAAGGGGTCAATTGGCGTTTTTTCAATTCAATTCAATAAATTTGGCAAAAAATAAAGCCAGCATGCTTCAGTTGCCATGTAGGGAAATTGTGGTAGAAATTTACACAGAAGAGGATACAGTAGCCCAGCACCTGTGTCCAATTTCTTTCAAAGGGGTCAATTGGCTTTTTTTCAATTCAATTCAATAAATTTGGCAAAAAATAAAGCAAGCATGCTTCAGTTGCCATGTAGGGAAATGGTGGTAGAAATTTACACAGAAGAGGATACAGTAGCCCAGCACCTGTGTACAATTGCGCCTTGAATTGCTACATCGTCGGTGTATTTACTACACCTCCTGGAAATCCATTCAAAACTCCAGGGATCCTGATTAAGACAGTGTCCTTCGTCCGGTTTAATCAGAATCGATGGTGAAACAGTTTTTGGTAATGTCTGCATAGACCTTTTTTTGGTGCAGGAGTGAATAATAAGTCCTGAAGAAGATCGTGATGGCCATTGTAGGCCAAACTGAGATCACTGCGTAATCGTCGGAGCTCAAGGGAGAAAAGGTTAAGAGTCGGCTTTTGTAGGGCTGTCTGTATGAGGATTTTCTTGTACTAAAGTCACTACTTATTAAGGCCAAAAGCCACTCGAGGATAAGGCTCAATGATAATGTCAGTTGGATGATGAACAAAACTATGAGAGGATTGAAAACGAATGGAGGGGAATGGGCAGAATTTGATTAGGATGGCTCGACGAGTATTTGTTAACATTGGATTTGAAGACAACCCTGTTGTAATCTGCAGGGAAGCAGTCCCGTGACAATGTGTTTCTTCTGTTCTGTTTTTTACAATAAAGGTCACCGTTATCAAGGTCAAAGGCCACTCGAAGATAAGGGTTAAAGAGTTTGACTGGTGAACGGTGAGACAACATCGCGATCAGCGGCACGATGGATGTAGCAGAGCAGAAATTGATTATTTACGGGGACGGTTCAACAAGACTTGTTTACATTGGACTTGAAAACGATTATATTGTAGTCGGCTGGGAAGCAGGCTCGTGGCACTGTGTTCCACAGACAGGCAGTTTTAGGAAAGAAACTCTGCCCATGGAAGTTTTGTTTCATCTTAGGCACGCAGAGGGAGAAACGGAAATTATTGACAGTGGTAGTAGCTAGGCGGGTTCTAGTTGTGAATGTTTTTACAAGAGGGGGGGGGGCATAGATTTGAGCTCAGTCGAGCACCTGCCATGAAAATAACGGTAGAGCAAAGAAAGACTAGCAACATCTCTTCTGTGAGAGAGTGACTGTAGGGAAGAGAAGAAGACACCCCTCCACTAGATTGTGAAGTCGGTTTTGGACTCTCTCAAGGGAGGAAAGGGTGCTCTAGCGGCACCTCCCCAGATGTGGCAGCAGTACTCCATCTTAGGACGTATTTGACTCTCATACAGATCGGAAGTTCTTGAAAAGAAACTTTGTTTATGGAAGTTCCATCTGGCTTTAGGTACACAGAAGAAGAAGAAGAAGAAGAAAGGAAAGTTTTTTGTAGTTGTTGTATCTAGACAAGTTCTTGTTGTGAACGGTTTACAGAGGGAATGAGAGATTGGAGCTCAGTCAAGCACCTTCAATTGAAATAATGACAGAGTAGAGAAAAACTATCAACCCCTCTTCTCTGATAAAGGGGCTGTAGGGAAGGGAAGAGATCACCCCCCACTAGATTGTGAAGTCGATATTGTACTCTGTCAGGGCAAGAGCAGCACTTCTATGATACTCCATCTTAAGACATATCTGACTTTTATGCAAGTAGAGGATTCCAGCAGGAGTCAGATATTTTCTGGGGTGGTAAAATGATCCAACCATTTTCTGGGGTGGTAAAATGATCCAACCATTTTCTGGGGGTGGTAAAATGATCCAACCATTTTCTGGGGTGGTAAAATGATCCAACCATTTTCTGGGGTGGTAAAATGATCCACCCATTTTCTGGGGGTGGTAAAATGATCCACCCATTTTCTGGGGGTGGTAAAATGATCCAACCATTTTCTTGGGGTCGTAAAATGATCCAACCATTTTCTGGGGGTGGTAAAATGATCCAACCATTTTCTGGGGTGGTAAAATGATCCACCCATTTTCTGGGGGTGGTAAAATGATCCAACCATTTTCTGGGGGTGGTAAAATGATCCAACCTATTTTCTGGGGTGATAAAATGATTCAACCATTTTCTGGGGGTGGTAAAATGATCCAACCATTTTCTGGGGGTGGTAAAATGATCCAACCATTTTCTGGGGTGGTAAAATGATCCAACCATTTTCTGGGGGTGGTAAAATGATCCACCCATTTTCTTGGGGTGGTAAAATGATCCAACCATTTTCTGGGGTGGTAAAATGATCCAACCATTTTCTGGGGTTGGTAAAATGATCCAACCATTTTTCCAGCAACCTTGGCAACAGATTTGATGTAAGTCTTCCATTTAAGGTCTGGAGTGAAACTCAGTTCTAGGAACTTATCAAAGCTAGGGTCTTCCTCATGAGGAAGTGATTTTGGATTTTACAAAAATGACACAACCAATTGCTTAAACTAAAGATAATTAGCCGGCGCACTCGATCGATCACTTCCTTGTTTCTGTCCAAACGTATACGGCATCAAACAAATTATGTTTCCGACAATGAACAGGAAATGGTGAGAAAAGATAATTTGTTCTCTGGAGGAAATCCCAACCGACTAATGGAGTTATATGACTGGACAAAGCCCAAGAGGATTATTAATTGCAATTCAAATAATTGCGCTTCCGACAAGGGAACTGGAACGGATAATTGTATTATTGAAGAATTCTCCAAGAAAAATGGACAGAAGTAATGAATGTTTCCTTGAAAACAACAGAGATATTCTCTTGTAAGCTGTCATATAGAACGAGTGCCGTGCAGAGGTCTGGTGATGCCCTGGTGATGCCTGGGGCCAACTCATTCATTGTATCCCCCAAACCTTACAAAGACATAGTATAAATCCTAGTACTGAGAAATATTATGAGAAATAGATAAAGTTTGAATATGATTGGATTCCCGCCCCAATTTGGGTGCCCAGGGCCACCTCCCCAGCGCCTTTATTTTAACGCCACTGCATAGAACATATTAGGGATTCAAATTTAAAATCAAATTATTTACATAATGCTACGACAAAACACTTGTATTCTAATCAAACTGAAATAGGAAAGTATAAAATTAAAATATTGGAATAATATATATATATATATATATATATATATATATATATATATATATATATAATATTTAAATGTTGAATTAAATTAAAGATAATTGAATTATCGTTTAATGATAATCTATTGTGATAATATAAAGCTCAATATATTAAATAGAGCAATCAATTCTAGAGATGAAAGATGAGAATAAAAAATTGTAAAGATACAATATTTATTAGAACATCAAAAGTTCAGAGCAAGGAGCTTCATATCCTTAATCCATGGATTTTCAAAGATAAACTCTTTTCACCAGAGGATAGGGAAAAACCGACAATGTAATTGTAAATATTATCGGCAACATTTAACTTTGGAAATTTTACATAAAATAAAACAAAAATAAAGACCAAAAGGTAAAGAGTCTTATGTTGAGATGAAGGCGTAGAGTCAGGGCGGATGCTGTCCAAAAACACGTAAAAAAAAAACAGCTGTTATATTGGAAATGAATGAAAGCTCCTTGCTCTGAACTTTTGATGTTCTAATAAATATTGTATCTTTACAATTTTTTATTCTCATCTTTCATCTCTATAATATATATATATATAATTATATATATATATATATATATATATATATATATATATATATATATATATATATATATATATATATATATTACAATTTCATGTAAAATAGAAATACAAGGAACCACGTGTTAAAATAAAATCACCCACTATATTGACACAACAAAGAAACAGGGATAGGCCACTCTATAGAAAACAGAACAATAGAATAGCAGATAGGAAGTAAAACCAACCGAACCTTTGCTTATGAGAAGTCCAACGATTGGCTAAGACAACAACAAAGAAACCAGGATGAATCATCATATAGAAAACAGAACAATATAATAAGAAATAGGAAGTAAAACTAACCGGACCTTTGTTCGTGAGAAGCCCAACGATTGGCTAAGAGAACAACAAAGAATCTGGTTGGTTAACTAGATAGCCGTGTATATAAAAACACCCGGCAAAACTAACTCCATGCATTTTAGCCTGAAGATTCCCCCTGGGGATGAAATGCGGGAGCCTCTGGGTAGCTTAATTGCCATAAATATATTTTCATAACTTGCTATATATATATATATATATATATATATATATATATATATATATATATATATTAGCAAGGGTATTTAGACATATTTTTAAACCATTGTTTCGTAATAGTATTATATTTTTTTTTGAAAACGATGAAGAAAAAGAAAAAAAGAAAAACATTCTTTGACAAGGAGAATTGTAATTCTCGAAAGCTAAGATTAAAATAGATTTTATTTATTTTAACACCACACATTGTTATGGTTTTTTCAGAAAAAAAAGATAATACTATTACGAAACAATGGTTTAAAAAATGTCTAAATACCCTTTCTAATTCAAATTGGTGCAACCTCGCCTTCAGACATAACGTGATTTTCTGACCCAGAAGTCCATTACCATCGGACGATGAAGAAAAAAAAGAAGAAGAAAAAAAAGAAAAACACTCTTTGGCAAGGAGAATTGTAATTCTCGAAAGTTAAGATTAAAATAAATTTTATTTATTTTAACACCACACATGGTGCATACCTTTTCCATCTTGGGCGATGCCATTTTGGATAAGTATTTTCTTGTGTAAACACAATGGTCAAAAATAAAGAAGACAAATGATAAAGAAAACGGTAATGACGAGGAAACGATTGCATTTACAGAAATAGACATACATTTTGTTAATTGAATTATCTCCCCTTTGCAGATTGGCTGTTTGGAGTTTCTAAAGCTAGATGGTTCTGGCAGTCAGTTTGCATAGGAAATAGTGTCATTAGTATATAAACTCTACTTTTGATTGAAGAGTTCTACTGATTATGTGAGGACTAACACATTTATTCATCAGACAGAAATGTTAGTCAAAGACAAACGTATGATGGACATAATACACAAAATGGAGATACGATTTAATAGACAAAAGTCTATGTTAACATTCGTTAACGCAAGCAAGAATAGACATGAATGGCCAGGTAAACACGCAAGAACTTTAGCACATAACATGATATACTACTTGCTTGTATAGAGAAGGTGTTATGTTAAAAAGTCTAGCTGTTTGAGGGTCACATGTACAAAACAGAGAACTGGACCAGAGGAATCTGGCCAGCTCCAGCCCAAGGCATGGAAAGAGGGAGTCTGTCAATTTCAAATATCGCACTATGCATGTGTGAGGTTTTTTTACTTGAAAAACTGAAGATTCATTTCTCACAGTGGCAAGTATAGATTAGGGGCGATAATTTGAAATGTATTCAAGGGACATAACTCTGAAAATACTAAACCAACAAAAGATTAGATATTTCCGGTGTAACAAGATTACCACTGGGGAATTAGAAACCGCAATAATAATTATAATAGTGATGATGATTCGCAATACACTGATAAAGTGGGCTCATAAAATATAGGTTAACAATGGAATGTGATAGACCATTTCTCATCAGACCATCAGTTAAGAAAAATGAACCTGATTAGTACTTATGTAACAATATTTAGATACGGGCGTGTAAAAACTAAGGTTAAAATCGGAAGTTTCCACATAAGGTTAAAATTAAGTAAGAAAGTGGAAAATTTCATTTTAAAGGTTAAAGTTTTAGTATTAGAACTACGTGACAGGATATTACGTCATGCACAGGAAGTACAAAATGAGACGTGGTGAAGAAGAGAGAGCAAATTCTGCTTCTTCTGACTGCGTTCCGATGCTGGTTTTTGAAGCTCTGGCTTCGTTTGACCGATCTGGGAAGCAGGCGAGGAAAAGTTTGCGTAATGTGAAAAAAAATAAAACATCTTAAAGCATGATGCCAGTGAGCAAATCGTTTTTCTTTTTTATCCATTATTACCAGGGAAGAGAGGAAGGCGGCTGCTGCTATCATCACAAGCATGTAAAACAGACGTTAGACCGAAGAAGATGATGATGATGACTAATAACTTTAAGAAATGTAACATACTTTCTGTTACAGACACCAAATTATCTTTAATTTTAAAAAACTTTCGTTCACCTCAAACAAGTCACATTGCCACTGAGACGTAAGGGCTACTGTGAATTAGGGCTATCCTAAGTGGGGATTTGTGCAGCGAGATGTTTGTTCACATTACATTTAAACTTCTGAATGTTGGTACAGTCAAGGAACTAGGAAGCAGGGAGGGAATTCCAAAGGCTAGCTGTTTGAGGAAAAAAGCTATTAGAGTACAAATCATCTGTGAACCTCTAAAGTGAAGGGGTGAGATTTTGTTGATTGACGGGTTGGTCGGGGGTATTTACATCGAGGGGGCACCAGTGTGGCAAGTTCTATCATAACAATATACTAACAGTCTTATAAAATATGTCGAATTAGTGCAATAGAAAATTGCCCCCCCCCCCCCCAATCTTTATTTTCAATATTAAATTAATTTTCTGATGCCCCAATTGTTGCCTCGATTTGTGAGTATTTGATTCGCCACTCGTTTTCACACAGAAAGTGGAGTGGGTGGCTACAGGTGGCTCTCACTTTCTGTTCCTTTCTTTTCTTTTTCTCTTTTCTTTTTTTTTCTTTTCTTTTTCTCTTTTCTATCCTTTTCGTTCTGTTTTCTTTCCGTTTCATTTCTTTTTATTCCTTCTTTGTCTTTATTCTCTCTTTTCTTTTTCTTTTCTTTTTTCTTTTCTTTCTCTTTTCTTTTTTTCTTTCTTTTTTTCTTTTTTTCTTTCTCTTTAATTTTTCTTTTCTTTTTCTTTTCTTTTTTCTTTTCTTTTTTTCTTTTCTTTCTCTTTACCTTTAATTTTTCTTTTCTTTTCTTTCTATTTTCCTAATTAAGCAAAGTGTATGTGCGCGTGCGTACGCATCAAAGCGAACTACCAGAAAATCAAAGCAAAACAATAAAATACAGAAATCTGTAATTCACTGTTTTGTGGATCAGTCTCTGTCCAGCCTTCGGTTGGACATTCAAAGCCAAGTATTAGTATTTTATTTCATTGGGGAGTAAACACTTTTGGGGAAACCTATCATCCCCTTCATCAGTCAAAGATAAAAATTGGTGCAAATATAAGTTCTTTGCAGCTTCCGGTTTATTTCTCGGTTAAAATGTTATGGAACGCCACCTGGTGGAGACTGGAGAGTTTACTAATCAACTCAAATAGTCAAAAGGGCAAGATTCAACGTTTTTTTATTTATTTTTATCCCCTCCGTCATGAGAAATGATTAAAAGTGCTCACCTGTTTATCCTCGGAATTTGGATTAATCGCCAGACAGACTGGCACCGAACGATGCTGTTTCCTAATCAGCGGAGAAGAAAGAAGCCACTGGACAAACAGACAATCGTGAATAAACAAATGAGTTCTGCTCTTGGGGCGGGC
>OY744531.1:9862137-9872137 GCA_963556195.1 Sepiola atlantica
CTTTTTCATTTCCCATATATATATATATATATATATATATATATATATATATATATATATATATATATATATACATAAGTGTACCAACCACTAATCTCTCCCTCTTACTCTCTTAGACAGGGTCCAAAAAAGAGCCTCTAGTCTTATAGGTCCCATACTGTCTACCAAGCTCCAGCCTCTGTCACATCGTCACAATTTCGCATCTTTGTGCTTGTTTTACAAGTACTTCCACGAAATGTGCTCCAACGAACTTGTTGTACTTATGGCCCCCCCCCCTCAACGTAAATACCCCCGACCAACCCGACAATCAGCAAACTCCCACCCTTTCACCGTAGAGGCTCACAGATGCCGGAAGGCTTTCTACTTTAATAGCTTCTTTCCTCGAACTGCTTGCCTTTGGAATTCCCTCTTTGCTTCCCCGACTTTACCAAATGTAAAACATCTCGCCACACAACTCTCCACTCGGGATGCCCCCTATAAATCTGGTCCTTAATTCACAGTAGCCCCCTTACGTCGCAGTGGCAAGGTGCCTTGTTTGGGGTGAATATAAGTAAAAGAAAAATGTTTTAAATTTTAATCCCCCCCTCCCCCCCCCCCCCCCAAAAAAAAAAAACAAAAAAAAACGGGATAGCTAAAAAAAAAAATGGCAAACCAAAAATTAAAGTAAAAAGACTCCCGGGCAACGTCGGCCGGGTAAGTACGGATAGTTGATAAAAGAAGATCTTGTGCACATCATTGATTTCCAAACCTTTACACTGTATTATGTTGCAGGATGTGTACTATTAGAACTATTGAAAGAGTTTTACACCTCAGGAAACCAACCGCAGCTTCTAACCCGGCCAGACCATTGCGTGTGCACGTGTATGAGAGCAGTATTAACGCATACAGACACGACAGCCGGTTACTCTGGGAACAATTTAGAAGCAATTCAGAAAAAAGAAAGAAAAAAACAACATAATATCTCTTCATAATCAATAATTGATTAACAAGAATCGAAAGTTTTTAATTAAATATTGATTAACTAAAAACATAATTTTCTATTGATTAAATAAAAAAAATCAGTTTTTATTTGATTAACTTTTTTTAAAAACTTTGTTAAATATATAAAGAATTTCCTTTTTACCTCCGCGACCCAAACATCAAACAGAATTTACATGAACAGAGTTTCTTTTCAAAAACTTCCCATCTGTAGAACATGTTGCCACAATATTGCTTCCCTGCAGTCTACAACATGGTCGTCTTTAGATCCAAGGTCACCAAACCTTTGCCATAAACCGTCCTCATAAGTAATCAAATTTTGTTCATTCAATTCATCATTTTAAATCCTCTCATAATATTCTTCATCATTCGACTGACAATCTGTCTATGTCATTAATCTTTATCTTCGAGTGGCTTTTGGCCTTAATAAGTGGTGACTCATTAGTAAAAGGAAACAACAAATGTTTATTAACTTAGCTTTAGTATAATATATATATATATGTATATATTATTATATATATATATATATATATAATAATATATATATATATATATATATATATATATATAATATATATATATATATATATATATATATATATATATATATATATATATATATATATCTTCTAGGACAATGATTCGTCAGATTTTTCATTTGAAAAATCAAATATGGCAATTAGTTTTGGAATAAATATACATGTGGTTTGGAAAAATTCGACCTAAAAGAATGCAGTATTGTAAAGGTACCCCACACATCTCGACACCATGGGTATCGTCGGCCACTCACGCACAGGTATTTGATATCCTGGTCACGGTGCCAAGTATAACAGATACCCCACTCTGTTCCATGTCACGGAACCACTTATAACATGATACTCCACCTGTCTCGCTGTTAACACCTCTGGTTCTCTACACAGAGATCTTGCCAGACCGTGAACACTGTCTGGCCGATCGTCGTAGTGGCAATAAAAAATATCTCGGTCAAAATTCCTCCCGGTCGGGATGATGACAATGATAGTGATTGCTTTGTCGATCTTGTGTCTGTGAAGGCAAAGGTTATTAAAGCAGAACAAATCAATAATAGAAATAATGCAACAACATCGGCGAGGTCTTTTTATATGAAAGTAATTATTAACGAAGATAAAAGAATTGTTTTAACTTTGAATTAAAGTCTATCTTTTGGTAATGTCTTTGGCGCTAAGCTATTTTGTTGTCTGTGTGTGTGTGTGTGCGTATCCATTTATGATTATTTTTCACAAGTTGAACTAACTTATTTAAAGGAAACGATGGGGAGAATACTTCAGCCAACACGCTCTCTGTTCATAGTCGCACGGCACACGGGCCGATTTGCGACTCGTGTCTCCTCCACCCAAGTGTGATGTGTATTCTCGTTCTAACTCAAAATCCTTTCTCTTACTGAAAAGGTGTATGGTCATACTCTTCCCTCCCTCCCAACATATTTCTCTATATCTTTCTTCCTCTCTCAGGGATTTGGAGGGGGGTTGCGTCCCTCTCTCAACGATACAGATAAATGAAATTTCTCTCTTTGGTTTTTTTTTTATTGCTATTATGATAAAACAATTATTCTTCCTCTTTCGTTGTGGAGCAAAAGGCCGTTCGCCCTAATTACTCATGACAGCTTAGATGGTTATCTTTGGCCATCAGCTTAGCCCGCCTGGCTAGGCTAGTACTGATACACCTGGTCATATGTTTTTTGTTTTGGTGATAAAAGATTTTGCCCAAACTTTGTCCATCTGTTTTAACTCGGCTTTGTGTGAGGTTTAAACAGAATTGACAATTACACGAATTTTGCCAGCCAGCCCAGCGCCCCTTGTCCGTTGTCTGAATTAGCCTGTTTCCAGCCGGATATCTCCACTTGGTTTTACGTAGGGTCTAGCATCATCACTAAGATGCATACTAACGTGCCACTAGGGTACCTGATCCCCGTCGGTCCTGATTACTCTGTCACAGTATTTGATTTTTAAAATATTTTTCTGTTTTTTTTTTCTGACGAATCTTTGTCCTACAAGATTTAAGATGTGCTTGAAAACCTTGATTATCTGGACAAATGGAGAAACGGCTATTAAAAGTGAATGTGTATACTGGAAAATATATCATCGCTGGAATCTGCTTTTTTATTGTATAGCAATCAATGTTCTGGAAGTATAAACTAATATCTATTGAGCTTAAGCACTGAAGGTTTGACTACAATATATATATATATAAATATATATATATATATATATATATATATATATATATATATATATATATATATATATATATATATAGGGTGGGCAAAAATAAGGGTCCTATTTTTAAAAATTCATAACTTTTTTATTTATTGATTTTTTTAAATTTTTTTTTTTAGAATAAGTAAAGGACCCCTTCCGAAGCAAGCATGAGCCGTATTAGCCCTAAGGAACGTACCCTCATTTAGAAAACATTATTTTTGCTTAAAAAACTCAAAACAGTGTAAAAAACAATACTTTAGTTTTTGTAAGTTTTAAGAAGTGTTTTTCGGCTAAAATTTGTTTTGTTTATTTCAAAAAATCTCGGAAGGGTCAGTCTACACACACATAAAGTTTGGTGAGTTTAACTTTTATTTTGTGGAAGTTATTCAAATTCAAGTTATTCAAATTTAAAGATAGGACCCTTATTTTGGCCCACCCTGGTAAGTCAATAAAAATTGATTAGACCTGCAAATGGAAGCAAATCAATATCTTCAGTTGTTCAAAACAAGGAGCAGTTTAGTTAATAAAAAACATTTATTTTTCTTCTCTTTCATTCCTTAAACTAGGCTTTTCAAAGATTAAAATCTTATCATCAGAGGAAAATTATGATTGATAAGTTGACAGAAGAGGACTGTCAAAGTTCTAAATTTGAAAGAGTTTTTTAAAAAACTTTTAAAGTCAGTTCCAAGTTGTCTTTTACACATTTATTTACACATTTTTTTACACATTTTTCTTTTACACATTTATACTTGCAGATATGTAAATATCGGTGTTTCATGTGTCCAAAAAAAATTTGCATTAAGATAATATTTTTAATGCAAAACATTGTATTTTACTAAAACATGGTTTATATAATAATTTATTTGTGACTAATGCCGAAACCAATCTTAACAGAAAATATTTTGAAATAAACTAGCCTTTGCAATATGAGTTTAAGAGAAAAAAAAACAACTGTTGGTCAATCTTTGGCTTGGTGAAGGAAGTAATCCGTATTGTTTATAAAATAAAACTGAATGGTTTTATTCTTATCCTGAAAAAAAGAAGCTTTTGCAATATAAGTTTACGTAAAAAAAATGTTAGTGAAAATTATTGCTGATATAAAAATGGCTTCCATCTGTTATTTACATTTGCTGCTGAAAAAAAATGTCTTCCTTGCGAAAAATATTGCAAGCAGGATAAATTGTATTTGCAAAGGAAATAAATTGAAATAAAATTGAATGTTATTAATAACATGAACCAACGGTAAACAAAAGAAAACGTCTAGGCAGAATGAAATGTCTATTTGTCATATGCATGTTATTTAGGTGGGAGGTGACGGTGTCTCAGTGGTTAATGACACGAACTGACAACCTGGGTGTGTCAAGTTCGAACTCAGCTCGTTCCACAGGAATATTTTCACTTAAAATGTTGGCAACCTTCACGTGGTCCCTCCTGTAAGTACCCGGTGTCTTTCTAAAAAGAATTCTAACTTTAAAGATATCAGGAAAAACCAATACAAATAATAGAACCATCTGATTCGTCATACAAAATGAATGAATACTATTTAGGTTTAATTTCGAAAATCCAACCGACTTTATTTTATATATTAGATAAATAAACTTTTTGATTTTCGTGAAATCCACAGAAAAATAAAAATGAAAGAAGAGAAACTGATTTTGTTTCAAACTGATTTTTATGGGCAGCAATCGTTTTTTTTGTTGTTTTTTTAAAAATTATGTTAGATTTTTGAAAACATGTTTGTATGGATTATGTATGTTCATGTTTGCTCTAATAAGAAAATACTTATCTTTCTTCTTTTTTCCTCTGAATTAATATTGCTCAAAGGAAGGGTGGGACCTCTCTCAGAGGAAATGACAGATGTGTGAGAAAGAGAATAAGGGGGATAGTGATTGTGACCCAGAAGAGAGTTGGGAGTACAAAGAATGTGACAGAGGATAGGGGTGAGGACAGAAAGTGTGACAGAAAAGAGTGGGGGATGGGAGAGTATCACAAGGAAAGGAGGAGAATAGAGAGTGTGAGGACAGAGACTGTCACAGAAATAGGGCAGGACAGAAAGTGTGACCAAGAAGAGAGATGGGAGTACAAAGAGAGTGGCAGAGGATAAGGGGAAAGACAAAGCGTGTGACAGGGGGGGGGGGGGCAAAGAGTGTGACATAGGATAGAGGTGAGGACAGAAAGTGTGACAGAGGATAAAGGTGAGGACAGAAAGTGTGACAGAGAATAGAGGTGACCACAGAAAGTGTGACAGAGGATAAAGGTGAGGATAGAAAGTGTGACAGAGGATAAAGGTGAGGACAGAAAGTGTGACAGAGGATAAAGGTGAGGACAGAAAGTGTGACAGAGGATAAAGGTGAGGACAGAAAGTGTGACAGAGGATAAAGGTGAGGACAGAAAGTGTGACAGAGGATAAAGGTGAGGACAGAAAGTGTGACAGAGGATAAAGGTGAGGACAGAAAGTGTGACAGAGGATAAAGGTGAGGACAGAAAGTGTGACAGAGGATAAAGGTGAGGACAGAAAGTGTGACAGAGGATAAAGGTGAGGACAGAAAGTGTGACAGAGCTTAAAGGTGAGGACAGAAAGTGTGACAGAGGATAAAGGTGAGGACAGAAAGTGTGACAGAGGATAAAGGTGAGGACAGAAAGTGTGACAGAGGATAAAGGTGAGGACAGAAAGTGTGACAGAGGATAAAGGTGAGGACAGAAAGCGTGACAGAGGATAAAGGTGAGGACAGAAAGTGTGACAGAGGATAAAGGTGAGGACAGAATGTGTGACAGAGGATAAAGGTGAGGACAGAAAGTGTGACAGAGAATAGAGGTGACCACAGAAAGTGTGACAGAGGATAGAGGTGTGAACAGAAAGTGTGACAGAGGATAAAGGTAAGGACAGAAAGTGTGGCAGAGGATAAAGGTGAGGACAGAAAGTGTGACAGAGAATAGAGGTGACGACAGAAAGTGTGACAGAGAATAGAGGTGACGACAGAAAGTGTGACAGAGGATAAAGGTGAGGACAGAAAGCGTGACAGAAGATAGAGGTGAGGACAGAAAGTGTGACAGAGGATAAATGTGAAGACAGAAAGTGTGACAGAGGATAAAGGTGAGGACAGAAAGTGTGACAGAGGATAAAGGTGACCACAGAAAGTGTGACAGAGGATAGAGGTGTGAACAGAAAGTGTGACAGAGGATAAAGGTGACCACAGAAAGCGTGACAGAGGATAAAGGTGAGGACAGAAAGTGTGACAGAGGATAAAGGTGAGGACAGAAAGTGTGACAGAGGATAAAGGTGAGGACAGAAAGTGTGACAGAGAATAGAGGTGACCACAGAAAGTGTGACAGAGAATAGAGGTGACCACAGAAAGTGTGACAGAGGATAGAGGTGTGAACAGAAAGTGTGACAGAGGATAAAGGTAAGGACAGAAAGTGTGGCAGAGGATAAAGGTGAGGACAGAAAGTGTGACAGAGAATAGAGGTGACGACATAAAGTGTGACAGAGGATAAAGGTGATGACAGAAAGCGTGACAGAGAATAGAGGTGACGCAGAAAGTGTGACAGAGGATAAAGGTGAGGACAGAAAGTGTGACAGAGGATAAAGGTGAGGACAGAAAGTGTGACAGAGAATAGAGGTGACGACAGAAAGTGTGACAGAGGATAGAGGTTTGAACAGAAAGTGTGACAGAGGATAGAGGTGAGGACAGAAAGTGTGACAGATGATAGAGGTTAGGACAGAAAGTGTGACAGAAGATAGAGGTGAGGTCAGAAAGTGTGACAGAGAAGGAGGGGGAGGCAGAGAGTACCACAGAGAAATGGGGAGAATAGAGAGTGTGAGCAACAAGGGGAGGACAGAGAGTGTCACAGAGAAGAGGGGTAGGGGACAGAGAGTGTTACAGAGAATAGAGGTGACGACAGAAAGTGTGACAGAGGATAGAGGTGTTAACAGAAAGTGTGACAGAGGATAGAGGTGAGGTCAGAAAGTGTGACAGAGAAGGAGGGGGAGGCAGAAAGTATCACAGAGAAATGGGAGGAATAGAGTGTGTGAGCAACAAGGGGGGGCAGAGAGTGTCACAGAGAAAGGGAAGGACATAAAGTGTGACAAAGAAGAGAGTGAGGACAAAGAGTGTCACAGAGAGTGTCACAGAGAAGAGGGGTAGGGACAGAGACGGGAGGTGGAATAGAAAGTGTCACAGAGAAGGGGGAGGACAGAGAATGTGACTCCCTCTTCGAGGAGAGAGGAGAAGAGAGGTTGAGAAATGGAAGCAGAAGTTGAAACGTGCAAGAAAAGCATAAAGTATTATTTTTAGTAAATCTTCATAAAGAAATGAAGGAGGGAGGGGCGGGGGAAGGGCGGGGTTGTAATCTCCGATAAAGACGTCTGCCCCCAGCAAGTCACGAAAGAATAAGAAAGCTGAGTGGATCAATAAATGGCACCCATCAGACTATCATCTGTCCGCAGCGGTCGAAGAAGAAAAGTGTGATAAACAATTGGAAACATTGAGTTTTTGTTCTCTTGATTTCTGCGGCAAACGTTAAAGTGGAAACAGCAGACAGAAAGAGAAAAAAGATGAGTCAAAAGAAAGAAAGAAAAAAGAAAGCAACAAAAAAAAAAGAAAAAAAAGAAGAAAAAAAAGAAAAAAAGAATGAAAAAAAAAGAAGAAAAAAAAGAAAAAAAGAAAAGATAAGCAAGACGTGATACTCTCGGCTTTGTGCCATCAAAGCTGAAGAATGCCGGCTCAAGTCAAAGCCATGTTTTGGAGAAAAAGGAAACAATAGAAACATTTTTGTGTTAAACATTCATAAACTTATAAGAAATCTCTTTCATAGGCTCTCACCAGGAAAGAATATGTCCCTATTTGCAAACAAATACTTCAAAGTGTAACATCTGTTCTGTCCCTGGCTTCTTGGCTCTTTGGTCCAGATCAAAGTGTAGTATGTGTAAATATAACCATATTTATTTATTTATTTAAAAAAAAAAAAAAAAAACCTAACGAAAAATTTTCAGACGACAAACTTATTTTATAATAGACTAAGTAGGACGGCCCCTAGAGCAAATGTGGTATTGTGGTGACTGAGATGATTCTAGTTAAGAGTAGGATAGACAATTTTATTACCTTAGACAAAGGATGACCAACGACACTTACCCCACAATTTTGATGGCCTTGTGTCTAATTTGTTTTGAATATAAATATGTATTTTCTGCAAATAAATATTTCAAAGTGTAGTATCTGTTCCGATGGATGCTACACCCCATGGACCGGTACCATCTTGCCCTTCGGGGCTTGATTCCGCCGGTCCGTGGGTTTGTCCTGTGCAGTTCTAGGAGGTCCACCCTTCCAGGTTTTGCCTTCTCACCATTTGAGAACAGGTTAGTTTATTGCTAATCGCCTGAGGCGCCCCTACCGGGGAATGCCGACGGGGCTGCCCAGGCAATTTTTAAGGGTCATAAGTACTCTTCCTCTAGGGTACTGACTTATCAAATCCCACTTTCTGACCTTGTGTCACATTTTACCTGTGGGAGGTAGATAAATAAGGCTTATTGGCTGGGGCAGTTTTTATTTTCATCCTATCCAGATGGTCCTTTTTGTGGGGGATATCCAGCTTCTCCAAAAATGACCCTCTGGATGAGACAAAAAAATTTTTTTTTTTTTAAATCGAGAATTGACGAAATATTGACCTTCATAACTGGTTAATCAAAAAAAAGAAGCCCCCCTGCCAACAACAGAATCGATCCGATCGAAAGTCGTACGATGCTGATTCGTATGAATTAAAATTTTCGTATGAATTAAAATTTTCGTATGAATTAAAATTTTCGTATGAATTAAAATTTTCTTTTAGTTATAAATTCACTTCAATCTTTCTGTAAAACAAATAAACAAAATATACAGGGGATTTTTAAATGATAATCAAACAATCTGATATCTCAGACACTCCAGCCTAGAGATCTTTTTAAGATTCTAACCGTCCCTTTAAGTGCAATTGTTTTTATTTCTCTTGCACTCGGTTCACCGGGTATACTCGCCAGATAGCTCTTGAAATTCTTCTTCATTAGTCCTGTTGCTCCTATAATTACTGGTATAATGGAGATTCCAGTTTCTTTTCATGTCGTACATAAGACCTTGGTATTTCGTAATCTTTTCCCTTTCTGCTCTGTTCAATCTTGCTTCATTAGGGACACTGACTTCAATTAGGGTTGCTACTTTCTCTTTTTTGTCCCATATTACGATGTCAGGTTTAACAGCTCCGTTTTCTAGATATGTAGCTGTAGGGATTGCATAGTCATAGTGGATGGTGTATAAATTATTTCCAACTGTTCTTTCTGGTATATGTTCCCAGGACTTGCTGCTACACTGGATATTCAACTTTTTACAAATAGTCCAGTGAAGATATTTACACACTCCATTGTGTCGCATTGTATTTTTTAAATCGGTGTCAAAGGTGATAACGTACGTACCAACGAAGCTGCACGCATATTATTGAAACGATTCGAAAAAGCGCAATGTACAAAAGAACAAATAAATGTTTCAGGATTTTTTTTAGATGAGGATTAATAATTTCGATTATTTCGATTATTCGGACTATCATTCTCATCGTGGTTGTTATTCTAACAACGTTTCGGCCGATGTAACCTCCAACCTTTTTCAGAAGCATCTCGTCGAACTCGATGCAACGGATAAAGTGCCAAGTAATAATCAGTTCTAATTGAAAGTCTTCTGGAGGTTGAAGGTTCAATCCTCACTACAGGCGATAATAACTGAGAATAAAATAAAAAATTACTTAAGACTTCTACCCGGTCA
>OY744531.1:9874637-9912137 GCA_963556195.1 Sepiola atlantica
ATCCGAAACGTCAGCCTACGATGTCAATTATTTCTTTTATTCTGTGAATGGCAGCAAGACCCCAGAACTAACCAATTCCAAACGATTAGAAAAACAAACGGAATTCCCAGACGTTTGAATCTCTTCAGACAAAATGGAGAAATATGCACTCAACGAAATCGTCCACATTTAAGCCGGCGACAGAAATTCCGCACAATCGGGGAAGTTACTTTTTTTAAACACGTAGAATCGGATTTTTTCCTCCTGGAAGTTTCAGCGGAATTAAAGAGCCGTGTCTCGTGACGCACTGATTTATTCGTGGTTCGAATGTGCATAATCATCCGTTTAACGTCTGGTTTACATGATGGCATATAGTGGATGGCTTTTAGAAATTCACTTGCACACTTTATCTATCCCTCTTTCTCTCAAGTCAATTCTTATCACTTCCCTTCAGTGTTGTCTATGGTCTTCCCCTGTCAACTGACCTTGCTGCCTCAACTGTTCTACATCTACTAATCCAAGCACTCTCATCCAGTAGTAATGGCAGAAGTGCTCTGAACTTACTCCATCCAATTCTAACTCTTGCAATCACAATAGCACCTGTTTCACCCGATGCTGGTATCACCAAGGTAACAAAACTTATGAACAATCTAGATAGCCTCGCCATCCAAATATACTTTCTCAACATCTGAGTTCTATATTAATAAATATATATCCACTACGTCACCCAAAATTCAGTGAGTAAAAATTGCCAGACGAAACCATTTCAAATGTTTAGAGAAAATGGAGAAAGCAAATAGCGGTACCTTTATAGATGACGTAACATGTTTCCGGGACTTCGCGTCGTCAACGTTCGGGCAGGTTACGGAAGCGCCCGAGAGTTGACGAGGCGAAAACTGCCAAACGCTAAATTGAAGACTGGCAGTCGATATATTTTGACGAAGAAAACCAAACTAAAAAACATAAATAAAAATAAAGAACGAACAATATATATCTAAACTGTTATTAATTAGATGTTTATTTTATTTATTTATTTATTTTTTTTTGTCAAAGGAACCATTGTTAATCAAATGTTTTTAAATAAAATGTTTCAAAAGATGATTTTGTTTGATTTGTTAAGCAAATCTTTTTTTTTTTTTTTTTTACTTTTTTCAAAAACCTCAATTAGTCGTTCGAGAGATTCAACGAGATGACAGAGATTATAGAAATTCATTTTTTTTTTATTGTACGCAATTAATTTCTTCCAAAAGTTATCGGCTGCTTGGTTAATAGTTTCGTCAACTCTCGGGCGATTCCGAGACCTGCCTGAACGTTGACGACGCGAAGTCACAGAAACATGGTGCATCAACAATATGAGTACCCAAATAGCAAGTCCGACATTCCCCCTCCCCTCCCGTCACCGTCTAAAATGAAGCCGGAAAGAAATTTTTCACTCTATTTCTATAATTAGACGTTTTATCTTTTTTTTTTTTTTTACCTTTCTTCTTTTTTACTGATTTATACGTTTTTCTTTCTTTTTCGCTTTTTCAAACTTTCAATAACGTTTATATCGTTTACAAATGAACACAAACGCATTCAGATTTAGACTAATTACTGGACATTACTGAGAAATTTCTTATTAAAACTTTTCACTGTAATTATTATTTAGTAGTAATTTTGGTCTTCACATGTCTGCCCCCAGTCGCATATTTGCCAGGCCTATATTATGGATGGCCTTGATCCAAATGCATTTAGATTTAGACTAGCGTGACCCGTGGAAATTCCACAGTCGTATCTTTCATCTATTGCTGATGTGCTTAGAAATATTTCAATTCCATGAATATTTACCTGAATGCAAATGTCACGATAAGATTGTACCCTTTTTTTTCAGACTGAAAATACTTAATTTCTATTAATTCCTACAGCCCAGTAATTCAAACCTCGAGTTTAATAAGTTAACCCCAACTAGACTTTCATTTACCATCACTCTCAACCAACCACCCTAAACCCTAATCCTCAACCAACAAATCTAACCCTAACCACTTTTGTTCAGACTGAAAATATTTATCTGAATACTTTTTATAGGAGTTAGTGACATATTTCCATTCTATATACGTTTGGCGCGAACGGAGACCCCCACCATATTATTGCACCATCTTTGGCCAGAACAGAAACTACACTTTGATCTTAGCCCAAAAGCCAATAAAATATGTCTTGGTTCGAGTTTCATGTTTGACATAACAACGACACCAAATGAAATCTTTTTTAAATACTTTTTTGGGGATTGCATCTTCGGTGATCGGGCGATCTCATATTTTAAAAAAAGGTGTGGAGGGTGATAACGTACGAACATGAAATTGCCTTAGTACAGTATTATATAGATAGGATAAACATATTATTATATAGATAGGATAAGCATTTTCAAAGGAAAAAGTTACAAAAACTTTTAAAATAAATAAATAAAACTAACGATTTCATTTTCGAAAGATTTTCCTGCAAAGCAAGTAACAAAATTTTGTTGCATAGTTCTTAGTGAACGTCCAAGCCCTATCAAGTGTACAAAAACTGTTATTAGTTAATCAGAAGAGTTACTTACCTTAACTTTTCACCTTCTAATGCCACAATTCTCTTGACGAGTTTTGTATGGGGATCTCTTGGGGATCTGGAATTGAAAAAGAAATTATAATATGTTATTCCACTTTTTTTTCTAGGGAAAATGATTCACTGAGAGACGTAAGTGGGGGGGGGCGGAATGAAATGAATTTTGGTTTCCCAACCTGGGTCTTATGCTATGAATCGAAGTTCTCTAAGAATGAGATCAAATGTCAATTCTGGTAACACGTCACTCAATAAGTCCCGTCCCGGGCATAACTAATAAAACAACTTTTAGGCAAAATTCGACTGTATTCATCAACATAGTCTCCTTCTAGAGTGATACACTGATTTAAACGCTTCTCTAATAATGCGATGCCTTTTTTGGCTTGAAAATACGCCTCATTTTCTGATATCATTTCTTCATTGGAGACAAATCTTTTTTTCCTGAAGTATTCTTTTGAGGTTTGCAAACAGCCAGTAGTTGCTGAGGGGAGGCAGATCTGTAGAATAGAGTGGGTGCAGAAGCAATCGAAGTGGAATTCATGTATTTTGGCCATCGACTAGTGACATGGTGCATTGTCTTGGTGAAAGACCACTTTTTTCTTCTTTACATGTATGTTTGTCAGTTGTACAGACACTATATTAATTAGATGGCAACACCGAAAAAAAGAGTCACTCTTTCTCTAAATGCTCACAGAGACATTAAAATATAGTAGATAGTGCTTGAATGAACTTAGTAAGAGGGTAAGAGAGAAATACATAAGACATCAATCAATAAGTCGCGGGCATAACTAATAAAACAACACGTTTAAGGCTAAATTCGACTTTATTCATCAATGTTAAATATTAGTAGAAATAGTAGAACCGCTGGTCTACGGATTGGTTGAGCGTGGGTTAGGGTTAGATTGGTTGGTTGAGAGTGAGTTAGGGTCAGGGTTAGATTAATTGGTTGAAAGTGGGTTATGGTTAGATTGGTTGGTTGAGAGTGGGTTATGGTTAGATTGGTTGGTTGAGAGTGGGTTATGGTTAGGGTTAGATTTGTTGGTTGACAGTGGGTTATGGTTAGGGTTAGGGTTAGATTGGTTGGTTGAGAGTGGGTTAGAGTTTAGGGTGGTTGGGTGAGAGTGATGGTAAATGAAAGTCTAGTTGGGGTTAACTTACTAAACTCGAGGTTAGAATTACTGGGCTGTAGGAATTAATAGAAATTAAGTATTTTCTGTCTGAACAAATCTTATCGTGACATTTGCATTCAGGTAAATGTTCATGGCATGGAAATATTTCTAAGCACATCAGCAATAGATAAAAGATAACACTGTGGAATTTCCACGGGTCCTGCTAGTCTAAATCTAAATGCATTTGGATCAAGGCCATCCATAATACAGACCTGGCAAACATGTGACTGAGGTCCACGACTGGGGACGGACATGTGAAGACCAAAATTACTACTAAATAATAATTACAGTGAAAAGTTTTAGTAAGAAATTTTTCAGTAATGTCCAGTAATTAGTCTAAATCTGAATGCGTTTGTGTTCATTTGTAAACGATATAAACATCACATGACTCAAATAGAGAGTGAGCGAGAGAAGTCGGCAGTTCGTTTGAAGCACTACACATGTGAACATGCTATTTTAAAATTCTCTAATAAGATATGATTAAATAGTAATTATTGATTTCTTTCTGTTTCCCCCACCCCCGACCCCACTGATGAGTGATTTGGAATGAAAATCAACACGAATAAACCTCCTCTGTCTTCAGCAGTTTTGTCTCGAGTTAGTCCCTTTTTTAGCGGTATGAAAGAACTTATTGGCAGACAGCGTTCGTTCCCTCAGTCTGGAAAGATGGCTGAAAAAGGCACGTACAGGAGCAAGCAGCTAACAAAGGTATGATTATAAACTTTCATTCATGTATGACACAAGGTTGAAATGCAACAGCAACATAGTCTCTTTCTACTGATTCTAACGCTTCTTTAATAATTCAACGCCATTTTTGCAGAACGATTTGTCTTTGGCCTCAAAATATGCCTCAGTTTCCGATATCACTTCTTCATTGGAGCAAACTCAATGTTTAGTTAAATATAAAAGATTAAAAGACAAAATCCAAAATTAGTCTCTTTCTGCTCGCTGTTATGATGTTGGAGTATGATCTATTTTCGCCTTATTATTCTTGGCCTTTTGGTCAAGATCAAAGTGTAGTATCTGTTCCGATGGATACTGCACGCCTGTCCTGTGCAGTTCTAGGAGGTCCACCCTCCCAGGCTTTGCCTCCCCTCTTTAGGGAGGAGTAAGTTTATTGCTTACTGTCTGAGGCGCCCCTACCGGGGAATGCCGACGGGGCTGCCCAGGCAATTTTTAAATGGCCAGAGTGCTCACCTCTCGAGCGCTGGCTTTCAAACCCCACTTGCTCGACCCGATCTTAGGTCACATCTTACTTGTGGGAGTAAGATAAAACTGGCCTTGTGCCTAACTCCTGGGGAGGAGTAAATAAAGCCTTATTATATGGTGCACTGACCTATTTTCAATCTGCGTTCTGATTAATTGTCACGTTGCTTTATCCCGAGACAAATGGGAGAGAAGTATCTTGGTAAGAAGAAGAACCAGTATTTTGCTTTTGTGGACACTTTTGACCTAACATTGACCAACAGATGTTGTTTGGTGAGTTTTGTAATAAAATAGGGCAAACGACTGGTTAGGGTTAGGGTTGTTCAAGCAATGTACAGAAATGCTCAAAGTACTGTTAGAATTTAGTACTTGCCTGTGAAACAATGGAAGGAAGGTTTACTTGTTAAGGTAAAAACATGGAGGAATGCGATGGAAAGTAAAGGTCTGAGAGTGAATGTTACCACGACTGAAGTAATGATCAGTGGTTGTAGTGTTGGAAATCTCCCAGAAAGAGGAAAGTTCCCCTGCTCAGTTTGTGGAAAGGGAGTCAGGTACAACTTTTTTGTGCTACTTGTAAGCATTGGGTACGCACAAAGTGTAATGGAATTACTGGTATGTTGCGAGATGATAACCAGTTTGTGTGCAAGAAGTGGAAGACAATGGAGACTGATGAGAACTCAGATGTGGAGAAAATGTATCTGGATGCTGAAGCTATTGAAGTTGTTCAGAAGTTTTGTTACCTTGGTGATGCCATTGGAACACAGGGAGGAGCTAGTGATAGTATGATAGCAAGAGCTAGGAATGGATGGAGTAAGTTCAATGAACTTCTGCCATTACTAACCAGCAGAGCATTACCACTGTCGTCCAAGGGAAGAGTCTATCAGGCATGTGTATGCAGTGTAATTATGTACGGAAGTGAAACCTGGCAAGTGAGGGTTGAGGACATGCGTTGCATGGAGAGAAATGATAAAAAAAAATCATTTCGTATGAGTCAGCATGGTACAACTTGGTTGATTGGCTTGATTCTAGTGTTGGCATTTTTGCAGAAGGGACCACGTGGAGGTTGTCAACTAAGTGAAAGTGGTACTATGGAATTGACTGGATTCGAACTTGGCACACCCAGGTCGTCAGTCCGTGTCGTTATCCACTTGACTACCATCGCCAAGAAATGATGAGAATGATACAATTGAGGTGCAATGTGAGTCTTAAAGATGGGCTTCGATCTGATGACCTCAGAGGAAGATTAAATCTAGACAGTATAGGGAGATATGTGCAGAAGAGTAAACTTCAATAATGTGGGCCATATTTAGTTTAAATGTGATAATGTATGGCAGTGAAACCTGACCAGTGAGGGTTGAGGACATGCGTTGCATGGAGAGAAATGATATGCAAATAATATGATGGATGTGTAATGTGAGTCTTTGAGACAGGCTTAGTTCTGATGACCTCAGAGGAAGATTACACCTGGACAGTATAGGGAAATGTGTGCAGAACAGGAGACTTCGATGGTATGGCCACATTTAAAGAATGATTGAGAGTGCTTGGGTTAGTAGATGTAGAACAGTTGAGGTAGCAGGGTCAGTTTACAGGGGAAGGTCAATGAATACGTGGGAAGAAGTGATAAGGACGGACTTTAGAGAAAGAGGGATAAATAAAAAATCTGTCCAGAGATAGGTTAGTTTAGAAGTGAATTTCTAAAAGCCGTCCAACACATGCCAGCATATAAAACGGGTGTTGAACTGAAGATGATGATGAATGTGGAATGGGAAGATCAAATGTACTTAAGCGTGACAGACTGACTAAAATGTCAGTCCAATTCGATGACTGTGTAATGCGAGTCTAAAAGACGGGTTTAGATTTGAGAACAGGAGGCTCTGTTGGTTTGGTCACATTGAAAAAAATGTATGAGAGTACTTGGGTTAGTAGATGTAGAACAGTTGAGGTAGCAGGGTCAGTTGGCAGGAGAAGGTCAAGAAAAACATGGGAGGAAGTTATAAGGATAGACTTGAGAAAGAAGGATGAATATATAAAACTTGGCCAGAGATAGGTTAGTTTGGAAGTCAATTTCTAAAAGCCGTCCAACACATGCCAGCATGTAAAACGGGTGTCAAACCAATGATGATGATGATGATAACGATGACATTTATAAATGACAAGGTCCTGGGTATGACCTTAAAAGACATCCAGTGGCGAGGCCTCCATTTGGGAGCTGTGGGAAATGTGGAGTTGCCCCTTAGTTGCCATTGCTCCCAGGTCCACTCTGGCCCGGAGTAGTAGTACCTGTAAGGGCCCCATCTATGGGTCAAATAGAACCTACTAGCACTACCAGATCAGACTGTCTGAAGTTATTGACTTCCTGACTCAAAATGCACCAAACATTGATGTTTTATTGTTTTTTTTTCTTTGCAAAACTCAATCATGTTCTGCAAAATCCAATACAAAAAACTACAATTTCTCTCTCCTCTTCTCCCCCCCCTCTCTCTCTCCCTTCCCCCCTCTTTCCCCTCCCCCCTTTCACTCAACCAAACACCATGAATAAATACCTAAACATATAAAGAACTTGAAGCATAAAAACCTTCACCAAAATGACAGGATTCAACATTAAATAACCTGAAAAGAGTTGGAATTCTGACCCATTGTCATTTTATTATTGTAGTATCTTTCTTTGTTCTGGTTTAATTATTGTATTACCATTTTTTTATTAAAAAAAATCATCCTGATGTCTGTAACTTCAACGTTGATTTTCTCTGAGAAAAATAATTGTTACTTGTTTTGTCTTTTGGGGTCGAGGGAAAGAATCTATTTCGCTTCATTGAAACTGTTAACAGCATACTTGTTAAAACCGAAATAGAAAGGATACTTGACATTACGCATTTGACCCACATAGTTGGTGATGTGGCGAAAAGCACTTTCACATAGTTGGTGATGTGGCGAAAAGCACTTTCGCATTCATTCTTGCATTGCTAGGTGTTTGTTTTTTTTTTAGTTTTTTTTTTAGTTTTTTTTTTAGCTTTTTTTTCTTTTTTTTTCTTGTGGTAAAAAGTGTTCATCCTCGAAGGAGGAAAAGAGAACGAGGGAAGAAAGGCGGATGAGAACACGACGGATGAACAAGGAACGGTTGCTCTAAAGACACAAGACGAAAATACACCAATTAATTGCCCGCTAAAAGCAACATTTTTTTTCTTCTGCAAATGAACAGGAAATTAGGTTTGAAACGACAGGAAAAGTCGATTTAACACACACGAAAGTGGATTTTGGCAAACGAAGACAAGCAATAAACGTATGTGACGCACTGGTTTGGGTTCAAAGTCTTGGTTTTTTAGTCATCATTACTCAAAAACAGATCAAGTATTTGCAGTTGGCTCCAGGCGTTTTTAGTGTGAATAAAGCAATAATGAATACAAAGATAGTTAGATTAAGACAATATACAATATAACTCTCGCTTCCCTTATTTTATCCTTTAGTCCTCACATTCCATGAGCGATGTTTCTGACAAAGGGAGAAGAATTGCTGTTTTCTGGCTCAGAATTTATCCATATGACACTTTGGCTAGTTTTTGACTTTGAAGCAGTATTTTCTTTTAGCTCCTTACGTTAAGTGGCTTTATGCCTTGTCTGGAGCGATTTCCATAAAAAAAATATATTATTATTATTATTATTATATTATAATTTTTATTTTCATTTTTCGTCTTCTTGTCTCATATTTGAGGTTAGACGTTTCGTGAATGACTTCCAATGTTTCCTGTTGCAATTTTGCAATTTTGCAATTTTGCAATTTTGCTGTCGGCCAGGATCAGGTTGTCATCAACTGATCCCTCCATGTCTTAAACGGCCATTGACGTTGATGTGGGACACACTTTGGAGTATTTTGGATAACTGACGGCGGGCGACGTGGCCAAACCAGTTGAGACGTCGTTGTGTGAGATACTTTCACAGCCATATTAGAGTACAGGGTCGACATGTGTGTTGCATGCTGCTACTATCGCATATGATGGGATCTCTGTGTTTTGTATAATTATTGACAGCTGCCTGAAGACACTTCATGTGGCAGATATACGTCGCCTTATAGTTGTGGTCAGTTCGTCCACTGGAATCAATTGTGTTACCTAGGTAGATGAATTTATATATATATACATATATATATATATATATATATATATATATATATATGAAGAAGAATGGAAAGGAATTAGAGAAGCAAAAGCCAAATCAAAATTCAATTCAATTGCTCAGAGCAAGGTATATTCCGCAAAAAGGCAATTTATTCAAGTTAAATTTTCCTTAAGCCAGGCTTTTCAAAGATCAAAATCTTATCATCAGAGGAAGTCGCTGGGATAGATAAGTTGGCAATGGCCAAGATTTAAAATTTGAAAAAAAGAAACAAAAGTTGTAGGGAAAGAAAACGCTGGGCAAAACTCTTCCCGAATGCAAGCAAATGTCCGATTGCTAAAAAGTCCGGTGTCGAAAAGTCCAGCGGAGAGAATAAGATGTAGATAGGTGGGTCATTAACGGCACGATATGAAATGAGAGAGGATTCAAAGTTAAAATCCAAGATGCCACAACTTCAGGTACGGCGAAAATAGAAAATCCAAAAGGGTAAAAAGTCCAATAAGAGGTACGTTCGTGGAAGCAGGTAGGCTCAGAGAAGATGGAGGTGGAAAATATTCGCCATTAAAAATACTTCCTGGGCAGAGATAACAAGGGAAAGTGTTTTAAAGTGGGAAAAAAAGGCAGCGAAAATGTTTAAAGCTAGCCCGTTGAGAAAGCCGGCTTAAAATGAAAAAGCAAAAACTAATATGCGACCAGTAGGCAGGGAAGGAACGGGTAAGGGATGCGGGGGAGGAGAAAGGGACGGGTACGAGGGAGGAGAAAGGGAGCGGAAGCGGTGAAAGAGTGCGGTTAAAACTAAGAGTGTGAATGTGGGGGATGAGTCGCATAAAGTTGAAATTGGATGTCAGCGCGGATTAGGATTCAACTAGAAAGGGGAAGAAAGGAGTGGGGGTGAGTTAACGAAAGTTCGGAGAGGGAGTTAAAATAACAGAATATGTTTATGAACAGAGTTCGGGGTTTAGATGCTTAATCAGATGACCTTAGATATAAACAATGAGGCAAAATATATTTGAAGGGTAGAACTAGAAAAATGAATTGAAAATTAAAAAAGTAAAGATAAAAAATAAAGATAAAAATAGTATTAAAAGTAGAAATAAGAAAATAAAAAATGAAAAAGAGATAATAAGATTAGTCTTAGGCTCGCAAGGAAAATTAAGGATTGACCGATAAAAAATAAAAAATAATAAAAAATAATAAAATAATAAAATAATAATAATAGAATGAGGGGAAAGTAGAAAAGATTGGAGCTCAAGAGTGAGAATTAGAATAAAGAAAAAGTAAAAAGTAAAATAGACCTCGAAAGGATATCCGGAATGGGAATCTCCAAGGTGGTTAGAGAAATGGGTTGAAATAAAATATGCTGTTACGGGACGCTAGTTCTTATGGATATGGGAAAATTAAACTTTGAAATTTTTTTCAAAAAAGTTATATGGAGGTTAATTAAGAAAATTATTAAAAAGGTTAATGATAGCAGAAAGAAGTAAGAGACATACAAGGTTAAAGAAGTGACAATAGATTAAGCCAGAGGGAGAGTGGAGATCGCAAGTTAAAAGTAAATACTATGGGGGTTAAAAGATGTAGAGCGAGGGCGGGTTGGGGGTTGAGTATGGTCTGAGAGAAGTGTGCGAAGGGCGAGGTAAAACAAGGGGGGAATAATCGAGGCTATTATAAGAGTGAGAAGAATTATTTAGAAGTAAAAACAGGAGGGGAAGAATCTTGGGACTTATCCGACTCGTATATAGGTAGAGGAGTGCATCAGGAGTCAGGTCCTTCCTTGAGCGATAGAATCAGCCAACCTTTTTTTTTCCAGTGGTCCTAGCAACAGATTGGATGTAAGCTTTCCATTTTAGGTCTGGAGTGAAAGTCAACCCTAGGAGCTTATCAAGGAAAGAGACATTCACTTCGAATGGGGCAAAAGAAGGATCCAGGTGTTTTAAGGAGAGAAGCTTGGTTTTAGAACCGCTGAAAGTAACAAGCCACTCCCTTCACCCCATTGTGCCATGTGCTCCAGATCAGAAGAGAGGGAGGAATCAGCAAGAGCTTGATCACCAGTGCTCTTCGATGTGCTGCCATAGACAGTTGTATAGTCTGCATAGATGTCGACAAGTGATCACAGAACGTCACTCGGAAGATCATTAAGAAGAGGGATGGACCCAGGATAGATCCTTGAGGCACAGCAACATTGATACTATGTGCTTCAAGCTTTTGCCCATAAACAGCTACTTTTATAGATATACTCCTCATAATAAAACCAGGGAATAGTAATTTCTGCCCCTTTTGTCAGAAACCTCGTTCATGGTATTTGAGGAGTAAAAGGCAAAGTTGGGGAAGCAATAGTTGCAGGGCTACCAAAAGTACATTCACTTGAATAGTTGGAATGCAACACCCACGCAACACCCACGCAACACTCACGCAACACCCAGCGAAATACGGAATATGTGTAATAATCATGTGTTGCGGAAACTATGTAGTGGTGTGATACCACACATTCTCTATCAAAAGCTGATTTGTAATGTTTAATTTCGATTTCCCTTAGACTTTGAAAAATTAACAGCTTCATTTAGTATATAAAATTATCTTTTCGGATTTTCAAAATCAGACCCAAATAGCATCTAAGCTGTCAAATCAAACTTTGCTTCTAACTAGCAAATTTTCATTTGTTATTGTTGTATTAGATAATGGCCCTATGGGAATGGACGTATCTGTTGGGAATCGTTGATTTGACTTGCGCGAATTAACGCGGGGCAGTCGAGTGCAGAACAGGGATTGTTCTCACAGTCGGAGCTGGCAGATGTGACAAGGTTACGTGTGACGAGACCCCAGATCAAGGGTCAGTCTACACCTGCGAGAGGCTCTGTGACTTCGCGGGCCTTGCGTGGGAAACAAAGGGATCTGTGACGTCACTCGTTCTCGTGAGAAGTGAGTTTTTAGTCAGTCTGATTCGGAAAGCGAACTGAGCAAACGTGCGATTCACAATGTAAAGATAAGGAATATTTCCCTTCAGGGAAGACAAACGCGAGAATTCTTCCCCCCCCTCTACGAATAGTTAAGAAAACATTAATAACTAACTACGATAAAGTAGTGATTGTTCTCTCTCTCTCGACGTAGCCCCAGTTGAAATAACAACGCTTGTAATAAATGAATTAAATTCAACAGAAGAGTTTGTCTTCAGAGTGCAGAACTTGGCTTTTATTGCAGACAACAGACGACGGCAGAGAAGAAAGAATTCATCCACTGGACGACACGACCAACCCTCTACACGACGAGTATACGAGATGCGTATGGCCGCGGTCCAGGCAGGAGTTCTATGCAACAGTTGTACCGTGTTATTGACAAGATAATAACATACTTAGCTACAATATAACGAAAAACCACCATATTGTAAAAAAAAAATGATGAAACTTTTCATCCCAAAAACTCAGATAAAAATTGTTTAAATTCTATTTCAATAGAATATTAATATTTTTTATTTGTTTTGTTATTTCTTTGTCAAATATTTTTGGTTTCTGGAATCGACCATACACCCACCTTTCTCTCAATTTTCTAAATTTTCTTTAAAAACAACACGCAAAAAATTCACTGCCACATAATTCATCACTTTTTAAAAAAAAGAAATGGAAGAAAAATGAATGTTTTTCACTTTTTTTGATGCACAAAAATTGTAACCAAATTTTTGGCAAACTGATGATTGTCAATCCTGAAATCTGTCCTTTTTTTTTTTAGATTGAAACACAAATCATAATCAGACATTGTTTCTCCTTTGATACCCTCCCTAAAAAAACGCACACACACACATAAACCCTGCCAGTATTCTTGGTGCTCACAAAGAAAAGCAGTTGCAATTACATTTCTTTTTTTTAATCTTCTTGATAAACAAATTCTGTAAAGATCAACACAAAAAAAGTGATGATTAAAGAAAAAAAAATGTTAAAAAAACGCAAAAGAAATTCTTTGATGTAAGATTTGTTCTACTATGGCAGCGGCGACCAATGATCAGCCGCTTTATCATGACAAGTGTCTTTTTACAGAAAAAAAATATATATCAAGAAATCGACAAAAAAAAATTATTGATTGAACGTTGCAGTATTTGCTATTCAATCAACTTTGTCTTTAGAAAATGGCAGTTACAAGAAAATGCCCCGTTTTTTTTTTGCTGACAAAAAAAATGAATAAAAAATATATTATACCTATATTTTTAACTTCATATATACAAGATGTCCCCCAAATGACTTTACAGAAATATATATGGCCACCCTGAATATATATTTGCATATTAATTGTGAATTTTTTGATCTGATGTTAAAATTCAATCAGTTCTGTATTTGGACAGTGGCACTTATGACAAAATGTTCTAAAAAAATGAATAAAAAATATATTATACCTACATTTTTAACTTCATATATACAAGATGTCCCCCAAATTACTTTACAGAAATATATATATGGCCATCCTGAATATATATTTGTATATTAATTGTTAATTTTTTATCTGATGCTAAAATTCAATCAGTTCTGTATTTGGACAGTGGCACTTATGACAAAATGTTCTAAAAAAATGAATAAAAAATATATTATACCTACATTTTTAACTTCATATATACAAGATGTCCCCCAAATTACTTTACAGAAATATATATATGACCATCCTGAATATATATTTGCATATTAATTGTTAATTTTTTATCTGATGCTAAAATTCAATCAGTTCTGTCTTTGGACAGTGGCACTTATGACAAAAGGTTCTAAAAAAATGAATAAAAAATATATTATACCTACATTTTTAACTTCATATATACAAGATGTCCCCCAAATTACTTTACAGAAATATATATATGGCCATCCTGAATATATATTTGCATATTAATTGTTAATTTTTTATCTGATGCTAAAATTCAATCAGTTCTGTCTTTGGACAGTGGCACTTATGACAAAAGGTTCTAAAAAAATGAATAAAAAATATATTATATCTACATTTTTAACTTCATATATACAAGATGTCCCCCAAATGACTTTACAGAAATATATATGGCCACCCTGAATATATATTTGCATATTAATTGTGAATTTTTTTTATCTGATGTTAAAATTCAATCAGTTCTGTATTTGGACAGTGGCACTTATGACAAAATGTTCTAAAAAAATGAATAAAAAATATATTATATCTACATTTTTAACTTCATATATACAAGATGTCCCCCAAATGACTTTACAGAAATATATATATTGCCATCCTGAATATATATTTGCATATTAATTGTTAATTTTTTATCTGATGCTAAAATTCAATCAGTTCTGTCTTTGGACAGTGGCACTTATTACAAAATGTTCTAAAAAAATGAATAAAAAATATATTATATCTACATTTTTAACTTCATATATACAAGATGTCCCCCAAATGACTTTACAGAAATATATATATGGCCATCCTGAATATATATTTGCATATTAATTGTTAATTTTTTATCTGATGCTAAAATTCAATCAGTTCTGTCTTTGGACAGTGGCACTTATGACAAAAGGTTCTAAAAAAATGAATAAAAAATATATTATACCTACATTTTTAACTTCATATATACAAGATGTCCCCCAAATGACTTTACAGAAATATATATGGCCACCCTGAATATATATTTGCATATTAATTGTGAATTTTTTGATCTGATGTTAAAATTCAATCAGTTCTGTATTTGGACAGTGGCAGTTATGACAAAATGTATTAAACAAATGAACAACAATGTCTACATTTTAACTTTGACCCAAAAGTTAGTTTATCGATGGACAACCGAAGACCTGAATGGCAACCATCAAGGAGGAGTATTAACAGATTAACAGGTGGTCAGCCTTCGATAGTGGAATCGCAATTGGTTAGCCATCTTGTGCGATCTTGCTCAGGATCGCCATGCATGGGCTGTTATGATTTTGGGATGTGGTGCAGGCCAGGGGAGAAGCCGACTCAACCCGACCAAGGTGAACACCATTGCAACAACAACAAATTGACTTTACTGAAATATAAATGGCCATCCTGAATATTAATTTAGAATTTTTTTATCTAAAATTATTGATTTTTAAAGTCATGAGACTTAGCAGTTTCAGAAATGATAATGGGAAATGTTTATAAAATACTAGTAAGAGAACTCGACGTTACCCGGGATTGAATGAGAAACCTTATGCCCTTTAGTGCTGAACCTATAACATTATATTAACTTTTTTTTTTTAATTTTTACATTTGATATAATTCAATTTTTGGAGTGGGGTCCAAGAATGTACTCAACATTGATTGAGTGAGAAGAGGCATAAGGACAGTGTTTGTTTGTTTTTTACTAAAGAGGTAACCATTTATTATGTGTACGTCTTTGTCGGCCCCTCACTGCCCGACTAAGTAAAACTCTTCACATCCTTCAATGCTTACCCTTCAAGTTCGATGGGTGCAAAATTGTTTGTATTCAACTTGAGTACTTTGCTGTGTTGTCTGTGGATATTGAGGGCAAAGCATACTGAATTTCTTTCCACAATGAATCGTGTTGCGATGGAAAGAAGAGCAAAAACTTTTATCTATTAATTTTTTTTTCACTAATGAGTCACCACTTATCAAGGCCAAAATCCACTCAAGGATAAGGGTTAATGAGATAGATGGATTATCAGGTAAAGTATGAAGAATATTATGAGAGGATTTAAAATGATGAATGGAGGATAAAATTCGATTTTTTATGATGAGGGTTTATGGTATTTGTTGACATTGACGACGACCATCTTGCAGCCTGCAGACAAGCAATTCCGTGGTAATGTGTTCCACAGATGGGACGTTCTTGGAGAGAAACTGTTCATGGGAATTCCGTTTGATGTTAGGCACACAGAGGAAGAAAGGAAAGTTCTTTACAGTTGTGGTAGAAAGACGAGTTTTTTGGGTTTTTTAACGTAGTTCACCCCAAACAAGGCAGGCTGCCACTGTAGACGTAAGAGGCTACTGAGAAGAAAGAAAAGGGGAGAAGGTTGGGGGGGGGGTCAACCTAAACTGGGATCTGTTTACATTTATTTTAAATTTCTGCATGTCAGTACTGTCGGAGAAACAGGGGGCAGGGAGGGAGTTACAGAGGCCAGCAGCACGAGGAAAGAAGCTATTTGAGTAGAAAGCTCTCCGGCATCTGGGGACCGCCACAGCTAAGTTCCTAATTTCCTTACTGTCTTTATCTTAAATAATTGCATATAATTACGTTGCTACGTCTAGTGAAAGAATATTCTTTTTTTTGCAGGTTTTTTCGTTTCTTTTCCTATGTTGTCCGCGACCCTTTATGTGTCTTTCTTTCTTCTTTTTTTACGTTCTTGCTAATTCTTGTTGTGAATGTCTTACAAGGAGGAATCAAAGATTAAAGCTCAGTCGAGCAAATATCGATAGAGCAGAGAAAGACTAGCAATGTCACTTCTTTGAGAAAAGAGCTGTAAAGAACAGAATAGATCATCTCCCACTAGATTGCAATTCGATTTTGCACTCTGTCATGTCGTTCACTCTCATTTGTTATTCGGGTCTAGTTTACAACTGCTATATTTGTAGTGCCATGTTATATGTGAGTGAATGCTGGTCTCCAACTAATTTGGTCTTTCTGAAAGTGCAGAAGAATGACAGAGCTATGGTTCGGTGGCTTTGCGGTGTGCATCTTGATGACAGAGTTGGTTCTGACTACCTACTATCAAGGCTGAAGGTGCTCAAATTAGAGCCAGCTCTGCATGCAACCGCCTATAGTGGTACGGACATGTTGAATGAAGCTCTGGTTGGATAAACAGATGTACACACATCTCAATTGAGGGTAAGCGAGGAAAGCGCAGGCCGAGGAAGACTCGGAATGAGTCAGGCAAAGATGACCTTCAACAATCGCACATCGAAACCAACGTAAATTATAGTTGAATGGAACAAGTGACTTTGTGCTGCCATGGCCGAAGTTCAGCCCACATATGATGCGGAAAAGACACGTTAAAAGAAGATGAAGAAGAAGAAGGCAAGTAGAAGAAGAAGGCAAGTAGAAGAAGAAGGCAAGAAAGAGTGCCCTGAGTGGCATCTAAAGTGGTAGTACTAGGGGATCATGCTATTCCTGAACTATGATAAAAGTGGCCACACTCCAAGACCACTACGTGTAAACAAACTAATGCATCAATATTTTTAATCACCAAAAAATCGAAGAATTATTCCATTTTGTAAGGATTATAGGTTTTCAAATTTAAAATCGTAAAGATTCTCAAGAGAAAACAACTCCATTTGGTGTGCTATGTGCTGCATGAGCTATGGCCGAAAGATGGATAAGCAGATTGTTCGATCTAACATATTTTGGGAGTACTTAGCTGTAATCTTAGCTTTTTGCAAACATTGCATTCTTTTCGCTTTTCATGTTCCTTCGTTTCCATCTACTCATCTTCTTCATGGCAACAGTGCGGCTACTCACAAAGCTCCGGCTGAGAAAAACATCACCTGGTCTTGTAAATATAATGTTACTTTACTTTTCTTGTTTTAAAAGTGCCAGGCCATTTAAAGGGCAATTAAAAGAGCCATAAAAAAGGTCATTAAAAGAGCCATTAAAAGAGTCATAAAACGGGCCATTAAAAGAGCCATTGAAAGGGCCATTAAAAGAACCATTAAAAGAGCCATAAAAAGGGCCATTAAAAGAGCCATAAAAAGGGCCATTAAAAGAGCCGTTAAAAGGGTAATTAAAAGAGCCATTAAAAGAGTCATAAAACGGGCCATTAAAAGAACCATTAAAAGAACCATTAAAAGAACCATTAAAAGAACCATAAAACGGGCCATTAAAAGAGCCATTAAAAGGGCCATTAAAAGAGTCATTAAAAGGGCCATTAAAAGGGCCATTAAAAGAGCCATTAAAAGGGCCATTAAAATGGTAATTAAAAGAGCCATTAAAAGGGCCATTAAAAGAGCCATTAAAAGGGCCATAACAATGGAGTTGAGTCACCATCCCTGAAGAATCTCTTCAGCAGAAGCTTGGCTGAGAAGGATGAGAAAGTAAATTAAATTCCAGGGCAGGGGCTACTTTGATATCCTGGAAGATGTGGCTGATGTTAACTCTTTTTTTTATATATACTAACGAGTCACCACTTATCAAGATCCAAAGGCCACTCGAGGATAAAGGTTAATGAGATTGTCAATTGGATGTAGAACAATACTATGAGAGGATTGCAAACAATGGATGGAAAAAGCAGGATTTGATTACTTCAGAGGACGGCTCAACAGATATTTGTTGACATTGGACTTGAGGACAATTATGTTGTAGTCACCAGGGAAGCACTCCCGTGGTATTGTGCTCCATAGATGGGAAAATTTTGGAAAGGAGCTCCGACCATGGACGTTTCGTTTGGTTCTAGATACAGAGAGGCAAAAATGAAATGTTCTTTACGGTGGTGATAGTTAGACAGGTACTCGCTGTGAAGGTAGAGCACCTATCATGAAAATAACGATAGAGTAGAGAAAGACTAGCAATGTTTCTTCCTGTGAGAAAGGGGCTATAGAGGGAGAAAAGAATGTACCCGACTAGGTTGCAAAGTAGGTTTTGCATTCTCTCAAGGCAGGAAAGAGTGCCCTGAGCGGCACCACACAGGATGTGGAAGCAGTACTCCATCTTAGGACCCATTTGACTCTTATACAGGTAGAGGATTTCGTCAGGAGTCAGGTACCTTCTAGAGTGAAAGAATGCTCTCACCATTTTTCCAATGACCTTATTTTTGACTGGACTGCATGGATAGCTTTAGAGTTCAGGACACTCTCAGCATCCTAAATACGAAGACTGCATAAAGCAGAAGAGACGGAAGTTTGATGGAAATTGAGGTTTGAAATTTGTGTGTGTATGTGGGGGGGGGGGGTATTGTAATTATTTATATATTCAAGTGCCTTCCAGAATTTGTTAAGCACCACAACATAATGCTCTTTATTGACCATAACTGTCTCCTCAACAACGCAGCAAAGGAGAGTAGAAAGTGGACCATGGGTTTACTTTTGGCAGCCTCGTAACTCTTATTTCATCCTTTAGTCCTCACATGCCATGAGCGATGTTTCTGACAAAGGGGGAAGTATTGCTGTTTTCTGGGTCAGAATCTTTCCATCTAACACTTATCGTCGGCTAGTTTTTGACCTTGAAAAACTTCTTTTCTTTAGCTCCTTAGTTCAAGTGACTTCATGCCTTTTCTGAAGTGATTTCTATTCAAAAAAAAAATCATCATCATCGGTTTAACGTCCATTTTACATGCTAGCATGCATTGGACGGCTTTTAGAAATTGACTTAAAAAATTAACCTATCTCGGGCCAGGTCTTTATTTATCCCTCTTAAAATCCATCCTTATCACTTCCTCTCATGTTTTCCTTGGCCTTCCCTGTGAACTGAACCTGTTACCTCAACTGTTCTACATCTACTAACGCAAGAACTCTCATCCATAAAATCTAATTGCGTCCGCCACCCTTTCCACAAGCTGAGCGGGGGAACTTTCCGCTTTCTAGGATCTTTCCAACACTACAACCACTCTGATCATCAGTTTGGTCTTGGAAACTTTCTCTTGAGTGCACCCCAACAAGTTTAAGATACCCCCCCCCCCCACAGATTAGGGGTTGCGTAAGAAGGTAGTTATTGAATTATTTGTTCTTTGATATGAAAAGAACACGTGTGAATATTAATGTTTTCTTTTGGTTTAGGAGCACAATTGAACTATAACTTGACTGTTGCCTGCCAGCATATGTAGGGAGCGCCGACAGAGTACAACCTTGTGGGGAGTGATCTCTTCTCTATCCTGCAGTCTCTCTTTATTGTAATTTTATGCTCATGGTACGTGCTCGACTGAGCTCCAGTCTCAAAAGGAAGGAATCTTTTGGTTTTAGATGTATTAAAAGCAACCAGACACCTTTTTCCTCCAAAGCACCACGTACTCCAGGTCGGAAGATAGAAAATTAAAAAGATCTTAATCATTAATGCTCTTCGAAGTGTTGCCATAGATGGTTGTGTAATCTGCATAAATGTCAACGAATGATCTTAGAATGTGCTTAGGAAATAGGTTGGGCCAAAAATGGATCCATGAGGCACAACAGCGTTGATACTATTAGCTTCAGACTTCTGCCCATCAACGACTACTTTTATAAACCTATCAGAGAGAAAGGATTTGATGGTTGAGAGAACACTTACTCTAAAATGATATAGGTAACTTGAAGCAATATACGAAGGTTGTCTAAAATGTATCCGACCGTAGGCCAAGAAAAAATATTTCAAATAGGTGACAGGGTTGGAACCCTAATCCCTTTCAAAGTAGGCCTCTTGTGTTTGCACACACTTAGCCCACCGATCCATCCACTGCCGGAAAAAACCTCTGGAAGTCTTGTTTTGGAATGGTGTTCATCTCCGTCGTCGCGTTAGATTCAGCAGGTGTTTGGAGAAGATGCGATGGGTGTAACACAAATTAAGGAGTGGTTCAACCGATTCAAAAATAGCCGCACATCAGCGGAGAGTGACCAGCGTTTTGGCAGGCCCCAAATTGCTCGGAGTGCAGCTGTTGTTGAGAGGGTGCGAAAAAAGAGAAAATGCGGAACGCGACGGTGGAGATGAACACCATTCTGAAAGAAGACTTCCAGAGGTTTTTCCAGCAGTGGATGGATCAGTGGATGGATTGGTGGGCTGTGTATGAAGCGGATTATGGTCCCAACCCCGTCACACGTATTTGAAATATTTTTTTCTGGCCTAAAGTCGGATACATTTTAGATAGGCCTCGTATACATACATATATATATATATATATATATATATATTTCGGCAGCAAGTCGTTTATTATACATGTGTCGTTGAAGACCACAGAGTTTTCTTTCTTTGTTATCTTTCTGGTTAATTTCTCAACGCAGCGAGCGATTTGTCGGTTTTCCGGTGTCAATTGGTGGATTATAGCACCTAATGTTGTATCTTGGGCCATTTCAATTGACATCGGAAAACCGACAAATCGCTCGCCACGTCGAAAAATTAACCAGAAAGATAGCAAAGAAAGAAAACTCCATTGTCTTCAACGACACATATATATATATATATATATTTTTTTTTTAAATTTCTTTTCACTCACAGTCTGACCTGAGGCAGATCAAATTTGATAATTGTATGATTATTTTTTCTGCATTTTTCTTCACCCTGAAAAAGTCTCACAATAAAGACGAAACGTTGATGAATACATAAATAATATAGTTTTTGGCTTTCCTTTTTAATTTTCCGTATATATATTTATTATAAATATAAATATTATTATTCATTGTAAAAAAAATAAAATTTTCACACACGCACCTGTCATATCAAAGACTGGGCTTACTAAAGCAACGAATGTCGTCGTCGTCGTCGTATGTCTAGACACATTTACACATGCACGCAATTAGGTGTCTACATATAATTGAGAGAAAATGACTTAGTTTGTTTCTTTTAATGAGATTTTTTCTTTACATTTTCGCGTCTTGTTACCGGCAGAAATGGTAAAAACGAGGAGATCCTCTTCGACACCACTTCGACACCACCACCTCCCCTGGCCAGGTTACAGAATAACCGAGCAGCCTAATATGTAATTAGTGGTCATAAAATTGAAAAACTATATTTGTCTCCTTTGAAGGAAGAAGTTGTGGTGGTGGTAGGGGAGTGTATTCCAGTCTGTACCTCTCTCCACCCCACCCCCTAGTTCAAAATACCTCTTCCTTCTCCCAGACCCACAAGTTCATACCCCTCCCCTACACCAGACCACTTCATTTTCTCTGGCTAAAACAAGACGATGTCATAATTAACATCCATTGTAACAGTTTCCACATAGTTTGATTTAATCAACAGTCGAAAAAAAAAGGGGGGGGGGGCGAAGAGTAGTGTTGGAGTTTATTCACTTCCGCCCCCAACCCCATATTATTGCAGAAGACATCGAACAATCCCTCTCCCCTCTTTCAAAGGAAGTGAATGAAAATTCTGACTACATCTTGACAATAAACTGATTTTCTTATCCCCCAAGTCAAAATCAATAAGAACACATACGGATATTCTTAAGATACGCCCACTGAAATCAGAAATCGATCGGTCATTGCCAGCCAGTTTCTGGTTGGCACAGATCACAATGAACGACCCAGGACAATGTTCAAAATTCCGTCCAGATTCCTGAGTTCGACAGAAATATTCCAGAGTTCGAAGAGATACACCTGAAGAAGGCCGAAACGTTGTGATGATAACACTCAAGATGAGAAATGTAGTCCGAATAACCAAAATTATGCAAATTATCAATCCTCATCTCAAAAATTCAGAAACTAAAAATACGACAAGCTTTCTTTCAGTGTAGACTCAATGAAATGCCATTAACATTAAGAATAGAAAGTGGACCTTAGGTTGACTGTGAGCAGCCTCGTAACTCTTGCTTCCCTTATTTTGTCCTTTAGTCCTCACATTCCACGAGCGATGTTTCTGACAAAGGGGGAAGAATTGCTGTTTTCTGGGTCAGAATCTATCCATATAGCACTTATTGTCGGCTCGTTTTTGACCTTGAAGTAGTATCTAATTTTTTAGCTCCTTACACCAAGTGGCTTCATGCCTTGTCTGGAGCGATTTCCATTAAAAAAAAAAAAAACTAGAGTTGTATCTTCTGAGGTTGATTCGATATCACAACTGACCTTTTTGTTATTTACTAATGAATCACCACTTACCAAGGCTAAAAGCCACTTGAGGACAAGGGTTAACAAGATTAATAGATTCTCAGTTAAATGATGAAGAATATGATGAAAAGAATTCGAAATGATGAAGAACATTTGATTACCTATGAAGACAGTTTACGCCGTGTTTGTTGACATTAGATTTAAAGATTACCATGTTGTAGCTCTTAGAGAAGCACTCTTGTGGCAACGTGTTCCACAGGTGGGAAGTTCTTGGAAATTCCATTTGACGGCAACCACACGGTAGATGAAAGGAAAGCTCTTTGCAGTTGTGGTAGTGAGATGAGTTTTGGCTGTTAATGTCTTACAAGGAGAAGGAGTATTGATTTACTCCTCTCCAGGAGTTAGGCACGAGGCCAGTTTTTATCTTACTCCCACAAGTAAGATGTGACCCAAGGTCGGGTCGGGAAAGTGGGATTTAAAAATTACCTGGGCAGCTCCGTCGGCATTCCCCGATAGGGGCGCCTCAGGCAGTAAGCAATAAACTTACTCCTCCCCAAAGAGGGGAGGCGAAGCCTGGGAGGGTGGACCTCCTAGAACTGCACAGGACAGACCCATAGACCGGCGTAAATCAAGCCCCGAAGGCCAAGAAAAGACACTACCAGTCTTTGGGGTGCAGTATCCATCGGAACAGATACTACACTTTGATCTTAGCCAAAAGGCCAAGAAGAAGGAGTAACCAGAGATTGGAGTTCAGTCGAGCACGTTCCATATAAATAACAGTAGAGAAAGGCGAGTGACTTCTCTTCTGTGAGAAAGGGGCTGTAGGGAGGAGAACAAAACCACCCTTCACTAGATTGCAAAGTTGATTTTGTACCCTGTTGAAGAACAAGTGTTGTGAGCGGCACCTCCCCAGATGTGGCAGCAGTACTCCATCTTAGAACGTATCATAGGTAACATGAATTGGAACACATACACAGAAGACATTGCCAAGGCTGCCGCAAAGAAGGTTGGCTTCCTCTACCGTGCTAGTAAACTCCTCGCACGTGACATTATCCTGTATCTCTACAAAGCCACCATCCACCCACGCATGGAGTATTGTTGTCACATCTGGGCTGGTGCATCATCTACTAGTCTCTTCCTCCTTGACAAGGTCCAAAAAAGAGTCGCCAACCTAATAGGTCCCTCACTGTCAACCAAGCTCCAGTCCCTGTCCCATCGCCGCAATGTAGCATCCTTATGTTTGTTTTACAAATACTTCAATGGATTATGCTCCGATGAACTGGCTACTCTGGTGCCCCCTCGACGTAAATTCACTAGACCAACTCGACAATCAACTAAATCTCATTCATTCACTGTGGAGGTCCCCAGATGTCGGAGAGCCTTCTACTCAAATAGCTTCTTTCCTCATGCTGCTGGCCTTTGGAACTCCCTCCCTGCCCCCTGTTTCCCCGACAGTACTGACATGCAGAAATTTAAAACTAATGTAAACAGACATCTCGCTGCGCAGATCCCAATTTAGGTTGACCCCCCCCCCAACCTTCTCCCCTTTTCTTTTTTCTTACGTCTACAGTGGCGGCCTGCCTTGTTTGGCGTGAACTATGTTAAAAAAAAAAAATTTTTAATCTCACTCTTCGAGTTCTTGCAGACAAAAAGGTTACAGATCAAACTGTAATGGGTCAACATATGTAAATGTGTTGAATGTTTATTATATATCGATATAAAGAAGTAAAGAAAATAAGTAAAGTATTGGACCATAGTCGAGGGCGACCCAAAGGCTCCCCTTTCATTAGCTGCTATACCGAGGTGTAGGAGAGGATGCTACAACTTTCCCTGGATTGATCCACTTATTTTTGACTCTCACCTTGTAATCCTAAGTGTTTTAGCAAGTACCATTTTTTTAAGTCTTTGGTATGACTTGACCAAGGATTGAACCCTGGCATCCCGGCCTATTAGCAAACACTATTACCATTATACCAAATAGGCAGCGTTAAAGAAGAAGCAACAAATATTCTTTTATTACTTAAATCATTTAAGAAGATTTAAAAATGTTAAGTTTAACACAAATCTAAATCCATTCATTTAATCAAAGAATTTAAATAAAAAAATGTTTTTAAATTTAAAAATTCTAAAGAATTAAACATAAAAAAAAATCTCTTTGGATTCAGAAAACTTTTTTTGTTCATTTGTTTTCATCTTTTTGTTATATTTTGCGTCTATAGATTTACGATTTTCAGTTGATGTTCTACATTTTTTCTCTTGGGGAAAACTTGGAGTTTCAACAGCTGTAAATTATGGCTTGAAGTCAAGCTTGGCATTCATTAAATTCTATTTTGTCAACATCTCTTAAACTGATTCTTAATAATTGCAAAGCCGCAATCTCTTTAAATGCCCGTTTTGATCACTCATAAAAGATCTGATTCACAAATATTTGTTTTGCAATTTTTGAGATAAGGATTGATAATTTGTATTATTTTCATTATTCAGACTACTATTCTCATCTGGGATGTTATTCTCACAACGTTTCGGCCGATGTAACCTCCAACTTATTCCAGTTGCATTTTTTTTTAAACTCAGGAATCGTAATGGTGAACTCGGATATCTATACGGAATTTCGAATTGAACCCTATATTAAATCCAATTCATAAAATAAACATTACTTTTATCCGGTCATGGTTGACGGAACGAGAACAATCTACCCCCATGGATTAAATAAAAAGGTTCAATGTCGAAATTCATTATAGATTCCCGAGTTCAACAAGATGCACTTGAAGAAGGTTGGAGGTTACATCGGCCAAAACGTTGTAGGAATAACATCTAAGATAAGAATAAAAGTCCAAATGATACAAATAATCCAAATTATTCACATCTAAAAAAAAAATTCTGAAACAAATATTTGTGAATCAGATCTTTTGTGAGTTTAAAGAGATTACGGCTTTGCAAAGATTAAGAATATGTTTAAGAGTTGTTGCGGAAATAGGATTTAATAAATGCCGAATCTCGACTTTTAAATATTTCAAGTCCTAATTTACAGCTGTTGAAAATTAAAGTTTTGCCCAAGGGGAAAAAATGTAGAACTTAAACTGAAAATCGTAAATCTGTAAACGCAACATAAAACAAAAAGATGGAAACAAATGAAAAATCCCAAGACATTTTTGTCATGCTAAATTCTTTAGAATTTTAAGACATTTTTAAAAACTTTTCTTTGATGAATAAATCAAAATTTATGTTAAACATTTAAAAATATTTTTGGTTTTAATTTAGATTCTATGCTGAAATAATCAGATATATATTGATATTTACAGATACATACTGTTTTTTATTTTGTATATACGTCTATATTTGGCCAGCATTCCTTCCTTTAAGCATATTTCATACCTGGCACAGAGGAAGTAAGTGTAGTATCTGTTCCGATAGATACTGCACCGCATAAACTGGTATTGTCTTGCCCTTCGTGGCTTGATTTACGCCGGTCTGTGGGTTTGTCCTGTGCAGTTCTAGGAGGTGCACCCTCCCAGGCTTCGCCTCCCCTCTTTGGGGAGGAGTAAGTTTATTGCTTACTGCCTGAGGCGTCCCTACCGGGAAATGCCGACGGGGCTGCCCAGGCAATTTTTAATGGCCAGAGTGGTCACCTCTCGGGCGCTGGCTTTTTAAGCCCCACTTTCCCGACCCGACCTTGGGTCACATCTTACCTGTGGGAGTAAGATAAAACTGGCCTTGTGCCTAACCTCCTGAAGAGAAGGTAAATAAAATACTTCTGTTTACCTACTTTTGTCCTCCAATTTCCTAATGTACTTCTTTGTTTCTAGCGAGAACTGGCCGATGTATCTGCCATAATCGATTTTAACACGAGTACTTTCTGATCCGTCAGGATCCATCATCAGAGGTGGTTATCAATAAAGGTCATAATGCTAAGATATTTATAAGAGTAATAGTCTTTTTTTTTAAAACAATCACCCCTATAAATATTTTAGTACTATAACCACCCCTGATGATGGATCCTGACGGATCAGAAAGTACCTGAGTTAAAAGCTATTAGCAATTCCTGCTAGAAAAAAAATACGTTATCACCTTTATAAATATCTTAGCTCTATGACCACCATTCAATGAAATATATATATAATAGTTAGTCATCCACAGACAGATCACAGCTCTTCATTTCGGTTAGATAAGCAACTGCCGGGATCGAAACTCAACCGTCTACACAACAGTCAGCGCTTTTAACCACTTGGCAATCATCTGGCTGCTGCTGAGAGCTTTAAACATTCCATATGTGCTTCAAAAACACTTTATTTACAAACAATTGTTTCTGCCCATTTCAAGAATATATATTTTCATGATATACAAAATATCACTGATATTCATGAGGAGGCTTCATCAGTGCATAAAAATTCCAGTCAGGCTGAAAAATTAAAATACATGCAACATTCATTTAATTTGTACATATTTGCTTTTCACTAAAAATTCAAAGGTAAACCGTATTTAATTCTATTCTGGTTCCATTTGAAAAGCAAATATGTACAAATTAAATGAATGTTGGATACATTTTAATTCATTTTTTTTAGTGATATCAATGAAAGTATGAGGAAATATTTCCCTACAGAAATAATTACTCCCACTGCCACTAATTCACAGGCAGAAGAGTTTTACATTTACAGCCATCTTTGTCTCTGCAGTAAATATCCATTTTAAATAAAAATAATTTTAACATGGTGAAAAAGAAATTATACATTATTTTATTTATTTTTAAAAAAATATAACAAGCCGCGCATGCATGGCCCCACCTCTGTATGTGACTCGATGTGGCGAGTGTAAAATGCAATAAATTTGGGCAATTTGGGGCATTTTTGACCCCCTTCGACTACCTGGGGGCGCGAACCAGAATTTTTCTGAGGTCAAGGGTGCTCATTTTATATCCAGAACAATTGCCTCTACATTTTGGCCAAGTTTCAGAAAAATTGCATGGATGGATCAAACGTTATGGGAGAAAAGGGTCATTTTTTGCCATTTTGGGGGCTTTTGACCCTCTGGGGGCGCGAACCAGATTTTTTCCAAGGTCAGCGATACTTATTTTCTATTAGGAACAATTGCCTCCATATTTTGGCCAAGTTTTAGAGAAATTGAATGGATGTATGAAAAGTTATGGGGCAGAAAATGTCATTTTTTTCCATTTCGGGGCCTTTTGACCCCCTGGGGGGCTAACCAGATTTTTTTTCAAAAATCGGAGAATGTCACTTTCTAACCTGACCAAAGTTACACCTTCATGCAAAATTTCAGAGAAATTCAATGGATGGTTGCGGAGAAAAATCCTGACGGACATGCCTCAAAACATAAGTCCCCCGATTTTATAAATCGGGGGACCAATAAACTACATTTTCAAATAAGTTTCATATTCTAAACAGAAAGAATTTGTTTACATTTAATTAGTTATGGTAAAACAAAAATTATATATTATTTTATTTATTTAAACACATAAATATTTATGTATACACTGCTGGTGATTCCCAGCAAGATGAACATAAGTCAAATCTCTATATCAATCAAAAATTTTGAAAAGCAAATATATTTTGATACGGATTTAATTTAATATCGATTCTTTTTTAAGAGAATATGTTTGTTTTTTTTGCATAGTTTTTTTTTTACCAAGTTTTAAATTTGAATTTATTATCAATCCCTGTATCTGTGATTTGAAAGGGTTTTGTCCCTCTTGTTGCGTTTTTTTCCTAATATTAAATTTAGCAAAACAAAATCCCATTTGAATATTTTTATTTTGTCATTACATCTTAAATTGCAATGTAATTTTAAAACTACAAATCAAATAATCGTATAGAATGACGTCGTTTGAAAAGAAATACACAAACGCCGAAGATTGCTTTCTCTTCGCCAGTTTAAAGGCTTCACAATAATTTTCAAATTTCTCAGGACCACAATATCCCTTTCGGCACGAAGAACGGCCATTTGCAAAAATTGCCTCTGCTCCGTGAAAGTACCTCGCAAATGGAGTCGCCACAGAAGGAACCCAAATCTGTTAACATTTTTAATATGCATTATTAGTATTTCTCTATTTCTTTGTCTCCCCATGATGGTAAATAAAGTTAGACACAAGTTCGGTTTTTAAGGGGGGGGGGGAGTTCACCAAAAAAGAGGGCACTCTGGATTGGGACAAAAATAAAAATTGTCTCAGTCTAGAATGATTCTTCCTCCTTTGACTGAGGACAGAGCAGATACTACACTTTGATCCTAGCCAGAGTCCCTATTCAACTCTCTCCCCACAAGGGCAGAACACAATCTGCAGTTCGTACTGTCTATACTTTAGGCTGATGCTTTTTTTATAATTTCCCATCTTATGTTAGCGTGTATGTTTTTGTCTTTTTAAGCCCATACATACGTAGACAGACTTGTGCTGTTCTTTGAGAGTTTAGTCACTTGCACACATCAACGATTCCAAGATTATTAACCTGACTGGGACGGGTATTTCAACTAGTATAAATCTATAGAGTAGAAATAGCGATACATAGAGATATAGAGTGAAAGAGAGAGAGAGAGAGAGAAAGAGAGAGAGATTGAGATTGAAAGAAATAGCGATACATAGAGATATAGAGTTAAAGAGAGAAAGAGAGAGAGAAAGAGAGAGAGGGGGGAGAGAGAGAAAGAAAGAGATGTATGCAACAATAAAGTTCAATCCCCCTCCCTCCCCCTTCAAAAATTTAATGCAAAAGTTTTGCATTTTCTTTGCGGTGCGTTTTGCTATTTTGTAGATTTCTAATTACAGAGAATTAAACTTGAAAAAGTAATTCTTTGTTGTCCTACCTTGTTATCAAGTACATTTTGAACCCTCCCCCCTTTCGAGATAAAATTATTTTCAGAAAATTTTCAGATTTTCTTTTTATTTCTATTTCATTTTTGTTGGTCAGTTATTTTCAAAATGATCAATGCACAAAACAAAAACTAACAACACATTTTTTTTCCGTTTTAAGAAAAGGAAAATTATATATATATATATATATATATATATATAATGATGATGATGATGAACTCTCCCGTCGATTTCGACGTATGAGTGCCCCGCCACCTGGTATTCCAAAATGGTCACCCATTTAGTACTGGCCAGGCTCAACGTCGCTTAACTTTGGTGATCTAACGGGAACCGGTGTGTCAACGTGATTGTGCCGTATATAATAGAGCTATATCAACAATAAATGATGATAAAATGTATTTAGCTTTAACACTTTACTGCAGTTTCACGGTATCACCGATCATCAGAAGTGTCTCTGACTGATATCAATCGAAAAAGCAAACCCGAAAGAAAAAATTATATATATATATATATATATATATATATATATATGTGTGTGTGTGTGTGTGTGTGTGTGTGTGTGTGTGTGTGTGTGTGTGTGACCAACATATAACATTCAAAAACCAAATTAAATTATTAAATAAAAAGAAGGAATTTATTATTGCTTTCTAATATATAAAATTATGTCAGCCGGATTTTAGAATTTAGACCTAAATAGCACCACATCTAACACATCAATATTTGATTCTGCCTAGCCAGTTTGACTTTTTTTACCTTCCAGCATGTTTTTTTACAATACAGCAATCTCTTTAGTTTATTTGAAACAAAAAAAATTCCGACCGAGAAGAGCGTTACAATACTGACAATTTTAAATAATGACTCCAATAATGCAAGGGAGATAAGTTATATTTTCTCACTATATTGTCATGATGCATACATTTTCAAATAACGACTCAAATAATACAAGGGGCATAATTCATATTATAACCTGCAAAACCTGATCTCCCCTCTATATAAATATTTTATATCTATATTTCTTCTATCTATATCTATGTTCTATATCTTTCTATTCTATATTATTTAATCTAATTTGGTAAAAAAAAAAAACGGTATAGTTACAAATAATCGAAATTATTGCTGCGATTTAACGACGTCCGACCGACTTTTTAAAAAACAAGATCTATTCATTTATTTAAGTAGTTTTCTGAAAAGTGTTAATTAATTAAGAAAAAACAAAACACAAGTAGCTTGGAAGAGGGCGAAACAAAGATGAAAGTAGAAAAACTCCCGGGCAGTGTCGGGTAGGTACAGCTAGCCTCATAATAAAAGTAATGGCGCCTGAAAATCTATAATCAAGGCTCAATTTTTATTTTGTGACCATCGCATTTGACAAGGATTGCAATGATTGTCTTTGAATTTATCAAAATTTTAATGGGAAAAGAAGAAAATACAGATAATTCCAGCCAATTTTTAGAAAAAACAACAACAATTCCCTTCCTTCATGTTTGGATATTTTTATGAAATAAAATGATATTGCAATTATTTATTTTTTTTTATCTCTGTAAAATAATAAACTTTCCTGGAAAATTGAGCTCTGACAGAATTGTGGAGTCGAATAGAGAGGCGTATTTAAATCCTCTCATGATAAAAACTCTTTGAGTCTTAAGGGAATTTCTAATTCTTAACTTTTCAAAGAAAAAAGAAGCTTATTTGATATTTTTCATATATTTACAAAAAAAACAAAAAAAAACAGATATACAAATGTAACAATGTTGGTGTGTAACAATAATATAAGAAACGGACCGTAATATTTGACCTAGATATCCCCAAATTAAATCAATTATAAGTTAGACCCTGACCGATATTTTGACCAAGTTTGGTGACGATTGGTCAAGTGATGTGCATGCTAGACTGTATGGTAAAAATATATAAGAGAAAAGATTGTCAACAAATAGTGAGGGCATCTTGTCCTTTGCTCGCCAGTGGACCTCCGTATATAGAGAAATGTGTGTGAGAGTGCTTATTTTCAATGTTACATAACGTGGCATCCTCAATGGAGATGATGACGTTGGAACACGTGAACTTAGATAGGCTAAAGAAGCTTTTAGTTATTAAGCTAACTAAATCCATATATTGCAGACTTAGCGCCGCCGGTATAGACCGACTTACCGCTGGAAAATTCACAAATACAAAAGGGGATTCAACTAGATAGCAGTAAAACATAAACAGAGAACCTTAACTTAGATCGTGAAATAGAAAAAAGGGTATCATCAGCTGTTTACCATGTAACTGTTTCGGAGATTTAAAAACAGAACAGTTATTAAATCCATGGCTCCCCAGCAGTACTGATAAAAATACCACCTCCCCCATAATCAAATGTAGACACAATTCAGTTATTATTACACTAAAATATACATATATATATATATATATATATATATATATATATATATATATATAATAAGTGTTACTAGAGTTTGAAACGCCGCCTGGTTCTAAAATTTCAAAGTTTATCATTTCACCGACGTTTCAACTGTAGTTAACACCTATCTTATTATTGTACACATGCGCTTCAGTACAGATCGGACATTTAAAAAAAAAAAACAGTCTCTTCGATAACACCAGAATAAAAAAGAAAAATATTGTCTGTATTACCATAAGGTTTTTTTAAACTGAAAATTTGGATTAAAAATAAAATGATTTAATAAATATTTCACTTATTTGACAAAATCTCACATCATGTCTGGTTCTAAAATTTCAATATATATATATATATATATATATATATATATATATATATATATATATATATATATATATATATATATAAATGAATAAATAAGAGAAAGAAAAGATTGACACCGAGTAGCTAGGGCATCTTGTCCTTTGTTCTCCAGCAGAGATCCAACAGAGAGCTCACTGTACATAAAGAAATGTGTGTGAGAGTACAATAATGTAAACATATATTAGCAATAAAAGAAATCCTTTGTGTTTCGAGTCTTTATTTGTGATCAAACCTGTGGAAGAAAGTATCGGGATACATAACCATGAAAAGAAAGGTCATGCAAAACCAGAATGTTACAGACTTTCAGATATGGAATCCATAAAGAAATTAAGGATCAAAAGCATCACTTTAAGAAAGCCGGCAAGCACATCGGCCGAAACGTACTAGAAATATAAATAACAACGATTGGGGGGGGGGGGGGCGGGGGCGGAAAACAATGTACATAATTGAAGTTGTGCGATTTTATTTCATTTGTAAAAAAATATGAAAAAACTAATTTAAATCCTTCGAAAAGTTCACGAATAAAAATGGATTCATATTATCTTAACCGAATTTTTTTTCTTAAGAAGATCGATGAAGATGCATCCATTTTGAGTGGAGGGGTGCAGGTAGGGGATGTTCGGTAGATTTGGGTTTGCAGGTTGGAAAGATCTACACTTCAAATGAAATAATGAATTCACAAATAGAAAAACGAGAATGGATCCATTCTTGAGATGAATCAATTTCATCGGCACAATTAGCGATTTGAAACTGAGAGAAAACAGAAATGCTATTTCAAACTGACAGAAAACAGAAATGCTATTTCAAACTGACAGAAAACAGAAAATGCTATTTCAAACTGAGAGAAAACAGAAATGCTATTTCAAACTGACAGAAAACAGAAAATGTTATTTTAAACTGACAGAAAACAGAAAATGCTATTTCAAACTGAGAGAAAACAGAAAATGCTATTTCAAACTAAGAGAAAACAGAAAATGCTATTTCAAACTGACATAAAACAGAAAATGCTATTTCAAACTAAGAGAAAAAAAAATGCTATTTTAAACTGACAGAAAACAGAAAATGCTATTTCAAACTGACATAAAACAGAAAATGCTATTTCAAACTGACAGAAAACAGAAATGCTATTTCAAACTGAGAGAAAACAGAAAATGCTATTTCAAACTAAGAGAAAACAGAAAATGCTATTTCAAACTGACAGAAAACAGAAATGCTATTTCAAACTGAGAGAAAACAGAAAATGCTATTTTAAACTGACAGAAAACAGAAAATGCTATTTTAAACTGAGAGAAAACAGAAATGCTATTTCAAACTGAGAGAAAACAGAAAATGCTATTTCAAACTGACAGAAAACAGAAAATGATTTGATGGCAATAATAAGTGTCATTACTTCTATATAAGAAAAATAAGAAACAAGAACGAAAGACAGTCGTGAGACTACATACCTCAACCTGACAACGTAAGGATTGGCCAGTTTTATCTCGGCCTTACTTCTCCATATTGTATGAAGTATTCCCAAAGTTATGGCATTGAAACGTTGATAACTTAAAAACTATTCATCTGATCAAGTTGAAATTTTGTCACAGTGGTTATTGTTATCAAAGAGCATCAGATCCATACATCAAATTTGGAAATTATGTACAATATTCGACCTTGACCAAACTTTTCAAGGTCAAGGTTCTGTAAGAGGCGAAACTTCATTGGCTACAATATGGGTCAAGTAGCGATTTTTTACCATGAACAGAACTAAAGTTAAAGCAAAAAGCATGATTTTGACCTTTACCTTGACCTTAATATTTGACCCAGATATCGCCAAATTAAATCAGTTGTAAGTTAGACCATGACTGATATTTGGACCAAGTTTGGTGACGATTGGTCAAGTGATGTGCATGCTAGACTGTATACAAACACAGTGACAAACAAACTCGACCAAAAACATAACCTCCTTTACAGAGGTAATACTAATACTTCTAAATAATAATGAGAAGAGAAGAACAATAATAATACTAATAATTCAATAGAAGTAAAGAGACTTATTATTTTTAGTTAGTTTTTTTCCAAATGGAACTATGATCTCAGTGTATCCTAGTGGTAACATATACGTATTTTATGCTTTTTGCTGTTTGTATTTTAATCATTCATCATCAGCTTAAATATTGACCTAATTTTGACCTAAATATTCCTGAATTAAGATGTATATTTTCACTAACCGTCTTTTGTTTTTTTCGCCCAATTATTTCCTTTATTCGTCGGGGTTTAGCCGTCGATTTTTCCTTATTTTATATTTCCTTTCTTACATTATACTTTTTATAACCGTAAAATTATGTGAGATCATAGTTCCATTTATAAAAAAAAAAGGATATGATGTGGATAATGAGTACTGATTGTAATTTAGGCTCTTTTTGCCTAGTTTTTCGTTGTTTTATATAATTAGCACTGAAGATAGCCACACCAAGAAATAAATGCACAGGAGCATTTTACAAATATATTGGTGTAGGCCTAAACAATTGTATGCTGAATAAAAACAAGTTTTGTGAAATGATGTGAATCTGTCCTTCATAACATTGGATATGGTATCAAATTAAATAAAAAATACTGAATATAACATAGCTCTGGCCCTACATTATTGAGTTATTACAATTGCTTTATGTTATCAAATTTATATTCGAATATATATAAAAAAATTCTAAATAGAAATAGAAATACACACACACAAATATATATATATATATATATATATATATATATATATATATATATATATATATATATATATATTTGTGTGTGTGTATTTCTATTTCTATTTAGAATTTGAAACCAGTATTCCAGACATTTAATTTCCCTGATGATCTGCCAAGCAAGTAACTGCTTGGTAGTGAAACACGTGTAGGAAAAAACATTTAATTTGAATAAATAATATTTGTAAGAAAACATATCTTTAATGGTGATCATTGGTGTCCTGAAAGGAATGCTTTGGTAAGCCTTCATAAAATCACATATAAATGCTCTGTACTCTGTAATCGAGTATCATCGAGCTTGTTTTTATTGGAACAACCCCGGTCTTCACTGAATGATCTATTTTATAAGTGAAAAATCTAATATATATATATATATATATATATATATATATATATATATACATATATGCAAAATAGTAAAGGCAATTTATATTTATAGATTGAACACTTAAGTTCTTCTTCCTACACTGTTCAAAATATGCTGCAAAAATATGCAGACATAAATTTGTGGCAACAATACTCCATGCACGGGCAAAAGGTAAGTTTATAGAGATATAGGATGCTGGCAGATGTAAGAAGTTTTGTTACTTTGTTACTTTGGGACCCGCACTAAAAGTTCCTTGGCATCAGTGCTTTCTGGATGTTTACATTAAACGCCAGAGAGTGTCGAATGAAAAATCTGTTGACTTCCCTGCATTAAAAAAAATCACAAACGAGGCTGGATTTACAAGCAGGGAAAAACAAGCAAACATTTTTTTTTTAAATTATAATTTATTTTTTTAACGAAGTTTCAAATAAGTGTTTAAATTAAAATGTTATGAGTTTTTATTTTACTTTTTTAAAATTGTTTCATTTGTATGAAAGAAAGTGTTTTAAATGAAGAAAAAACAGTGATAAAAACAGGGAAAAGTTAATCAAGTAAGTGGTTTTTTTCTTACATTTTTTGCGAAAATTAATTTTTTTTTGTCACCTTTTTTTAATGACTATTTTTGTTTATTCCGTTACTGTTCAGGGTTAGGGCAGTCCGGTTAGGGTTATGAATTAGGGTTAGGGCAGGTTTATGAATTAGGGTTAGGGTGGTCGGGTTAGGAATTGGGGTTAGGGTGGTCGGGTTAGGATTTGGAGTTAGGGTGGTCAGGTTAGGAATTAGGGTTAGGGCGGTCAGGGTAGGAATGAGGGTTAGGGCAGGGTAAGGAATTAGGGTTTTGGCGTTAAGACATCTCCAAGAGTATTTATCCGTGAGTTTTGTTTGCTTAGCGATCTTGCATATATCTCCACATTTTTTACATTTTTTTTTCTTTATCAATCAATTTATGACAGACAGTTCCTTCATGAGTATCAACAGCCAGTGATATCATGTAAAAAAATTATGTTGCAATCGTGTTTCACCCAGTTTGAAAGTTCAGCGTTTCATTCAGTTTGTCTGCTTATGCGTCTCGCTTCAGGGCTTTCCGACGTTTACCGTAAACCGCCAGAAAACACAGGCGCCGAGGGCATTTTAGCACGGATCCCAAAGTAACAAAGTACAAAAGTTTCTTATTTTTTCTTTTTTTTTGTTTTCTTTTTACATCTTTAAACTTTAAAATTTCTAGTTTCTCACTCAAACATAAACAACAGGGATCATTTAAATATCTACATCTAATCTTGAGATTTTCTATTGATACCGGCAACCGTTGCTATCCTTACGGGTTGGCCGCAGAATGGATCCTTGGGGCACGTCAGCATTGATGCTATGTGCTTCAGACTTCTTCCCATCAACGACTACTTTTATAAACCTATCAGAGAAAAAGAATTTGGTGGTTGCTAGAAGTCTTGTGAGGTAGCCATTTATGCCAACCCCTATCAAAGGCTTTTGATATGTCAAGACATATTTCTTATCACTATTTTTGCTGAGGTGATTGACAACGTCTTGCTTTATCGCAGATTCAAGTAACTTATTGATGACGCACACGAAAGTGATTGGTCTGTATTGAGATGCAGAAGACCGGTCTCCAGTATTTTTAAATACTGGGCAGACTGATAAGGTTCTCCAAGGTGATGGGAAGCATTTTCCCTTTAAGCAATGCTTAAACAGCTTTGTAAGGATAGGAGCTAGTTCTGGTTGCAGATTTTTAAGCACGATAATTGGAATGTTGTCAGGACAAGTTGCTTTGCTGGCATAAAGTTTCTTGATAAGTTTGGCAACATCCCGAGCAGATATATGGATGTCGCTCAGATTGTTTTCAGTCATTCAAGAGGTAGGCTGTGTTAAGTTATTTCCCTTTGTATTAGGATAAAAAAAAAATTCTGTTCCTTTGGGACAGGTTATTAGAGTGATATCCCTTGCTTGTTGTTGTTTATTATTGACTGGGAAAACCAAGATGGCGATTGGGACAAACGAATGTGTGTTTATCATTGGATGTATGTGATAAGGAAAACCAAGATGGCGGTTGGGACAAACGAATGTGTGTTTATCATTGGATGTATGTGATAAGGAAAACCAAGATGGCGGTTGGGACAAACGAATGTGTGTTTA
>OY744531.1:9914637-10054637 GCA_963556195.1 Sepiola atlantica
ATATATCATTACAAAACAGTCGGTTGGTGCGTCCATCACATTTCAGTTTGAAATACCAGATTGAATGGGTGATGCTTATTTTAGATACATCCAAGCATCAATATAAAAGGCTATGCCTGTCGGTCAGTTGCCTAAGTTTAAAAAGACATTTTCGTTGGTTTGTGACATTTCAGCTTCAAATGAAATTTCGTTGGTCTGTGACACTTCAGCTTCAAATGACATTTTCGTAGGTCTGTGACACTTCAGCTTCAAATGACATTTCGTTGGTCTGTGACACTTCAGTTTCAAATGACATTTTCGTTGGTCTGTGACACTTCAGCTTCAAATGACATTTTCGTTGGTCTGTGACACTTCAGCATCAAATGACATTTTCGTAGGTCTGTGACACTTCAGCTTCAAATGACATTTTCGTTGGTCTGTGACACTTCAGCTTCAAATGACATTTTCGTTGGTCTGTGACACTTCAGCTTCAAATGACATTTTCGTTGGTCTGTGACACTTCAGCTTCAAATGACAGTTTCGTTGGTCTGTGACACTTCAGCTTCAAATGACATTTTCGTTGGTCTGTGACACTTAAGCTTCAAATGACATTTTCGTTGGTCTGTGACACTTCAGCATCAAATGACATTTTCGTAGGTCTGTGACACTTCAGCTTCAAATGACATTTTCGTTGGTCTGTGACACTTCAGCATCAAATGACATTTTCGTTGGTCTGTAACACTTCAGCTTCAAATGACATTTTCGTTGATCTGTAACACTTCAGCTTCAAATGACATTTTCGTAGGTCTGTGACACTTCAGCTTCAAATGACATTTTCGTTGGTTTGTGACACTTCAGCTTCAAATGAAATCTCGTTGGTCTGTAACACTTCAGCTTCAAATGACATTTTCGTAGGTCTGTGACACTTCAACTTCAAATGACATTTTCTGTTGGTCTGTGACACTTTAGCTTCAAATGACATTTTTGTTGGTCTGTGACACTTCAGCTTCAAATGACATTTTCGTAGGTCTGTGACACTTCAGCTTCAAATGACATTTTCGTTGGTCTGTGACACTTCAGCTTCAAATGACAATTTATTTGGTCTGTGACACTTCAGCTTTAAATGACAGTTTCATAGGTCCGTGACACATCAGCTTCAAATGACATTTTCGTTGGTCTGTGACACTTCAGCTTCAAATGACATTTTTGTTGGTCTGTGACACTTCAGCTTCAAATGACATTTTCGTTGGTCTGTGACACTTCAGCTTCAAATGACAGTTTCGTAGGTCTGTGACACTTCAGCTTCAAATGACATTTTCGTTGGTCTGTGACACTTCAGCTTCAAATGACATTTTCGTTGGTCTGTGACACTTCAGCATCAAATGACATTTTCGTAGGTCTGTGACACTTCAGCTTCAAATGACATTTTCGTTGGTTTGTGACACTTCAGCTTCAAATGACATTTTCGTTGGTCTGTGACACTTCAGATTCAAATGACAGTTTCGTTGGTCTGTGACACTTCAGCTTCAAATGACATTTTCGTTGGTCTGTGACACTTAAGCTTCAAATGACATTTTCGTTGGTCTGTGACACTTCAGCATCAAATGACATTTTCGTAGGTCTGTGACACTTCAGCTTCAAATGACATTTTCGTTGGTCTGTGACACTTCAGCATCAAATGACAAATCTAGTGTGGGATGATCTTTTCTGTTCTCTACAGAAGAGACGCTGCTAGTCTTTCTCTGCTCTATCGTTATTTTCATGGAAGATGCTCGACTAAGTTTCAATCTCAGGTTCCTCCTTTGTAAGACATTCACAGCAAGAACTCGTGTTTCTTACCACAACTGCAAAGAACTTTCCTTTCTTCTGCCATGTGCCTAACACCAAACAGAATTTTCCATGGACAGAGTTTTTTTCCAAGAACTTCCCATCCGTGGAACACACTGCCCCAATATTGCTACCCTGACGACTACAACATGATCGTCATCAAATTCAATGTCAATAAATATTTTTAAATCTTTCAGACAGATTCGTAAAATTACGTTCAAAGCTTTTTTTTTCTTTTTAACTCTTAAATTTCTAAATAACTACTGGGACCCATTCTAGCATTGCTTTGGACAAAGTGAAGAATCCAAGAAAAAAAAACCGAAATAATTCTTTTTCTGACAACATGGACCAACAATAAAAAAGGGCATGGCTAGTTAGAATCAAATATCGATTTGTCAGATTCAATGCTATCACTGTCCAACTTTAAGAAATAGACTGACTTAATTTTATATATCAGATAAATGTTGTAAAAAAATCTCTGTTAAATGTCATAAGCAAAACTAAGGTATTTGAACGGCTGATGTTTATCCACGCTAACGTGCATCTATCATAACGGATTCATTGCCGCTGTTGTTAATGGCATCTCACTAAATGGAAAGATTCTTTTATGCTTTTTCAATCTGTGATTTTCTCTTGATCAGATCCCATAAATCAACCGAATCCATCATTTTTCTCTTCTCCATCTTTTTGTGGTTGCTGTCTGTTTGTGATTTGCCTGCCGCACGCCAGACAGATGATAGGATTAACTACGTACAATCTGCCCCCCCCTCCATCCTAATAAAACGCTAGATCTGCAGAAGTCAAAGTGTTGGTCTGCAATCTCATTCTCTGAAAGCAGATGCCAAGTCACATAAAAGATGACCTTTCACTGTTTCCACTCGTCCCAATTAGATAAGACTTGTTTGATCCAACACACACCAACAGACTGACAATGAGTATAGAAAACCAGTAGATGTTCCGTACAAAAATATTGTGATCAATTCTGTGCAAAATGGCCTCCTTACTGACTCACAATTTGCTTTGAATCTAGCATCGGCTCACACGGAATGATCCTGTGATATTGCAGATTCCTCAGAAAGCTTGAAGCACCCGTAATTCCTGTCCCCATTCCTAGTGCTTTGTCAGAATCCCCCCAAACCAACGTCTGGGGATTCCCATAAACCCAATGGTCAGACCGATATTGGAATATGGAAATGCTCCCAGGATCCAACAATTTTCTGGTGACATGGATAAGAAAGTTTGGAGTAGAGCTACTAAGTTGTGTTCGACGCTACACGATCTTCCCTATGAGAAGAGACTGGAAAGCAATGATGCTGCCCTCAATGTATTCTTGATGTGACATCATTCAAGTCTACAAGATCCTGCTTTGATTCGGCAGTCAAAATTTTAGTTATTTTTTATCAGTAGTCGAGAAGACGTTCCTTTTAGCTAATTTTATTTAAAGTCAAGAGGATAAAAAATCTTAATTTTAACATCAGTTGGTGAAAATACATTTGGTTTAATACGAACTTTTGGGAACAACGAGCAAGTAATATAAAGTCTACGGACATCCTGTGTCAAAGAAACTGGAAAATGAAGAGAGAGAGAGAGAGAGAGAGAGAGAGAGAGAGAGTGGCACACACCCACTACGCACTGAAGAGCTGTGATACAGCGAAACAGTCTGTATGTGGATGACTATATAAAGCTCCTTTTCTTGGGTAGAGCTTATTTGTAAGGATATCGCCAACTGCCATTAGCTCTAAGGCATAGCTCATTGGGTAAAATAATTCGAGCTCCCGACACTTGACAATGTTTACATTGAGATATCACTTATATTCAGTCAGTGTTGTATGATAGCACAGGGATAGGGGCGCCGACTGTCAGCTCGACGGTTGAGTTTCAATCCCGGCTTGAGGCACTAACTGGTCTAGCCACACTGTACAGCTGTAATACAGCGAAACTGTCTGTATGTGGATGACTATATATATATATTTAGAGAGAGAGAGAGAGGGGGGGAGAGAGAGAAATAGCAAAAGCGATAAAGAGACGGACAAAGAAAGAGAGAAGGCAAGATAGACAGAAAGAGAGAGAGAGAGGGAGAGAGCAAAATAGAGAGAGTAATAGAGATAGAGAGATGGACAAAGAGAGAGAGAGAGAGAGAGAGGCAGACAGACACAGATAGCGAGAGAGGCATATATATATAATATATGTTTATTTTCATTTATACAGACATGTAAAAAAATCTGCAACACTGGCATGTCAATGTTATCGATCAACAGCTGTTAGAAACTGAGATCTCATCATGGGAAGAAGTTTTTCCCAAATATGATCTGAGATAAGGATCGGATTTTAACTCTTCCTGATGAGATCTCAGTTTCTAACAGCTGTTGATCGATAACATCGACATGCCAGTGTCGCAGATTTTGTACATGTCTGTATAAATACAAATAATCATATATATAAAAGCTCTACTTTATATTGAGCACTTTTTATAAGCCCGGTTGAAATTCTTTGGATTCCTATCCTGTGGATGCTTACTTTGCCTGGATTATATATATATATATATATATATATATATATATATATATATATATATATATACGCCAGACAATTGACATCAACATCGAAGGTTCGATCTTTGCCTAAGCTAGCCATGCTGATGACGGCTGTGAACCAGAAACACATGTCCATTAATTACTTTTATGTACGTATCAAATTAATAAAAATATATATATATTAACGAAAAAGTTAAGGGCAGCTAATAATGCTATCTTCTGCGTTAATATGTATCACTTAGGAAGTGAACAAATATAATAGAAGCGTAGCAAATTAACAAACGCTACAACCACCAATAAAACAATTACATAAAATACATTATATATATATATATATATATATATATATATATATATATATGATAATTTTATTTACACAGACATGTACAAAATCTGCGACACTGGCATGTCGATGTTATCGATCAACAGTTACTATAAACTGAGATCTCATCAGGCAGAGTTAGAATCCGATCTTTACCTCAGATCATATTTGGAGAGAATCATATATAAAGCTCTATTTTGATATTAAGCACTTTTTATAAACCCGGTTAAAATTCTCTGGATTACCACCCTGTGGATATTTTTTACCTGGATTATTACCATTATTATTATTATTATTATATATATATATATATATATATATATATATATATATATATATATATATATATATATAAAATATGAAAATATATTTATGGTAATTAACTCTGTGTAGCTTAGCCTGGCGCTTTGTTATGGGGATGAAACGTGGACGCCTATGTGTAGCTTAATTGCCATAAATATATTTTCACAGTTTGCTACTACGCTCTACTCACGTATTGAGCACTGTTGAAGTAAATACTGAAAATCTATACACAATATATTATATCACCTTATAATATTATACGTGTATACATGAAATAATAAAAAAATTGTATATAAAGATGGAGTGTGAGATATATATATATATATATATATATATATATATATATAGAGAGAGAGAGAGAGAGAGAGAGAGAGAGAGAGAGAGAGAAAGGGAGAGACAGAGATAGAGCGAGAGAAAGAGAGACAGAGAGAGAAATGTATTGTTAGTTTTCTTCTATGCTTGTTAATCATTTCTAATTCCACCATGGATTTTCTATGGAATTCAATATGCGTAATAAATAAAATTCTGATAAGTTTGAAGGGGGGGGGTAATTTCGCATTTTTCATTTCTATCTAAAGAAATGAAAGAAAAGAAAAATTTTAAAAAGCAGAAAAAAAATTCGGAAAATTCCTTATGTAAATCCCGGAAAAAAAGTGTAAGAATATATATTTAAAAAAAAAAAATTCTGACGTCTAACATGAAAGAATCTATCATTTGTTTTGTGGCCAGAAGACAATCAGTAATGGCAGACTGATTTACAAAAAAGCAAAGATGCACACAGAGACGGAAAATTGGAACTGGCTTCACATTCTGACACGGTTCTTCATTTCTTTTTTAATTTTCTTGTTGACAGGCCCTTCCCCCTTTTCCTCAATAATTTTATTTTTCCATTTTCTCGGGAATTGGAACCATTCTCAACTATTTGGATTATAGATCCGTCCTTGTCTCTCTATGATCACCATTGTCTGTCAGTCGCTAAGTCGGTTGGACAGTGACGCGTTAGTTTTGTAAAAATACCATTTTCATTGCTAAATTTGCAGATTGAACGGAAGCATCTTATTTTAAATGCATCTGAGCATCTATATATAATTCATTGTCTGTCAGTCAGTCACGCTTCAATTTTAAATAGAATTTCCGTTCGCTGGACACGCTTCAGTTTGAAATAGCATTTTCTTTGGTCTGTCATACTTCAGTTTCAAATAGCATTTTGTTTAGTCTGTCACGCTTTAACTTTTAAATCTTAGCATTTTCATTAATTTTTAATTCTTATGTTAGAAACAGCATTTTCCTTGCTTTAATTTCAAATAGCATTTTCATGTAATTCTTACATTAGCAATAGCATTTTCGTTGGTCTGTCACACTTTTCTTTGAAATAGCATTTTCAGTTGTCTTTAATTCTTATGTTATAAATAGCATTTTCGTTGGTCTGTCACACTTTTCTTTGAAATAACATTTTCAGTTGTCTTTAATTCTTATGTTATAAATAGCATTTTCGTTGGTCTGTCACACTTTTCTTTGAAATAGCATTTTCAGTTGTCTTTAATTCTTATGTTATAAATAGCATTTTCGTTGGTCTGTCACACTTTTCTTTGAAATAGCATTTTCAGTTGTCTTTAATTCTTATGTTATAAATAGCATTTTCGTTGGTCTGTCACACTTTTCTTTGAAATAGCATTTTCAGTTGTCTTTAATTCTTATGTTATAAATAGCATTTTCGTTGGTCTGTCACACTTTTCTTTGAAATAGCATTTTCATTGGTCGGTAATTTTTACGTTAGAAATAGCCTTTCTGTTGGTCTGCCAAGCTTTAGTTTGAAATAGCATTTTCATTGGTCGGTAATTCTGAATTTAGAAATAGCATTTTCGTTGGTCTGTCAGGCTTCATTTCGAAATGGAATTTCCATTGTTAATCGTTTAGAATAAACGGACACATTTTATACGTATATTCGTTGCTGTTTCAACTATTTCTTCCCTTTTTGTTTGTTTTTGAACAGAAAAAGCCAATTCGATGTATGACAATGCAAAAACTAAGAAAAGTTATTATTTCTGACATCATTTCTTGATCAATTTCATTTTTTCCCGTTTTTGATGCTGTTAACCTTTCAGCATTCAAGCCATCATCAGGTGAAGCATTCGGGAACAAAAAACAACAAAAAAAATCTCTATTTTTCCTTTCTCGTACAAAATCAACATCACAAATATAGATTGGCCCAAAATTGAACTTGATGATTGTTGAAACCTGTGTGCATATATATATATATATATATATATATATATATATATATATATATATATATATATATATATATATGTATATATATATATATATATATATATATATATATATATATATATATATATATATGTATATATATATATATATATATATATATATATATGTATATATATATATATATATATATATATATATATATATATATATTGTTGGATATAAGAGACAACTCATGTCTAGATATCATTTGGTAGATCCTTTCAATAGAGCGAATCAGGATCTTAGTTTCGGAGGGTAATTGGCTGATGAATTTGCCACAGTTTAGATTTGTCTCCCAAGTACTTTCAGACCCATCCGGGTCCATCTTCAGGGAATGATGTTAATCAGGTACAGACCTATAGTTTCATACTTATTACATAATTCTTGCCAAAACCTTCTATAATACTAACACATGGTCTGTACCTGATTAACCTCATTCCCCTGAAGATGGACTCGGATGTGTCTGAAAGTACTTGGGAGACAAATCCAAACTATGGCAAATTCATCAGCCAATTCCCCTCCCAAACTAAAATCCTGATTCGGACTATTGAAAGGATCTACCAAAGGATATCTAGACATGAGTTGTCTCTTATATTCAACTATACTTGCCTGCAAGAGAAGATGCTGCCTATATATATATATATATATATATATATATATATAATTATTATTTCATATATCCACATAAAATGTTATATATCAAACCAGTCTAACAACACAAACAGATAAAATTAATAACAAAATCTCAAAACCTCCAGCTTAATCGTCAGAAACAACACTACCCCCTTTCCCTAAAAAAAAACAATGTTATATATCAAACCAGTCTAACAACACAAACAGATAAAATTAATAATATACTACGCAAATCTCAAAACCTCTAGCTTAATCGTCAGAAACAACACTACCCCCTTTCCCTAAAAAAAAACAATGTTATATATCAAACCAGTCTAACAACACAAACAGATAAAATTAATAATATACTACGCAAATCTCAAAACCTCTAGCTTAATCGTCAGAAACAACACTACCCCCTTTCCCTAAAAAAAAACAATGTTATATATCAAACCAGTCTAACAACACAAACAGATAAAATTAATAATATACTACGCAAATCTCAAAACCTCTAGCTTAATCGTCAGAAACAACACTACCCCCTTTTCCCTAAAAAAAACAATGTTATATATAAATGCACATGCCTATCTTGAGAGTGTCTCTCACACAATAAGTTTAGTACATGCATAGGTTATACCACACCCACCCTTTTCCTGTCGACTAACATACCACCTAACTGACACTCGCGCCATTAAGAACCACATAATAACCACCACCAGCAACAAATTAAATTCCTCCAAAATACGCAAAACTTTAATTAACAATACTAAAATCATCTACAACAACAACAACTTCAAAATAAATTTTCAAATCTAGGAAGCAATTACAATTAAAACCCCAAAACCCAGTATTAATAAAATAGGATTTAATACCGAATGATATTAAAATAGGATTTAAATATTTTCAATAACTAACCTTTCTTCCAGCCCCCCCCCCCATTTATGAACTATTCCTAAAAACCGCCCCAAATTAAATAAATATAAAAAGTAAAGAAAAAAGGAAAAATAGTTACATTTCAAATATATCAACGATTTTGATACAATGTTTACTATGAATATGATCTCTCTCTCTCTCTCTCTCTCTCTCTATATATATATATATATATATATATATATATATATATATATATCGAAAAGAGGGTAGTGCAGTATTAGTGCAGTTCCAACGAGAGAAAAGTATATATGTAAAGGAGTAAGGCTACCAACATTTGTAGAATGTTTTTTTCAACATTTATTTATTATTTTGTTGTTTTACCATTTTATAATTTTATATAACGCGTTTCAAGCGGTGGGTCCGCTTTCATCAGATATGAAAATCCATTTGAAGAAATGTCTTTCGATTTGAGTAAATGTTGTTTCATTTGAGGAATTTGTTATTGTTTTTGCGCATGCGTAGGTTTGCGGGTGTGTGGGTATCTTTTATTTTTTATTTTTTGCTGCTTCTCTTGGTCAAGTGCGTGTTACCCATCCATGACCCATCGGTCATCCCAGCCTCCTAGGTGCGCCGGATTTCTTTTGAAATTTAATACTTTTTATTGCTTTTTGTCGTCTCCAAGAACGAAGTAGTGTCTGCGTGTGTGTGCGCGTCCGCATGCGTGTGGTCTAATCTTGAGTCTTGTGAATAGGTGAGCGACACATACACACACACACATAAATACGCACACACACACCCATGCGCGCACACACACAGGCGTGTAGTTATAGTGACACAGAGAGGGGGATAAAGGTTGAATTATATACACATACATACATACATACACACACATACATATACACATATATACATACATACATATATATATATATATATATATACATATATACACATACATACACACATATACACACATATTTGCAAAAGATAGGTTAATGCAAATGGTCCAAATAGATTTGAACTTGGTTTGGCCGATTTCATAGTCTGGTATTTAATGTGCAAATTTAATGTCTATTGTAAATGATTCATTTAACACAAGTTGCTATTTGACTCATAGCTGTGTAGAAGTGTGCAATAAGAAGTTATGTACTAAGATTATCTTCCTTGAATAAGAATTTTTCAGTCTATAGATAACTATAAATAGTTATTTATGTTTGTACTTAACTAGAGGTGGATAAAGTGTGATCGAAGTGTGTGTTGTTAGAGTTATGATCTGTTTAATGTTGGATTAAATTTAAGTATGAAGTTTTTTTCTTGTGTTAGTAAGTAAGTGTAGTCTTGGCTTTGGAAAATTGGCATTATTTTGAATTTACCTCCGCTGCATGAGTGCACATGTTGGGACACGAATAATTTACGGTTTTCTTTGATTTTAATGTTGCTTTTATGTAAGCTCCAAACTGCTCGGAGTGCATCTGTTGTTGAGAGAGTGCAAAAAAAGAGATAATGCTGAAAAAAAATCGATCAGAAAATCATCGTTGCGCTTTTTTACATGATCCCATCCTGAAATGTGTTTTTACTTTGCATGTGTTTCAATCCTCTCATAATATTCATTCCATTCATCATTTTCAATCCTCTCATAACATTCATCACCATTCAACTGACAATCCATCCATCTCATTAATCCTTTATCCTCGAGTGGCTTTTAGCTTTGATAAGTGGTGACTCATTAGTGAATAAATGAAAACAAAATCTTATTTATTCTAAATGAAACAACGAGGACGGAATTGCTAAAAACTGTACATATATTTGTATACGATTGATTTGAAGAAAGTTTTATTACAGCATCTGGTCACTCATTTCGTACTGGAAAAGATGAACGTCGTTTAACTGACGGACATCGTTGTGTCAACGTGATTAAAGTTGTTTATCGTGAAGATTATTATTAGATGAGTTCAATTCCAATAATCCCATGTGAAGTCATTTTTCTCAAAATCTTTGTAAACGCTATACGCATTCAATTCGTTAAACTGACCTATTTTCTTCACTATAAAAGTAACCTATTCGTCACACTAGCTAAGCGACCTATTTGTCACACTACCTAAACGGCCTGTTTGTCACACATTCATAACGGCCTATTTGTCACACTACCTACACAGCCTATTCATCACACTACCTCAGCAGCCTATTTATCACACTATCTAAGCGGCCTATTTATCACACTATCTAAGCGGCCTATTTATCACACTATCTAAGCGGCCTATTTATCACACTATCTAAGCGGCCTATTTATCACACTATCTAAGCAGCCTATTTGCTACACTATAAAAGTAAGCTATTCATCACACTACCTCAGCGGCCTATTTATCACACTATCTAAGCGGCCTATTTATCACACTATCTAAGCGGCTTATTTATCACACTATCTAAGCGGCCTATTTGCTACACTATAAAAGTAAGCTATTCGTCACACTACCTAAGCAGCCTATTTGTCACACTATCTAAGCGGCTTATTTGTCACACTACCAAAGTGGTGTATTCGCTTCACTATAAAAGCGGCCTATTAATCACACAACCAAAGTAGCCTATTCGTCATACAACTAATCTCAATGTTATTTCAAACTATTTCAATCTGAAGTGTGACAGATTGATATTACCAGTGGACAACATCTCTCAGAGCAATGAAAGAGTGAATGTACAACCTAACACATAATGTTTTTTAATTGCTTTTTTTTACTAATGAGTCACCACTTATCAAGGCTAAAAGCCATTCGTGGATAAGGGTTAATGAGATGTATGGATTGTCAGTTGAACGATGAAGAATATTATGGGAGTATTTTTTATACTAATGAGTCACCACTTATCAAGGCTAAAAGCCATTCGAGGATAAGGGTTAATGAGATGTATGGATTGTCAGTTGAATGATGAAGAATATTATGGGAGTATTTTTTATACTAATGAGTCACCACTTATCAAGGCTAAAAGCCATTCGAGGATAAGGGTTAATGAGATGTATGGATTGTCAGTTGAATGATGAAGAATATTATGGGAGTATTTTTTATACTAATGAGTCACCACTTATCAAGGCTAAAAGCCATTCGAGGATAAGGGTTAATGAGATGTATGGATTGTCAGTTGAATGATGAAGAATATTATGGGAGTATTTTTATACTAATGAGTCACCACTTATCAAGGCTAAAAGCCATTCGAGGATAAGGGTTAATGAGATGTATGGATTGTCAGTTGAATGATGAAGAATATTATGGGAGTATTTTTTATACTAATGAGTCACCACTTATCAAGGCTAAAAGCCATTCGAGGATAAGGGTTAATGAGATGTATGGATTGTCAGTTGAATGATGAAGAATATTATGGGAGTATTTTTTATACTAATGAGTCACCACTTATCAAGGCTAAAAGCCATTCGAGGATAAGGGTTAATGAGATGTATGGATTGTCAGTTGAATGATGAAGAATATTATGGGAGTATTTTTATACTAATGAGTCACCACTTATCAAGGCTAAAAGCCATTCGAGGATAAGGGTTAATGAGATGTATGGATTGTCAGTTGAATGATGAAGAATATTATGGGAGTATTTTTTATACTAATGAGTCACCACTTATCAAGGCTAAAAGCCATTCGAGGATAAGGGTTAATGAGATGTATGGATTGTCAGTTGAATGATGAAGAATATTATGGGAGTATTTTTATACTAATGAGTCACCACTTATCAAGGCTAAAAGCCATTCGAGGATAAGGGTTAATGAGATGTATGGATTGTCAGTTGAATGATGAAGAATATTATGGGAGTATTTTTTATACTAATGAGTCACCACTTATCAAGACTAAAAGCCATTCGAGGATAAGGATTAATGAGATAGATTGTCAGTTGGTGATGAAGAGTATTACGAGAGGATTGAAAATGATGAATTGAATGAATAAAATTTGATGACTTAAGAGAACAACTTTATGACAAGTATTTGTTGACATTGGATTTGAAGACGACCATGTTGTAGCCTGCGGGGAAATAGTCCTGTGATAATGTGTTCCATGGGAAGTTCTTGGAAAGAAACTCTGTTCATGGAAATTCAGTTTGGTGCTAGGCACAAGCAGAAAGAAAGGAAAATTCTTTGCAGTCGTAGTAGAAGCACAAGATGATAACAAAAAAAATTGGAGCAGGGGGTCTATGAAGTTCTAACCCTAACCCGAGATTTAAAAACTGGTGAATTCTGTAGTTTAGTAACTCACAGGTGAATTCTGTAGTTTAGTAACTCACTGGTGAATTCTGTAATTTAGTAACTCACAGGTGAATTCTGTAGTTTAGTAACTCACCGGTGAATTCTGTAGTTTAGTAACTCATTCCAACTATCCGTCTCCCATCGATGGGGGACATGTTTTTTTTTCAATCATTCTTCTACTTGTTAAATCAATAAATTATAAAGAATAACACTAATGACTTTTTCTTTGAGACGGCTAAATTATAGCGTTATATAAAAGACAACCTTTTAACACAAAACAGTCTCTCCTTTTAAATTAGGAACTTTTGATCACCTTTTTTTTATACTTGCAATAATAATCAATAACACATAATACTCCCCGCTCCCCCCCCACCCTTCTTCTTTCTCTCCCCAGACGTTTATTAAATGCTTACGTCAGGAGGTCAGGTGGTTGTCTGCTCGCAGCAAGGCGGCATCGGAAGAAGCCAAGTTAGATTTTTACATTAATTATTCAGACAAGTCGTTGTTTGGAAGACAGATTTACAACAGAAACTTTCTTCCGCGTTCTTCATCACATCTGAAATGTTGAACTACGGCTTTTTATTGATTTGCGTAATCTCACACGATTTTTTTTCTCGAACAACGTTAAGAAATATGTCATATTTTAGTTTCATAAGAAAAAGGTTTAATTTCTAAAATCTGATCTATAAAATTATGTCAGTCGGATTTTCCATGTTAGACCTAAATAGTAATGCATCTATGAAATCGCTATTTTATTCGGCCTAGTTAATGTTCATTTTTCTTCCGTTCATCATAATATTCGATTTAACGTCCGTTTTACATGCTTGCATGCATTCCAATTAAGTTCTTTTTAAAAATAATATTTTCCACCTAGGATTACCGTTGCAATGAAGACTTTTTATTTTGCTGATTTATACTGCTTTTTAAATCATTAATAAAGAAACATAATTCGAAATAAACCCATCTTTCACAGATAAGATGGAATACTAGACTTCCTTCCGTGTTTTTTTTTATCATATCTGAAATGATGAACTACAGCCTTTGTTTATTTACATAATGTCAAAGAATGTCGAGAGGCAATCTGATTATTGTGAGAATGAATAAAAATAGAAAGTAACCATTTATTTTCTCATTTTGGTGGTAATTTTTGCAATGTTTCGTAACTTCTGACTGGCTAATGTTGAGATTCGCTGCGGGGACAGATTGTGAAAAACAATTGTGTATAAGCGATAAAAATCTTCTTTTTTTTTTAAAGATTATGACATGATGAATTGTTTAGAGTTAAAATCTATTTAGTATTACGTGAAATCTGAAAAAAAAAACACTTTTTAAATGAGTAAATATGCTAGCATAGTCGACAAATTTCCAAGAATTTCCAAGATGGTGGTATGTGTGATGATCGTTTTCTTATCGTTCATGACGACGAAAAAAGTGTTAAAATATATTTTTTTCCTATTACTACGGAATACTAAATTGATTTTAACTCCAAAACGTTCAGCATGTCATAATCTTAAAAGAAAACAAACAATTATTATCGCCTATACACAATTTTCAAAGAATCTGTCCCCGATGCGGATCTCAACATTAATCCTTCTGACCTTCTTCAGGTGCATTTTTTCGAACTTGGGAATCTTTATACCAAACTCAAGAACCTGTATAAAATTTCAGACCGAAACCTTTATTTAACCCACGGGGGTAGATTGTTCCCATTCCATCAGCCATAATTGTATCGAAGAACAATTTTGTGGATTAACTGAATAGTTCAGCTTGAAATCCTGTACAGGTTTTGAAATTAAAATAGAATGTTCCCAAGTTCGAAAAGATGCATTGGAAGAAGATCAGAGGTTACATCGGCTGAAACGTTGTGAAAATGACAACCAAGATGGGAATAGTAGTCCAAATAATCCAAATTATCAATCATCTTGTATTTAAAAAAAAAAATTTTTTTTTTAACATAGTTCACCCCAAACAAGGCAGGCCGCCACTGTAGATGTAAGGGGCTACTGAGAAAAAAGAAAAGGGGAGAAGGTAGGGGGCGGTCAACCTAGATTGGGATCTGTGCAGCGAGATGTTTGTTTATATTAGTTTTAAATTTCTGCATGTCTGTACTGTCAGGGAAACAGGGGGCAGGGAGGGAGTTCCAGAGGCCAGCAGCACGAGGAAAGAAGCTATTTGAGTAGAAGGCTCTCCAACATCTGGGGACCTCCACAGTCAATGAATGAGATTTAGTTGATTGTCGAGTTAGTCTAGTGAATTTACGTCGAGGGGGCACCAGAGTAGCCAATTCATCGGAGCATAATCCATTGAAGTATTTGTAAAACAAGCACAAGGATGCTACATTGCGGCGATGGGACAGGGACTGGAGCTTGGTTGACAGTGAGGGACCTATTAGGTTGGCGACTCTTTTTTGGACCTTGTCAAGGAGGGAGAGATTAGTAGATGATGCACCAGCCCAGATGTGACAACAATACTCCATGCATGGGCGGGTGGTGGCTTTGTAGAGATACAGGATTTGTTGTTAGATTCAAAACGTTTCACATGCATCTTCTCTGTTTGAACTCGGGAATCCGTATGAAATTTCAAACTGAAAGTAGATTGTTCTTGTTCCGTTAGCCATGACTGGGTAACAAAACAATTTACCCTGTGGATTAAATAACGGGTTCAGTTTGAAATTCCATATCGGTTCCCGAGTTCAAACGGAAGGTGACTGTTCGAAAAGACACATCTGAAGATGCACCTTGTCGGTTGAAAAGTTGTGAATATAGCAACCAAGAGAAGAATAATAGTCTGAATCTGAATCTGAATCTGAATCATAATCATCATCATCACCATCATCATCATCACCATCATCACCACCACCACTACCCCCATCATCATCATCATCATCATCATCACATTCGGTTTAATGTTCATTTTACATGCTGGCATGTGTTGGACGGCTTTCAAAAATTGTCTTCCAAACTAACCAATCTCTTTATTCTTAATTTATCCCTCTTTCTCGCAAGTTAATCCTTATCACTTCCTTCCATGTTTTCTTTGGCCTTCCCCTGCCAAATCACCCTGCTACCTCAACTGTTCTACATCTACTAACCCAAGAACTCTCATCTATTCTTTTCAGCGTGGCCATACCATCATAGTCTAATCTTTTTCTGAGGTCATTAGAACTTAGTCTGTCTTTAAGACTCACATTACACATCCATCATATCATTCTCATATCATTTCAATCCATGCAACACATGTCTTCAACCCTCACTGGCCAGGTTTTACTTCAATACATCATCACACTGCATACACATGCCTGATAGACTCTTCCTTTGGTTGACAGTGGTAAAACTCTGCTGGTTAGTAAACTTACTCCATCTATTCCTAACTCTTGCAATCACACTAGCACCTGCTCCACCCTGTGCTCTAATGGTATCACCAAGGTACCAGAACTTCTCAATAGCTTCGCCATCCAGATATACTTTCTCCACATCTGAGTTCTCATCCATCTCCATTGTCTTACACTTCTTGCACACAAACTGGTTATCCTCTCTCAACCTACCAGTACTTCCACTGCACTTCTTGTCTACCCAATGCTTACAGGTACCACAAAAGATTGAATTGCATCTGACTCCCTTTCCAATAATAATAATAATCATATCGAAATAATAATAATAATAATAATAATAATAATATAAAACAAAGAATACAAGAACAGACACAACTGTGTGAGAAAAGCAGTACACTGCGTACTATGCAAATGACTGCATTTCGATCATGCGGACAAATGGTACAAACATAAACCAGAGACAGTACAAGAAAATGAAAATAAAAAATCCTCTGGGACATGGAGGTGCAAACAGATAAAATCATACAAGCAAAGAGACCGGATGTCATAATAATCAACGAGAAGAAAAAATCCTGCCAAATCGTAGATTTTGCCATTCCAGCAGATCACAGAGTGAAGATCAAGGAGACAGAAAAACGAAGCAAATACACGGAACTTTCCAGAGAACTTGCCAGAGATATGGAGCATGAAGAAAGTCAATATAATACCAATAATCGTAGGAGCACTAGGAACAGTCCCAAAAAACCTGGGAAAAAAACTGGGAGAAATTGGAATGAAAGGGATCACTGAGACAATACAAAGGACGGCAATGATCAAAACAGCTGCAATCTTAAGGAAAATCCTCAAATGCGGAAACCAACCCGCATAAGCTACGAACAGTAACCAGCACATGGAAGTTACAATAGGAAGAAAACAAAAACACAGGAAGAACATCATCGCACGAACCAAGGAACAGGAACTACAAGAAATCTTATAAACTGCCCCCCCCCCAAAAAAATGTGATTGCACCAGCTTTGGCTGATGCCACACAAAATAGTCGTGAAGGGTCAAGGAGGATGGGAAGATCGAAGAAAGAGAGATTTTTTTGGCGATTATCGAAAAAAGGTGGCGAGTACTGGAAATCTGGGGAGGCTTGTTGTCACTCAGATTCCAGGGAACACCATCGGTTGTTGTCGGTGAGCAATCACTGACGATGACTTGTGTGTGATAACTCCTAGTGAGTACATAATAACAATCAATGACCATCTTAAAAATTCTGAACCATAAAAGTAACCATCATGGTCGATTGAAAGATGCACGCGTTGGCTGCAGAGGACGGACGGACATCCAAGATTGAAACAGCCTAAAAAATAAACAAACCTTGTTGGAGTTTCTCGCCTTGGAATTTGAATACAAAACTGGAGCAGACATTCTTTCGTATCTTTTATTATTATCATCATCAGCAGCAGCATTATTATTATTGTTATTATTATTATTGTTGTTGTTATTATTATTATTATTATTGTTGTTGTTATTATATTCTACCAAAATGATAGACAATTCAACCAAAGAATTCCTTCCCTTTTGTAAGTCAAACATTTTTTGCCTTTGGTTGTCTGAATCTGCACAAGAAGAAGCAAAAAAAAATACTTTGCATTTCTTTCCTTTTCAGGTTTTTTTTACAAATATTTTTTTGTATTTTTATTTCATTATTTTCTTCCTTATTTCTTTCCCAAAATAATTCATTCTTTTTTTATTCCTACTTGTAGAGTCTATATTTGTCTGCAGATCTGTAGGGCTTGTCTTGCAAGAATCAAACATTATATTACACACACACACACACACACACACACACATATATATATAATTATTTCATGTATATACACATTATACTATAAGGTGATATAATATATTGTATATAGATTTATACTTACTTCAAGAGTGCCCAATACGTGAGTAGAGCTTAGTAGCAGTATGAAAATATATCTATAGCAGTTAAATTACACAGAGGTGTCCATGTTTCATCCTCTCAAGGAAACGTCAGGCTATAGCACTTAGCCTGACGATTCCCTGCAGGATGAAACAAGGACGCCACTGTGTAGCGTAACTGACATAAATATATATTTTCATACTACTATTACCATATATATATATATATATATATATATATATATATTCCCTTTTTCTCATTTTACTTCACTCGAAGTTCTCAGAAATCAAGGGGCCCCTTCTCGGAGCTAACACTTGATCTCTATATGAGATACATAGATATTCGAATATTCCATTAAAGTTCTCCTTTACTTATCAAACGTTGAGTTATTAAAGAAGTTAAGAACATTAGTTTTCCTCTATCCAATTGACCTGTAAACTATATTATAGCATATCTTTCTTGTGGTCTCTTGGTCCTACCGGATTCCAGGACAAGAATTCATCTAGTCTGGTGGAGTATCCAGTTAATGGCCTCTCCTGCTTCCAGTGATGTCATCCCTTCATTCTAGCCTCTTCTGCTTCCAGTGACGTCATCCCTGTTATTTTAGCCTTTCCTGCTTCCAGTGACGTCATCCCTGTTATTTCAGCTTTCCTTCTCATGTTGTTACCTTTATGGTAAATAAACTTCTGTTTATCAACTGTTCATCTGCGTTTGTCCTCTCTTCTTTGCCATTGCCGTATATTTGCCTGTGTCCACTTTCTTAGTTGTAAGACCGATCACTCTAGAGTAGTGGTGCTGCCCAAGCGGCCAGGCCAAAAAACTCCCCCCCCCTACGCAAGTGATCAGACCCTGCAACAATATAATACAATTCATAATGCCCCATTTATTAGTTGAGAAGATTACTCTATACATATATATATATATATATATATATATATATATATATATATATATATATATACATTTATTTATAAATATTTGTTTTTATGTACATACATATACTTTTCATCCTAACGGGAATCGTCAGTGTAGAGATGATTATTCTACCTGTTGCAGGACTTGAACCCCAGAACACGAGTCATGTTTATAACTCAAATGCTGGCGCTTTAGCCCACACGGCCACTATGAATAACAACCTGATAAATCAGCTAGAGATTAAACCTATTTAAAGGCAGTCGTCAAGAGAGTGTTAAACTGATATATATATATATATTTAAATTCCCGAAACAGTTTTTCATGGTAAACAACTGATGATCCCTTAAAATAGTGTTAGAAACAAACTAATATAATAACTGTAAAAAATAAATTGACTTACATGAGTGATTTTCTACTGAAAGACTTGGGACTATAAGTTTTTTTAATTAATTTATTTATTTTTTTATATAGTTTTAATGGTTGAGAAACTTCAGAGACTATATATATATATATATATATATATATATATATATATATATATAGAGAGAGAGAGAGAGAGAGAGAGAGAGAGAGAGAGAGAGAGAGAAATACACATACCTAGCTTTATAAATATAGAGAAGCGATATAAACAACAAGAACTTTTATTAATATAAGATGTAATATATCAACTAAATTCTGGCCTGAATTGAATGTCTGACGAGGAAATAAGCGTGAAAGTGACCCATTGAGTACATCGATAATTCTGCCATTCGAACAACACTTAACTCGAGGGGAATACTAATAAAGTAAGAACAGCAGAAACCTAATATATTTTTGGATGCTTTTCGATATTGAACACATTTTATCATTTTGATGGGGAAATAATAATCTTCAGAATTGATAAGAATGTCTTCACAGCAGCAGTTTTAATGGAGACACGGTTCTTTTGTGTCTCAGTTATGAAGTGTTATATACTCCCTTGTGAATATCGAGTGATCTTTATGTATATTATTTTTGTCTCAGTTTTGAAGTGTTATATACTCGCTTGTGAATATCGAGTGGTTTTTATGTACGATATTCTTTTTTGTCTCAGTTCTGAAGTGTTATATACTCCCTTGTGAATATCGAGTGATTTCTATTTATGTATGATATTATTTTTTGTCTCAGTTCTGAAGTGTTATATACTCCCTTGTGAATATCGAGTGATTTCTATTTATGTATGATATTATTTTTTGTCTCAGTTCTGAAGTGTTATATACTCCCTTGTGAATATCGAGTGATTTCTATTTATGTATGATATTATTTTTTGTCTCAGTTCTGAAGTGTTATATACTCCCTTGTGAATATCGAGTGATTTCTATTTATGTATGATATTATTTTTTGTCTCAGTTCTGAAGTGTTATATACTCCCTTGTGAATATCGAGTGATTTCTATTTATGTACGATATTATTTTTTGTCTCAGTTCTGAAGTGTTATATACTCCCTTGTGAATATCGAGTGATTTCTATTTATGTATGATATTATTTTTTGTCTCAGTTCTGAAGTGTTATATACTCCCTTGTGAATATCGAGTGATTTCTATTTATGTATGATATTATTTTTTGTCTCAGTTCTGAAGTGTTATATACTCCCTTGTGAATATCGAGTGATTTCTATTTATGTATGATATTATTTTTTGTCTCAGTTCTGAAGTGTTATATACTCCCTTGTGAATATCGAGTGATTTCTATTTATGTATGATATTATTTTTTGTCTCAGTTCTGAAGTGTTATATACTCCCTTGTGAATATCGAGTGATTTCTATTTATGTATGATATTATTTTTTGTCTCAGTTCTGAAGTGTTATATACTCCCTTGTGAATATCGAGTGATTTCTATTTATGTATGATATTATTTTTTGTCTCAGTTCTGAAGTGTTATATACTCCCTTGTGAATATCGAGTGATTTCTATTTATGTATGATATTATTTTTTGTCTCAGTTCTGAAGTGTTATATACTCCCTTGTGAATATCGAGTGATTTCTATTTATGTATGATATTATTTTTTGTCTCAGTTCTGAAGTGTTATATACTCTCTTTGTGAACATCTAGTGGTCTTTATTTATGCATGATATCTTGAAATTAATTCATCATCGCTGCAAGGTGTTCATGATTCAAAACTTGCAATATAGTTGATTCATACTTTTCATAATATCTCTGGTCGCATTATATAATTGCAGAATCAACTTCTAGGAACTTTTAATCTAATAATTCTTTTTTAGGTTGGTCATGATAACAAAGGCCACCTTTGTCTGACAGTAATGTGACTTAAATTATTCTACTATTTAAAACAAGACTTTTCTTCTTACACGTGACCTAGCTCAACCAATCAGAATCTATGGCATCTTTAAATTCATTTCTCATAGCTGCAAAATATTCTTGAACAAAAAAAAATGAAGCCGATTCAAACTTGCAATATTTTTTCATAATTCCCTGGCCGGATCATATAATTGCCGAATGAAATCTCATTCAATAATTATTTTCTAGGTTGGTCATGATGATAAAGGCCACCACTACTGGACACCAAAGCGACTTAAATTATTCAGTGCTTCTGTATTATAGGGGCCAGATGAAATTTTCATCTTTAATTTAGAAGAGTCAGTTGAAAGGGGAGACAATTCAAACTTTTTTTTTTGTTGTAATCATAACCCATAAGGAAACTCCAGACAATAAGTAAGAAAATAAATTTTAAAAAGGGTACTTATGAATTTTACAGACCGGGTTGAAATAAAAACGTTATAATTTAAAAAGCCATTCTTTACATGGGGAGGTGGGGGTTGATTAACTATTCTGTTTATTAAATTGTTAGGTGAAAGTACAGAATAGTTAATCAACCTACCACTTCCTCATGTTAAGAATGGCTTTCTAAATTATAATGCTTGTATTTCAGCCCGGTCCGTAAACTGCATAAGTACCCTTTTTAAAATTTATTTTTTTTACTAATTCTCTAGATTTTTTTTATGGGTTATGGTTACAACAAACAAAAAGTTTGAATTATCTCCCCTTTCAACTGACTCTTCTAAAATAAAAATGAAGATTTTATCTGTCCCCAATAATACAGAAACACCGATTATTCTATTTAAAGGAAGCTGTTTCTCCTAACACGTGACCTAACTCTCTCAGTCATTATTCTTTAAGTAACAAAGAAATGTCAAGCAAAACACCAAATTATTTCTTTCATGAAAAAAAAAACGCTTAAAAAAAAGAGAATTTTTATAGTTGTCCTTTTTTATTGCGAAGATGCAAGAAAAATCTTGAAATTTCTTTTGACCACTTAAGCAGGAACATTTTTTTTTAGGAGGGGGGGAGGAGAATTTCAAGTTTTCATCAAAATTAAAATATGTGTAAAAAATAAAACAAACAACAAAAAAAACGAGTCGAAATAAAAGTTAAGGAAAAATAACTTTTAAAAAATCTCTGATTTTTTTTATTCAAATACAATAAAAAGAGTAAATAATCGATATCAAAAATGTATTTAAACTAAATTTCAATGAAATAAAAATTTGAATAAAATAAGAATTTGAATAAAAATCTCATCAAAATTAAAACTCAAAAATAGAAACTCAAACATTCTATTTTTTTATTGTTATCATAAAAAAAAGAGGAAAAAAAATCTGATTTTGAATAAACGGAATTTTTGCACCAAAAACGGAATTTTTTTACACCCCTCCCCGGCAAACGTTCAAAATGAAACAAAAGTGAGAGTTGGGAGCTGGCGAGTGTATCTACTGAAATAACATCCAGAATTTTCTCAAGTGATTTGACCAAAGGGTGTAATTTTATAGAATTATATTGAATTTTATGCAGGAAGAAAATGTGTAATGGGGGAGGTTAATGAGAGAGAGAGAGAGAGTGGGGAGTAGTATGAGGTAGGAAGAATAGATAAAAGAGAAAGGGAGAAAGGAGGAGAAAGGTGTATCATAAGTAGAGGCAGAGAAAGAGAAGAAAAAGTGTTTTTGATAGGAAGAGAGAGAGAGAAGGGATAAGTAAAGAGGAAAAGAGGAAAGATGGAGAGAGAGAAAGAGATTCAAATATGAGAAAGATAGAGAAGAAGAAGAAGAAGAAGAAGAAGAAGAAGAAGAAGAAGAAGAAGAAGAAGAAGAAGAAGAAGAAGAAGAGGAAAAAGAACGAAAAGAAGAAGGAGAAGAAGAAGATGGGTCATGAGTAGAGGCCGTGAAAAAAAGTAAAAGTGTTTTTCATAGGAGAGAGAGAGAGAGAGAGTGAGGGAGAGGGAGAGAGAAATGGGCAGAAATAGATGTGAAAGGAGAAAAGATAGGAAAAAGAAAGACTGAAAGAAAAAGGGAAGAGAAAAGGAAGGAAAACTGAAAAAGAGAAGGTGCATAAGAAAAAGAAGACAGAGAGAGAGAGAGAGAGAGGGGGGAAAAGGGAGAGAGAGAAGGGAGAGATGGAAGGAGAAAACATGAACGAAAGAAGGAGAAACAGAGAGAGAGAGAAAGAGAGAGAGAAAGAAAGAGAGAGAGAGGAAGAGAGAGAAAGAAATTATTTTTAAATGAAAACTGTTTGTTTAAGTAACAGTTTGGCCAAAACATTGTAATAAATATAGTGTTTTTTTAAAATAATTTAAAATGTAATTTTTAAAAATTTAAAATTTTATTTTTTATTTTATTTTAAATGTTCAGTGATTTTTTTAACATTGTAATAAATAGTTTCTGAAATTTTTTATAATTTAAAATGTGATTTTTTTTTTATTTAAAATGTTCAGTGATTTTTTTAACAATGTAATAAAATAGTTTCTGAAATTTTTAGAATTTAAAATGGGATTTTTTAAAAATTTTAAATGTTCAGTGATTTTTTTAACTTTGTAATAAAATGGTTTCTGAAATTTTTTAGAATTTAAAATGTGATTGTTTTTATTTTAAATGTTCAGTGATTTTTTTAACATTGTAATAATAATCGTTTTATAACATTTTCAATTATTAAAAAAATAATCGTTTTATAACATTTTCAATTCTAAAAATGTCAGAAACTATTTTAGTTTCTGACATTTTTAGAATTGAAAATGTTATAAAACGATTATTTTTTTAATAATTGAAAATGTTATAAAACGATTATTTTTTTAATAATTGAAAATGTTATAAAACGATTTTTTTTTAATGTTATAAAGCAAACAGTTTTCATGTAAAAAATAATTTGGGATTCTTTCTAATGAAGTCACTTTTAAGGAGGATTTTTTCTTGGATACAGTTCGGAAATTTGTTTGAAAATAGCTTCCAGGGGCTTCTGCAGAAATTATATCTGTGGATTATCGCCGCTGTTTTGAATGTAACTCTTCAAAATTGAAAACAAATAAATTCAGCTGTTTCGTCAAGTGCACGAGTGCCAAATTGTTTTCCATTCTCGTTGATGAAAATTTGTAGCAGGAGCTACAAATGTGTCAAACGGATATCAAAAAAGCAAAAGGCATTTATTTCAACTCACTTTCTTTTTGGCTTTGATTGATACGCTTTCTTTATTTCTAAAAAAGAAGAGGAAATCTCGTTAAAGACGCTGTCCGAAAACTTTGGCCAATCAAAACACGACATGCCAGCTTGACCACGCAAGATTTTACTCCTTATAAAACGAGCGGGCAAGGCTCGTTCCCTCACTCACTTTCTCTCCAGCCTCAGACGACAGCGTGTGAACACACGAAGGTCATGTCTTGCCCCCCACCTTCTCGATCTTAGCCGAGAAGTGGGGGAACGCAATAAGAAGGTAACATCTTCCATTTCCCATCACCGAACAAAGAACTCTCACCCAGACACACACACATTACAATTGCCACAAATATACATACATAACTTTACATCAACCATGCTCGCATTCATATAAACACACATTCATGTAGACACGGAATTTTTCAACGAACATTTCACTTGTGTAACGAACTCAAGTATTATTATCCAAAAATAAATTGTTTTTGTTAATATGAATGTTTTTACGCTAAATTTTACTTTTAGTAAATGCTACTATTGCCTTTTGTCTCTCCCTTTTCTTTCATTTGTTATAATAATAATAATAATAATAATAATAATAATAATAATAATAAACAATAATAATAATAATAATAATAATAATAATAATAATAATAATAATAATAATAATGATAATAATAATAATGATAATAATAATAACAATCCTGAGAAATGTCCTCGAATGCGGAAACCAACCCACATAAGCAACGAATGGAGAACAAACACATGGAAGCACAAAACAACAGAACTGGGGAAAATACAACCGCACGAATGAGGCGCAAGCATAGGCTGACGCCACAAAAATTATGGACAGAGGGTCGAGGAGGGAAAGCGCAAACCAGACCTCCACTGGAAGAGCGCGGACAGCTCTGGGACCTTGGGAAGGCTTGTTGCCACTCGGGCCCCAGAGGGGACCAATGACCCTTATCAGCGGGAAATCGTTGGTAGGTGGCTGTTGCGATTACCGCAAGGTCATCAGCGGTGATGAACGAAAAGAGGTGGAACATACTGGAGGCCTGAGGAGACTTGTTGTCACTCGGACTCCAGGGAATACCACAGGTTGTCGGCAGTAGGCGACCACTGACGATGACCAGTGTGATAACTCCTAGTGAGTAAATAATAATAATAATAATAATAATAATAACAATAATAATAATAATAATAATAATAATAATGATAATAACAATAATAATAATAATAATAACAATAATAATAATAATAATAATAATAATAATAAAAAAAATGTTTTCTTTCTTCCCTTTGTTTGTTAATTTTGGTTTCACACGTGGATTAATAATCTCATATTTTACATTCTGCTCGTAACCTAAAATAGGTCACAACTTGCTAAGTTATAATTCCTTAATAATATTTCCCTTAAAATAATTTGTGACCCGATTAGCAATATTTATCCCAATAATATAAGGATTAGAAACCGTTAATTAATCAAGGCCCTTCAATAGTAAACGCACCAGACCATGTGAGGGACCCCCCCCAAAAATATGGCACCCCGAGCATTGGAATGAAATGCCGCCATAAAGGCATCTCTTACTCTTTGTTAGGGGCACTCCGACATAAATCAAAAATAAAATGTGTCTTCTTAAAAATAAATTATAATAACAAGCCGCATGTGCGTGGTTCCCCTCTATGTGACTCGATGTGGCGAGTGTAAAATGCAATAAATTTGGGCAATTTGGGGAATTTTTGATCCCCATTGTACCCCCTGGGGGCGTGAACCAGAATTTTTCTGAGGTCAAGGATGCTCGTTTTATATCCAGAACAATTGCCTCTACATTTTGGCAAAGTTTCAGAAAAATTGAATGCATGGATCAAACGTTATGGGAGAAAAGGATCATTTTTTGCCATTTGGGGGGGCTTTTGACCCTCTGGGGGCGCGAACCAGATTTTTTCCAAGGTCAGCGATACTTATTTTCTATTAGGAACAATTGCCTCCACATTTTGACCAAGTTTCAGAGAAATTGAATGGATGGATGGATGAAAAGTTATGGGGCAAAACATGTCATTTGACCTCCTGGCCGTTTGACCTCCTGGGGGGCTAACCAAAATTTTTTTCAAAAATCAGAGAATGTCACTTTCTAACCTGACAAAAGTTACAACTTCATGCAAAATTTCAGAGAAATTCAATGGATAGTTGCGGAGAAAAATCCGGACAGACGGACGGACGGAAATGCCTCAAAACATAGGTCCTCCCGATTTTATAAATTGGGGGACCAATTAATGTACATGAAGAAGGAAAAGTTGCTTTGGATTTGAGGCTATTTTTTTTTTATTGTGTAGGTTTTAGCGTCCACAATTGAGCTTTCAATTTGGTACCGAACTGCTATCAGAGCTCCTAAAAGAAATTGTTTTTAAATAATTTCCCATAATAATGCAGACTGTATTTCCTTTAAAAATAATCTATGTCGGTAATAGTAATGATATACCTTCGTTGGTCTGTCACGTGTACATTTTAAATAGCAGACGTTGGTCTGTCACGCTTAAGTTTGAAATAACAATAAAACCGACTGAATGGACGTATCTTGTTTTTGTGTCGGTTTTAGTTGGGCGAAAACGGCCAAGAAGCTTTGCCAGTAATCAATGAAGTGGCGGTAATGACTGATCGCCACGGGCCGTACTACGCGAGATGACTAAGCGACTTTTATCTTGAGGGTAGGGGAAGGGCGAACACGTCCCGTCGACACGCCCCTTCCGTCCTCACTCCACACCTCAAGTACACTCTGCCAAAATCGGTTTGGCTGGCCAACCTCCCTTAACGACTGTTCAGTTGATTATTGATAATATTCAAAGGCGTCAACTGGGAAACAAAACAAGTGCAGCCATTGCTAGGTATTATTGCATAGGGATGAAGGATGTGGGGAGCAGGAGGAGCAGGGGGAGGTAGAGTCGAACCCTGATACACGGTGGATAGAACAAAATTTCCCACTTGGTTTTACCCCTTCACAGAAAATAGTGTAGTATTTGCACATGACTATAAACTTTCAATCATTGGCAATCATGCACTATAGTTAACAGCCGAAAAAAAAAAAAAATAAATAAATAAAACAATACAATATGCAACAAATAACTTTTACCAAACGCATTAAAATTTAATTTTCTACCGACTCTTAAAGTTCTGAAACTGTTTGTAAGTTTTGTTATCTCAAAATTTGTTCCTTTCACTAAGCCGAACACGAGTCAATCAAAGATGGCGGTCGATTTCATTTTAGAGATGGTCGCTAATTTCAGGCTTAAAAGATAGTAAAAAAAGAAAGAAGGCTTACGGAACCACTAACCTTAAGTTGTTTTTTTTGGGGGGGGGGGGCTTGTCAGTTGGATTAGGGTAAGCTTTTTTTTTACTATCTTTTAGCGATTACCTTCACAAAAGATCAATTGCCATCTTTAATTGACTTGTGTTCGGCTAAGTGAAAGTAACAAAACAAATTTTGTAATAACAAAACTTACAAAAGGTTTCATAACTTTAAAATTATGCAGGTTGGTAGAAAATTAAATCTTATTGCGTTTGGGAAAAGTTATTTGTTGTATATACAGGGTGGGCAAAAATAAGGGTCCTATTTTTAAAAATTCATAACTTTTTTATTTATTGATTTTTTTAAAATTTTTTTTTAGAATAAGTAAAGGACCCCTTCCGAAGCAAGCATGAGCCGTATTAGCCTTAAGGAACGTACCCTCATTTAGAAAACATTATTTTTGCTTAAAAAACTCAAAACAGTGTAAAAAACAATACTTTAGTTTTTGTAAGTTTTAAGAAGTGTTTTTCGGCTAAAATTTGTTTTGTTTATTTCAAAAAATCTCGGAAGGGTCAGTCTACACACACATAAAGTTTGGTGAGTTTAACTTTTATTTTGTGGAAGTTATTCAAATTCAAGTTATTCAAATTTAAAGATAGGACCCTTATTTTGGCCCACCCTGTATATATATATAAATATATATATATATTTGATTTCTCGGCTGCATGATTGCCCAATCATTTCTACATTATAATCTCATTATATGGTCTGCCCAGTATTAAGAAATACCGGAGATTGGTCCTCTGCATCTCAGTATAGACTGATCAGTTTCCTGTGCGTCATGAGTAAATTGCTTGAATCTATAATAAATCAAAAAGTTGACAACCACCTCAGAGAAAACAATTTTTTTAGTGACAAACAATATGGATTTCGTCCTGCAAGATCAATAGGTGACGTGCTGACTGTTTTTTAGCACAGGATCCGTGAATCTATCGACTGGGGCTTCGTTTTTAGGGCGATAGCTCTTGATATATCGAAGGCCTTTGATAGGGTTTGACACAAAGGTTTGCTCCACAAACTTGTTAGCTATGGAATACCTGGAAATATCCTCCGATAGGTCTATAAAAATAGCTATTGACAGACAAAAGTCCGACGTGTCTCAATGATCCATTTTTGGTTCAAACCTCTACCTGATCTTCATAAATGATCTTCCAAATTATATTGCGAGGTCATTCGTTGACATCTATGCAGACGACACAACCATTTATGGCAGCACTTCAAAGAGCATTGATGATCAAGATTTTTCTGACCCCCCCCCCTCTCTCTCTCATTTGGATCATGTGGTAGTGGCAAAGAAAGTGGTTTGTTACTTTTAACACATCTAAAACCAATCTTCTCTTCTTTCACCACCAATGCTCGGGTCCTCACAATTCCCCTGTAGAAGAGGGTGTGTAAAACAACCACTGACAAATGTTATTGTTTGTTTAATCCAAAGTTGCTGATGTAACAGCTGTAATCTATTTTACATTTTTCTTTCTTGTCTGGGCATGAGTTATTTCTCTTAACATACTGCATCAATGCTGGCATACCCCAATGATCCATTCTGGGCCCAACCCTCTTTCTGATCTTCATAAATGATCTTCCAAATTATATTCTGAGATCATTCGTTGACATCTATGCAGACGACACAACCATTTATGGCAGCACTTCAAAGAGCATTGGTGATCAAGATCTTTCTGACTGTCTTTCCTCTAACTTGGAGCACATGATGCAATTGGAAAAGAAGTGGCTTGTTACTTTTAACCCCTCTCAAATAAAGTTTCTCTCTTTTCACAACCAACGCTTTGATCCTCCCCAGTTGAAAAGAATGGATCTCTCCCCGAGGAGATAAGCTCCTAGTACTGACTTTCACCCCAGAACTGAACTGGAAGACTTGCATCAAATCTGTTTCTAAGATTGTTGGAAAAATGGTTGGATGATTCTACCGCCCCAGAAAGTACCTCAGTCCTGACACAATCCTATCACCGTATAAGAGTCAGATACCCTAACCCTAACCCTAAGATAAAGTACTGCTGTCATATATGGGGAGGTGCCGCTCGGAACACTCATCTTGACAGAGTACAAAATCGACTCCACAATCTGGTGGGGGATGATGATCTCTTTGCGACCTTACATCCTCTTTCACACAGAAGAAATGTTGTTAGCCTCTGTCTACATATGGAAACTTGATAATAGCAGTTATAAGTGTATATTTGTAAATCTGAATTTAATTGAAGGTTAAAAGGAATGTATTATGTAAATGAGGAAGCCCGTCTAGTGTCTAAACGACGTTTATTAAGGGTATATAAGGCCGTTGAAATCTATTAATTTAAGTAAGATTCTTGCCACGTTTTCACTTCTAATCGCAGCCTCGTCTTGAAATTTCGTTCTTCTCTAATCAAATAATGTTATTTAATGCTATCTAATGTAAATTTAATTAATTAATAATAGTTTCCTAATTCTACAGGTATACAAATATTATGCACGCTGACTTGAAAAGCTTAATTAATTAAATGTTAATTACTCGAGACCCTCCCCTCTCTCTTCTGTTTACAAAAATTCCCACGGACAGACAGACAGACAGACAGACATCCTGACAGAGAAAGTGCTCTGTCTACCGTATTCGTTATGTTCATGGTAAGCACTCGACTGAGCCTCAATCCTTAGTCCCCTCCTATAAAACATTCACAGCCAGAACTCGTCTGACAACAACCACAGCAAAGAACTTTCCTTTCTCTCTATTTGTACCAAAAACTAAGCAGAACTTCCATGAACAAAGTTTCTTTCCCATCTGTGGAACAAAATACCACGAGTATGCTTCCCAACCAACTACAACATGGTCGTCTTCAAGTCTAATGTGAACAAATACTTGTCGAGCTGTCTTCTTGGAAAATCAAGTCTTCTTAAGTAATCTTCTGTTCATTCCACCCAGTGTTTCTAATCCCCTTGGGACGGCAATCATCATCCAACCAACAATCCTTCTAACCCTTATTTTCGAGTAGCCCCCCCCCCCAGGCCTAGATAAGTGGTGACCCATCAGTAAAAGAAAAATATATATATATATATATATATATATTATATATATATATATAAATGATGAAGAGTGTTTGTCTGTCTGTCTGCTTTTCAAACTTTTCCCGATCCAAATGCAGACCTCAAACCCGATTATAAAGTACTCCAAAGTTACAAATCTGCCTTACAATCATTTCTACACTATTTCTAACTAGCTGTCCCTACCCGGCATTGCCCGGGATGCAGTGAAATCATTTTAGTTTTTAATTTTATGTTTGTTTACATATTTTTAAACTTAAGGTTGACAACTCCTATTGTATTCTTCCATCTAAAATATAAGTTTTCCTCTTTGTCGATTTTAATTATTAGGTGATTATTTAAAAATGTTTCATATTAACAGTCGTCTGGATCAGACTAAGTAATTTAAAAAATAAATTGTAGCTAAGTATGTTATTATATTACCAATAACATGGTACAACAATAACAAATGAAAATTTGCTAGTCAGAAGCAAAGCTTGATTTATCAGCTCAAATGCTATTTGGATCTGACTTTTAAAATCTGAAAAGATAACTTCATATGTAAGAAGATATCTTTATATATAAAAGACGAACATTGTCCGTTTGCTTTTCACACTTTCTCCGATACAAATGCAGACGTAACACAAACAGCAGACGCTTTCCGTCCCCTAACTCTGGTGCGGCTCATTCTTGAGTATGCCATCCAAGCAACACATCCCTATCTTCAAAAAGATATCGTACACTTGGAGCGCGTTCAACAGTTGGCAATCAGGATTGCGATGGGATTCCACACGCTACCCACAAAGAACAATTTCAAAGACTAAACCTGTCCTCGCTTGAGAAGCAAAGGGTGCATACAGCATCAACAACGGAAATGTCAATCTATCTTTTGAGGAGTTTTTCAGCGCAACACCTAGTTGCAACCTCTGCTGCGATGTATCATCGTCGCTTTTGTCTCAACACAAAAAAAATCAGCATTTTGTCCGTGTTTCCGCTCCCTGGAACAACCTGCCAGAGGAGATCATGATGATGCCTACCATATCCAAGTTTAAAGTCACCTTGGACAAACATTCAGATGATATCATCATCCGGTTTTAGTATTTAGTGTCCCGGATTCCGGGGTAGGCAACACCAGCTAACGTCTCACACCTGTTGTTCATGCAGTCTGATCCAAAGAGTTGATACCAGTCATGTTGCAAGCAGTAAACTCAATCGTATGCACTCACGCCAGGTCTTACCTGGTCTACTACGCACCCTTGTGCCTGGGGTATCCATGCGTATTATGGAGTTGATGCAGGAGGTGGCACGCTGTACATGGACAAACCACCTGAGATACAGAGCGCGTATGCCATCCAAACTCCCACCAATACCAAGCTTTTAATAGAGCGGAAGGGATTCTTTCCTCTCGTTTGCTGTTGCACATCCACCTGATCATGGTATGGTCATTATTACGGTATATAGATGCAATAGCTTCCGTCTTTTTACATGGCTTGTTGCACTTTCAGTCTTTTTACTCAACTCATTACCAGTCAGCACAATATCACATTTACTCTGGGGACCGTTCCACTTAAAATATCCCCAATAGTTTGAATTTAATTCTATTAATAAATATGTTTGCATTTACAGATCATTTGGCATCATAGTTAGAGTGTTTTACTTTTTTTAATAAATATATATATATATATATATATATATATATATATATATATATACAAATTAATTGGTACATTTTGATCCAAGCCCGAAAGTCAGGAAAGGCAATGTCTTGTTCAGTAAAAATTGAGAATTTTATTCAAAACAGAAAGAAACAGCAATGGCAATCAGACGGTCAACAAGGAGAGGTCACATCCGACATAAATGTAATCTACGGTGACAGGGGGAAAAAGCTAAACCGTCCGGCCAAAAAGAATCTATTATAGAAAGACCAAATTACTCTTAATCGTCTACGCAGTGGCCGTCACCCGAACCTAAAGTACAGGTTCGCCAAACTCAACTCATTGTATGCCAAAAATGTGTGCTTGCTGAAGAAACTGCCCAACACATGATGCATGAGTGTCCGCGCAATCATCGTCCTCCCACCGAACCACCATTACGTGATGTTAGGAGATCCAGAAAGAACGCTGGTTATGTGGGATAAGTGGAAGTTGCCATTCGATTTCCCATGTATCACCAGATCCGACATTTCCAATTAAGGAAACTGCACCAGGATGCTCCCCCGCCCTGAAGTTCAACCCTTCCTCCCCACAGTAGGGGTGGTGGCATCGAAGTAGTATCAGAGCTACCCGGCTAACAGGGCTCTGGGGAAAATCCAAGAGGACTTGGTATCAGCATCCATCATCTTATGATCGTCTATGTCTCCACATGTAGTAAAATAAAGGAGAGTAGAAAGTGACTAACTTGGGTTTACTCTCGGCAGCCTCGTAACTCTCGTTTCCCTTATTTTATCCCTTAATCCTCACATTCCATGAGCGATGTTTCTTACAAAAGAGAAAAAAATTGCTGTTTTCTGGGTTGAATCTATCCATCTAACATTTATCGTTGGCTAGTTTTTTACCTTAAGATAGAATTTTCTTTTTAGCTCCTTACATCAAATGGCTTCATGTCTTGTCTGGAGCAATTTCCATAAATAAAAAAAATCAACCGCAAATCAATGGAATGAGAATGACAACGTTGCGTCTGTGATATTTCCTTGTCATGTTCTTGGCCGAACCTTCCCCGACTTCATATGCAACTGCTGAGCCTTACTATTCTCAGTGTCGGAGATAAAAAAAACGCAATTGTGCAGGTTAACGAACGAGGAGGTGACCAACGAGGAGAACTTTGCGTAGACCAGAAAATCCTGAGGCACAATCTTTGCGAGCTCTGTGCAGAAGTCCGACTCGCCTAAGAAGAACAACTGCAGCCACCGATATTCTGCCTGCCTGTTAAAAGGCCATCTTTTATGAATGTAGAGACAAGCAAGGATCCAGATAATCCCTAATCTCTAAATTCTGAAATCCCTCAATAATCTCGAGTTATTGCAATCAGCTCCTCTGCACAAGAGGTCAGGAATTAAAAGGTCAACCGTTTGTTGCTTTTAGCGGATTTCCAATTGTTGTTTTTTTAACTAGAGATCAGTGCGTTCGTATAATGCAGCCTAGATTTTGTCAATCAGCCGGTAATCGTACCGAAATCCTGACAAGAATGGATCCATTCTTATGATGCATCCATTCAATCTGTGAGTGTAACGATGAAAATTTTATTCTAAACTTAAGCGTGACAGACCAATAAAAATGCTATTATGACAGACCAATGGAAATAATACTATTTCAAATTGAAGTGTGACAGACCAATGGGAATAATACTATTTCAAATTGAAGTGTGACAGACCAATGGAAATAATACTATTTCAAATTGAAGTATGACAGACGAATAGAAATAATACTATTTCAAATTGAAGTATGACAGACCAATGGAAATAATACTATTTCAAATTGAAGTGTGACAGACCAATGGAAATAATACTATTTCAAATTGAAGTGTGACAGACCAATGGAAATAATACTATTTCAAATTGAAGTGTGACAGACGAATGGAAATAATACTATTTGAAATTGAAGTGTGACAGACCAATGGAAATAATACTATTTCAAATTGAAGTATGACAGACCAATGGAAATAATACTATTTCAAATTGAAGTGTGACAGACCAATGGAAATAATACTATTTCAAACATAAACATGACAGCCCAATGGAAATAATACTATTTCAAATTGAAGTGTGACAGACCAATGGAAATAATACTATTTCAAATTGAAGTATGACAGACCAATGGAAATAATACTATTTCAAATTGAAGTATGACAGACCAATGGAAATAATACTATTTCAAATTGAAGTATGACAGACCAATGGAAATAATACTATTTCAAATTGAAGTATGACAGACCAATGGAAATAATACTATTTCAAATTGAAGTATGACAGACCAATGGAAATAATACTATTTCAAATTGAAGTGTGACAGACCAATGGAAATAATACTATTTCAAACATAAACATGACAGCCCAATGGAAATAATACTATTTCAAATTGAAGTGTGACAGACCAATGGAAATAATACTATTTCAAACTGAAGTGTGACAGACCAATGGAAATAATACTATTTCAAATTGAAGTATGACAGACCAATGGAAATAATACTATTTCAAATTGAAGTATGACAGACCAATGGAAATAATACTATTTCAAATTGAAGTATGACAGACCAATGGAAATAATACTATTTCAAATTGAAGTATGACAGACCAATGGAAATAATACTATTTCAAATTGAAGTATGACAGACCAATGGAAATAATACTATTTCAAATTGAAGTGTGACAGACCAATGGAAATAATACTATTTCAAATTGAAGTATGACAGACCAATGGAAATAATACTATTTCAAATTGAAGTGTGACAGACCAATGGAAATAATACTATTTCAAACATAAACATGACAGCCCAATGGAAATAATACTATTTCAAATTGAAGTGTGACAGACCAATGGAAATAATACTATTTCAAACTGAAGTGTGACAGACCAATGGAAATAATACTATTTCAAATTGAAGTATGACAGACCAATGGAAATAATACTATTTCAAATTGAAGTGTGACAGACCAATGGAAATAATACTATTTCAAATTGAAGTATGACAGACCAATGGAAATAATACTATTTCAAATTGAAGTATGACAGACCAATGGAAATAATACTATTTCAAATTGAAGTATGACAGACCAATGGAAATAATACTATTTCAAATTGAAGTGTGACAGACCAATGGAAATAATACTATTTCAAATTGAAGTATGACAGACCAATGGAAATAATACTATTTCAAATTGAAGTGTGACAGACCAATGGAAATAATACTATTTCAAACATAAACATGACAGCCCAATGGAAATAATACTATTTCAAATTGAAGTGTGACAGACCAATGGAAATAATACTATTTCAAACTGAAGTGTGACAGACCAATGGAAATAATACTATTTCAAATTGAAGTATGACAGACCAATGGAAATAATACTATTTCAAATTGAAGTGTGACAGACCAATGGAAATAATACTATTTCAAATTGAAGTATGACAGACCAATGGAAATAATACTATTTCAAATTGAAGTATGACAGACCAATGGAAATAATACTATTTCAAATTGAAGTATGACAGACCAATGGAAATAATACTATTTCAAATTGAAGTGTGACAGACCAATGGAAATAATACTATTTCAAATTGAAGTGTGACAGACCAATGGAAATAATACTATTTCAAATTGAAGTATGACAGACCAATGGAAATAATACTATTTCAAATTGAAGTGTGACAGACCAATGGAAATAATACTATTTCAAACATAAACATGACAGCCCAATGGAAATAATACTATTTCAAATTGAAGTGTGACAGACCAATGGAAATAATACTATTTCAAATTGAAGTATGACAGACCAATGGAAATAATACTATTTCAAATTGAAGTATGACAGACCAATGGAAATAATACTATTTCAAATTGAAGTATGACAGACCAATGGAAATAATACTATTTCAAATTGAAGTATGACAGACCAATGGAAATAATACTATTTCAAATTGAAGTATGACAGACCAATGGAAATAATACTATTTCAAATTGAAGTATGACAGACCAATGGAAATAATACTATTTCAAACTGAAGTGTGACAGACCAATGGAAATAATACTATTTCAAACTGAAGTGTGACAGACCAATGGAAATAATACTATTTCAAATTGAATTATGACAGACCAATGGAAATAATACTATTTCAAATTGAAGTATGACAGACCAATGGAAATAATACTATTTCAAACTGAAGTATGACAGACCAATGGAAATAATACTATTTCAAATTGAAGTATGACAGACCAATGGAAATAATACTATTTCAAATTGAAGTGTGACAGACCAATGGAAATAATACTATTTCAAATTGAAGTATGACAGACCAATGGAAATAATACTATTTCAAATTGAAATATGACAGACCAATGGAAATAATACTATTTCAAACTGAAGTATGACAGACCAATGGAAATAATACTATTTCAAATTGAAATATGACAGACCAATGGAAATAATACTATTTCAAATTGAAGTATGACAGACCAATGGAAATAATACTATTTCAAATTGAAGTATGACAGACCAATGGAAATAATACTATTTCAAATTGAAATATGACAGACCAATGGAAATAATACTATTTCAAATTGAAGTATGACAGACCAATGGAAATAATACTATTTCAAATTGAAGTATGACAGACCAATGGAAATAATACTATTTCAAATTGAAGTGTGACAGACCAATGGAAATAATACTATTTCAAATTGAAATATGACAGACCAATGGAAATAATACTATTTCAAACTGAAGTATGACAGACCAATGGAAATAATACTATTTCAAATTGAAATATGACAGACCAATGGAAATAATACTATTTCAAATTGAAGTATGACAGACCAATGGAAATAATACTATTTCAAATTGAAGTATGACAGACCAATGGAAATAATACTATTTCAAATTGAAGTATGACAGACCAATGGAAATAATACTATTTCAAATTGAAATATGACAGACCAATGGAAATAATACTATTTCAAACTGAAGTATGACAGACCAATGGAAATAATACTATTTCAAATTGAAGTGTGACAGACATATGGAAATAATACTATTTCAAATTGAAGTATGACAGACCAATGGAAATAATACTATTTCAAATTGAAATATGACAGACCAATGGAAATAATACTATTTCAAACTGAAGTATGACAGACCAATGGAAATAATACTATTTCAAATTGAAGTATGACAGACCAATGGAAATAATACGATTTCAAATTGAAATATGACAGACCAATGGAAATAATACTATTTCAAACTGAAGTATGACAGACCAATGGAAATAATACTATTTCAAATTGAAATATGACAGACCAATGGAAATAATACTATTTCAAATTGAAGTATGACAGACCAATGGAAATAATACTATTTCAAATTGAAGTATGACAGACCAATGGAAATAATACTATTTCAAATTGAAATATGACAGACCAATGGAAATAATACTATTTGAAACTGAAGTATGACAGACCAATGGAAATAATACTATTTCAAATTGAAGTATGACAGACCAATGGAAATAATACTATTTCAAATTGAAGTATGACAGACCAATGGAAATAATACTATTTCAAATTGAAGTATGACAGACCAATGGAAATAATACTATTTCAAACTGAAGTATGACAGACCAATGGAAATAATACTATTTCAAATTGAAGTGTGACAGACCAATGGAAATAATACTATTTCAAACTGAAGTGTGACAGACCAATGGAAATAATATTATTTCAAATTGAAGTATGACAGACGAATGGAAATAATACTATTTCAAATTGAAGTATGACAGACCAATGGAAATAATACTATTTCAAATTGAAGTATGACAGACCAATGGAAATAATACTATTTCAAATTGAAGTATGACAGACCAATGGAAATAATACTATTTCAAATTGAAGTATGACAGACCAATGGAAATAATACTATTTCAAATTGAAGTGTGACAGACCAATGGAAATAATACTATTTCAAATTGAAGTATGACAGACCAATGGAAATAATACTATTTCAAATTGAAGTGTGACAGACCAATGGAAATAATACTATTTCAAACATAAACATGACAGCCCAATGGAAATAATACTATTTCAAATTGAAGTGTGACAGACCAATGGAAATAATACTATTTCAAACTGAAGTGTGACAGACCAATGGAAATAATACTATTTCAAATTGAAGTATGACAGACCAATGGAAATAATACTATTTCAAATTGAAGTGTGACAGACCAATGGAAATAATACTATTTCAAATTGAAGTATGACAGACCAATGGAAATAATACTATTTCAAATTGAAGTATGACAGACCAATGGAAATAATACTATTTCAAATTGAAGTATGACAGACCAATGGAAATAATACTATTTCAAATTGAAGTGTGACAGACCAATGGAAATAATACTATTTCAAATTGAAGTATGACAGACCAATGGAAATAATACTATTTCAAATTGAAGTATGACAGACCAATGGAAATAATACTATTTCAAATTGAAGTGTGACAGACCAATGGAAATAATACTATTTCAAATTGAAGTATGACAGACCAATGGAAATAATACTATTTCAAATTGAAGTGTGACAGACCAATGGAAATAATACTATTTCAAACATAAACATGACAGCCCAATGGAAATAATACTATTTCAAATTGAAGTGTGACAGACCAATGGAAATAATACTATTTCAAACTGAAGTGTGACAGACCAATGGAAATAATACTATTTCAAATTGAAGTATGACAGACCAATGGAAATAATACTATTTCAAATTGAAGTGTGACAGACCAATGGAAATAATACTATTTCAAATTGAAGTATGACAGACCAATGGAAATAATACTATTTCAAATTGAAGTGTGACAGACCAATGGAAATAATACTATTTCAAACATAAACATGACAGCCCAATGGAAATAATACTATTTCAAATTGAAGTGTGACAGACCAATGGAAATAATACTATTTCAAACTGAAGTGTGACAGACCAATGGAAATAATACTATTTCAAATTGAAGTATGACAGACCAATGGAAATAATACTATTTCAAATTGAAGTATGACAGACCAATGGAAATAATACTATTTCAAATTGAAGTATGACAGACCAATGGAAATAATACTATTTCAAATTGAAGTATGACAGACCAATGGAAATAATACTATTTCAAATTGAAGTATGACAGACCAATGGAAATAATACTATTTCAAATTGAAGTATGACAGACCAATGGAAATAATACTATTTCAAATTGAAGTGTGACAGACCAATGGAAATAATACTATTTCAAATTGAAGTATGACAGACCAATGGAAATAATACTATTTCTAATTGAAGTGTGACAGACCAATGGAAATAATACTATTTCAAACATAAACATGACAGCCCAATGGAAATAATACTATTTCAAATTGAAGTGTGACAGACCAATGGAAATAATACTATTTCAAATTGAAGTATGACAGACCAATGGAAATAATACTATTTCAAATTGAAGTATGACAGACCAATGGAAATAATACTATTTCAAATTGAAGTATGACAGACCAATGGAAATAATACTATTTCAAATTGAAGTATGACAGACCAATGGAAATAATACTATTTCAAATTGAAGTATGACAGACCAATGGAAATAATACTATTTCAAATTGAAGTATGACAGACCAATGGAAATAATACTATTTCAAACTGAAGTGTGACAGACCAATGGAAATAATACTATTTCAAACTGAAGTGTGACAGACCAATGGAAATAATACTATTTCAAATTGAATTATGACAGACCAATGGAAATAATACTATTTCAAATTGAAGTATGACAGACCAATGGAAATAATACTATTTCAAACTGAAGTATGACAGACCAATGGAAATAATACTATTTCAAATTGAAGTATGACAGACCAATGGAAATAATACTATTTCAAATTGAAGTGTGACAGACCAATGGAAATAATACTATTTCAAATTGAAGTATGACAGACCAATGGAAATAATACTATTTCAAATTGAAATATGACAGACCAATGGAAATAATACTATTTCAAACTGAAGTATGACAGACCAATGGAAATAATACTATTTCAAATTGAAATATGACAGACCAATGGAAATAATACTATTTCAAACTGAAGTATGACAGACCAATGGAAATAATACTATTTCAAATTGAAATATGACAGACCAATGGAAATAATACTATTTCAAATTGAAGTATGACAGACCAATGGAAATAATACTATTTCAAATTGAAGTATGACAGACCAATGGAAATAATACTATTTCAAATTGAAATATGACAGACCAATGGAAATAATACTATTTCAAACTGAAGTATGACAGACCAATGGAAATAATACTATTTCAAATTGAAGTATGACAGACCAATGGAAATAATACTATTTCAAATTGAAGTATGACAGACCAATGGAAATAATACTATTTCAAATTGAAATATGACAGACCAATGAAAATAATACTATTTCAAACTGAAGTATGACAGACCAATGGAAATAATACTATTTCAAATTGAAATATGACAGACCAATGGAAATAATACTATTTCAAATTGAAGTATGACAGACCAATGGAAATAATACTATTTCAAATTGAAGTATGACAGACCAATGGAAATAATACTATTTCAAATTGAAGTATGACAGACCAATGGAAATAATACTATTTCAAATTGAAATATGACAGACCAATGGAAATAATACTATTTCAAACTGAAGTATGACAGACCAATGGAAATAATACTATTTCAAATTGAAGTGTGACAGACCAATGGAAATAATACTATTTCAAATTGAAGTATGACAGACCAATGGAAATAATACTATTTCAAATTGAAATATGACAGACCAATGGAAATAATACTATTTCAAACTGAAGTATGACAGACCAATGGAAATAATACTATTTCAAATTGAAGTATGACAGACCAATGGAAATAATACTATTTCAAATTGAAATATGACAGACCAATGGAAATAATACTATTTCAAACTGAAGTATGACAGACCAATGGAAATAATACTATTTCAAATTGAAATATGACAGACCAATGGAAATAATACTATTTCAAATTGAAGTATGACAAACCAATGGAAATAATACTATTTCAAATTGAAGTATGACAGACCAATGGAAATAATACTATTTCAAATTGAAATATGACAGACCAATGGAAATAATACTATTTCAAACTGAAGTATGACAGACCAATGGAAATAATACTATTTCAAATTGAAGTATGACAGACCAATGGAAATAATACTATTTCAAATTGAAGTATGACAGACCAATGGAAATAATACTATTTCAAATTGAAATATGACAGACCAATGGAAATAATACTATTTCAAACTGAAGTATGACAGACCAATGGAAATAATACTATTTCAAATTGAAGTATGACAGACCAATGGAAATAATACTATTTCAAATTGAAGTATGACAGACCAATGGAAATAATACTATTTCAAATTGAAGTATGACAGACCAATGGAAATAATACTATTTCAAATTGAAGTATGACAGACCAATGGAAATAATACTATTTCAAATTGAAGTATGACAGACCAATGGAAATAATACTATTTCAAATTGAAGTATGACAGACCAATGGAAATAATACTATTTCAAATTGAAGTATGACAGACCAATGGAAATAATACTATTTCAAACTGAAGTGTGACAGACCAATGGAAATAATACTATTTCAAACTGAAGTGTGACAGACCAATGGAAATAATACTATTTCAAATTGAATTATGACAGACCAATGGAAATAATACTATTTCAAATTGAAGTATGACAGACCAATGGAAATAATACTATTTCAAATTGAAGTATGACAGACCAATGGAAATAATACTATTTCAAATTGAAGTATGACAGACCAATGGAAATAATACTATTTCAAATTGAAGTGTGACAGACCAATGGAAATAATACTATTTCAAATTGAAGTATGACAGACCAATGGAAATAATACTATTTCAAATTGAAGTGTGACAGACCAATGGAAATAATACTATTTCAAATTGAAGTATGACAGACCAATGGAAATAATACTATTTCAAATTGAAATATGACAGACCAATGGAAATAATACTATTTCAAACTGAAGTATGACAGACCAATGGAAATAATACTATTTCAAATTGAAATATGACAGACCAATGGAAATAATACTATTTCAAATTGAAGTATGACAGACCAATGGAAATAATACTATTTCAAATTGAAGTATGACAGACCAATGGAAATAATACTATTTCAAATTGAAATATGACAGACCAATGGAAATAATACTATTTCAAACTGACGTATGACAGACCAATGGAAATAATACTATTTCAAATTGAAGTATGACAGACCAATGGAAATAATACTATTTCAAATTGAAATATGACAGACCAATGGAAATAATACTATTTCAAACTGAAGTATGACAGACCAATGGAAATAATACTATTTCAAATTGAAGTGTGACAGACCAATGGAAATAATACTATTTCAAATTGACGTGTGACAGACCAATGGAAATAATACTATTTCAAATTGAAGTATGACAGACCAATGGAAATAATACTATTTCAAATTGAAGTATGACAGACCAATGGAAATAATACTATTTCAAATTGAAATATGACAGACCAATGGAAATAATACTATTTCAAATTGAAATATGACAGTCTAATGGAAATAATACTATTTCAAATTGAAGTGTGACAGACCAATGGAAATAATACTATTTCAAATTGAAGTATGACAGACCAATAGAAATAATACTATTTCAAATTGAAGTGTGACAGACCAATGGAAATAATACTATTTCAAACTGAAGTGTGACAGACCAATGGAAATAATACTATTTCAAATTGAAGTATGACAGACCAATGGAAATAATACTATTTCAAATTGAAGTGTGACAGACCAATGGAAATAATACTATTTCAAATTGAAATATGACAGACCAATGGAAATAATACTATTTCAAATTGAAGTGTGACAGACCAATGGAAATAATACTATTTCAAATTGAAGTATGACAGACCAATGGAAATAATACTATTTCAAATTGAAGTGTGACATACCAATAAAATGCCATTTAAAACTTAAGCATGAAAGACCAATAAAAATGCTATTATTTCAAACTTAAACATGACAGACCAATGAAAATACTACTATTATTCGGACTACTGTTCTAATCTCAAGATGAGAATAATCGAAATTATACAAAAACAGTTAAACACAAAAAATGTTTTTAAAAAATCAGGATTTTGTGAAACGAAAAAACAAAACGATATGAAAAAAGAAAAATCAACCGACAATTCTGAAGTCATGGAACAATAAGAACAGACAAATGGATTAAATATAAAGTTCATCTACAAAGATGCTCGGATCTCATTTTCTCTTTGTTGATTCTATATGTTCCCAGCCCCTTCTTGTAAAGTAATGGGAGCAAAGTGGCTTAGAAAACAGCGAAATTTGATCTCTGGTCGATATGTACAAAAAAAGGAAGTAGGTGTCCAATAGAGAAGAGAAGTCAAGCCTCTTGTGTTTTGATTGTGGAATGGAGCAGACATGTTTTCGAAGATCTCCTTCCCTCTCCTCTATGGGGGACGGAAGAATAATGTGTCATGCTAATACTGTGTAAAAAAACTATACTAAAAAATTATTAAATTTCAAAGTGAGACTATGTGCTGTTGTTATTATCTGCTCGCTGTCAACCTGTATGCAAAGAGATGATGTACAACTGCTGCTGCGGTTGAGAGAAAGAGAGAGAGATAGACAACTCTAGAGTCGCTGCTTCTATGTATGGCATTCTCCTGGCACATAACACATGCAAGCCATCTGTTTATGTAGCGAAGAATCGTCTGCTCCGTTACATTCCAACACAAGGATATCCTTCTTAAACATTCAAACAGTTTAATGAGATCAGATTAAATAGGGGGTCTAGTTTGATATTTCTGCAAGTTTACTGAGTACAACATATGCCCGAAGAGGGTTAGGGTTAGAGTTAGGGTTAGGGTAAGGGTTAGGGTTAGGGGCTTTCACTTTGGTTTGTCTGTTTTTGCCATATCAACCGTTTTTGGTTTATTTAATGTGAAAGCACAATATCTATTTGAAAACGATTCAGTTGGTATTTTAACCATAGCTGGATTATGGGGTTCATACCTTTCTCACTGGTATTACAGTTTAATAAGTGAATGCAATATCTTTTTTGTGTTTTAAAATTATTTTTATTTACTAAGGAGTCACCAATTATCAAGGTTAAAAGCCACTCGAAGATAAGGGTTACTGAAATTGATAGATTGTCAATTGAATGATGAAAAATATTATGAGAGGATTGACAATGATGAATGCAATGAACAAATTTGATTACTTATGGCAAGTATTTGTTCACATTGGATATGAGTACGACCCTGGTAATATGTTCCACAGATGGAAAGTTTTGGGAAAGAAACTCTGTTCATGTAAATTACGTTTGATGTTAGGCCCACATGGAGAGTAGAAAGTGGACCATGGATGTACTTTCGGCAGGCTTCCTCAGACTTTGCCCTTTATTTCTCACATTCCATGTGCAATGTTTTTGACAAAGGGGCAGGAGGTGACGGTGGTTAAGTGGATAACAACACGGACTGACAACATGGGTGTTCCAAGTTCGAATCCAGTCGGTTCCACAGTACCACTTTGACTTAAGGATGTTGGCAACCTTCACGTGGTCCTTCCTGTAAGTACCCGATGTCTTTCTAAAAATAATTCTAACTCGAAAGATATCGGGGAAACCGATGACAACAATAGAATTATCTGATTCGTACAAAATGAATAACTGACAAAGGGGGTATAACTGCTGTTTTCCAGGTCGGCTGTTGTTTAGTGTGAGTGATATGTGGAGATTTGCGGGGTTATCTTTCTTTCTTTCTTGCCATGTTGCTTATAAAAATGCTGGAGGTAAATGTTTTACCTCGGCTGATGTTATCTGCCTGATTGTCTGAAGACCCAAATCTTGGATTAACCCCAAAGAAGATATCAGCAGGTATAAAATTCCGGAACTGCTGTATTGCCATTTTGTGAATGGAGTCTGGACCATACAGTAGTTTCTGGTGGGGCCTCTCCCTGCCCCATTTCTGGTGGGGCCTCTCCATGCCCCATTTCTGGTGGGGCCTCTCCATGCCCCATTTCTGGTGGGGCCTCTCCATGCCCCATTAGTAGGAAACTGCTACGACTTTTCTTTCTTCAATGTTTTACAAACATAGTTTACTTATTCATCCCCTTTGTGTTTTTCTGCTTTCAACTGATTTCTTCCATATATTTCCATTATGAAATGGTCTCAAACAACAAATGAATGTAAATCCAGTACCTCAACTCCTAGTGTGGATCCCAACTACTAGGTCTTGCTTTAATAACATTATAGGCCTGTGTTAACATTAGGGGTCTGTTTAACATTAGGGGTCTGTGTTAACATTAGAGGGTCTGTGCTAACATTAGGGTCTGTGTTGCAACCTTCCAGAAGTTGAAATCAATTTACATATGATCAACTTGACTTGTTGTTTCGATGTGAAACTTGCGTTAGCCAATCAATTTCTGTCGATCAATTGAACAAGATTTCAGTTCATTCTTACGTGATCTTTTAAAAAAAGTAAATTCGTATCGAATCAACATGGTACAACTTTGTTGACTGGCTTGATTCTGTTGTCAGCATTCTTGCAGGAGGGACCACATGAAGGTTGCTAACATCCCTAAGTGAAAGTGCTACAATGGAACCCACTGGATTCAAACTTGGCACCCCCAGCCTGTCAGTCCGTGTCGTTATTCACTTCCTACTACTACTAGTAAGATATAAATTAAATTTCTCGTTGCAAAAAACATCCTAGATATGTATTCGTAAAATTTGGTTCAGTTTACAGCATATTAAGTTTTTGTGGTTTATTTTATCCCAAAACAAAACGTATTCCTACTAGTAAATTCGTATGAATCAACATAGTATAACTGCCAGGAGGGACCACATGAAGGTCACCAATGGAACCCACTGGATTCGAACTTGGCACACTCAGTTCGTTAGTCTGTGTCGTCGTTATCCACCTCTAAAAACCACCAATCTGATCCCATAATCTCCAAGAGTATTCATTACACCTTGAAGTCCCGCTCTCTCTGACACAGTTGCCGAAATTTGGCAAAATAACATTCAAAATAAAAAATAAAAAAACAAAAAAAGAGTCTAAATCGGACTGAATGCCTGAAATGTGTAGAAAAACAGCAAAAGAGTGAAAACAAAGAAAAGGGGGAAAAAATAAAGTCGAAGTTTGGTAAAGATGGAAACGAGTTTAGAAATAAATCCCTTTGTCTTCACGCAGCAAGAAATCCTGCTGTCAGTTTCAAGTTCGCAATTGGATAATTTTTATTTCGAAAGTAATGGAGGGGGGAGGTTACTGAGAAATACTACACTATGATTGGTCAGGGCGATCACATGTTAGGTAAGTAGGTCATAGAAAAGGATTCTAAAATAGTTGAACAGATTGTGTGTGGATAATTGTACAACATTTCACTTTCCATGGCTATTACCTGGAAAGAGGAATGAACAGTGAAATATCCGAGGAAAAAATTAACGACACAACCGACTACTGATTGTTTATTGGAATTGAGTTAATAAACTAATATTATAAATATTCAGTGTCATTCATAGTATATCGATCTATCCCTAGATAAATTCCAGCTTTGAAGACGGCAACAATATGGGAAATCAAATCACTATCATATTTGGTTTAACATCCGATTTACATGCTGGCATGTGTTGGATGGCTTTTAGAAATTGACCTCTAACTAACCTATCTCTCAAATCTATTCTTATCGTTTCCTCCCATGTTTTCCTTGACCTGCCTCTGTGAACTGAACTGACTTCCTCAACAGTTCTTCTTCTACTAACCCAAGAACTTTCATCCATTCTTTCACCATGGCCATACCAACAAAGTATCCTGTTCTGCACACATCTCGCTATACTGTCAAGATTTAATCTTCGTGTGAGGTCATCAAATCTAAACCTGTCTTTAAGTCTCACATTACGCATCCATCATATCATTCTTATATGATTTCTCTCCATGCAACGCATGTCCTCAACCCACACTGACCAAGGTTTACTTCCCTACATCATCACACTGCATAAACATGCTTGATAGACTCTTCCCTTGGTTGACATGAAGGAAATAAAAAGCAACAATCTCATTTCTTCTTGTTTTCCTATTCAGTTTCTTTCATACAATTTTCATAAACGCAAAGAAAAGCCTCGATAGCCCTCCGCCCCTTCCAATCCATTTGGCCGCGCTGAATCTACAAAACAAAATCTTTTTTTTTTTGGCCAATAACAATTTTGAGTCTTAAAAAGCAGAAACTAGAAGATTCTCCAATACATCACGGACATTTCCGGCGTTACGCAGAGTTCTATCCTCTTCCAATGACTAGATTCTGTGGAATATTAAAAAAGCAATTTCTTACAGCTTATTGACGACAGGAGGTAGGGGAGCAAAGGCATCAAACACATTTTTCTGAAGATGCATCCACTGTGTGTCGAGCCATGAATATGCTATTTCAAACTTAAGCGTGACAGATTAAAGAAAATGCTATTTCAAACTTAAGCATGACAGACTAAAGAAAATTCTATTTCAAACTTAAGTGTGACAGATTAAAGAAAATTCTATTTCAAACTTAAGTGTGACAGATTAAAGAAAATGCTATTTCAAACTTAAGCGTGACAGACTAAAGAAAATGCTATTTCAAACTTAAGTGTGACAGACTAAAGAAAATTCTATTTCAAACTTAAGTGTGACAGATTAAAGAAAATGCTATTTCAAACTTAAGTGTGACAGACTAAAGAAAATGCTATTTCAAACTTAAGCGTGACAGACTAAAGAAAATGCTATTTCAAACTTAAGCATGACAGACTAAAGAAAATTCTATTTCAAACTTAAGTGTGACAGATTAAAGAAAATGCTATTTCAAACTTAAGTGTGACAGACTAAAGAAAATGCTATTTCAAACTTAAGCGTGACAGACTAAAGAAAATGCTATTTCAAACTTAAGCATGACAGACTAAAGAAAATTCTATTTCAAACTTAAGTGTGACAGATTAAAGAAAATGCTATTTCAAACTTAAGTGTGACAGACTAAAGAAAATGCTATTTCAAACTTAAGCGTAACAGACTAAAGAAAATGCTATTTCAAACTTAAGTGTGACAGACTAAAGAAAATGCTATTTCAAACTTAAGCATGACAGACTAAAGAAAATTCTATTTCAAACTTAAGTGTGACAGACTAAAGAAAATGCTATTTCAAACTTAAGTGTGACAGACTAAAGAAAATGCTATTTCAAACTTAAGTGTGACAGACTAAAAATGATATTTCAAACTTAAGCGTGACAGACTAAAGAAAATGCTATTTCAAACTTAAGCATGACAGACTAAAGAAAATTCTATTTCAAACTTAAATGTGACAGACTAAAGAAAATGCTATTTCAAACTTAAGCGTGACAGACTAAAGAAAATGCTATTTCAAACTTAAGCGTGACAGACTAAAGAAAATGCTATTTCAAACTTAAGCATGACAGACTAAAGAAAATGCTATTTCAAACTTAAGCATGACAGACTAAAGAAAATTCTATTTCAAACTTAAGTGTGACAGATTAAAGAAAATGCTATTTCAAACTTAAGTGTGACAGACTAAAGAAAATGCTATTTCAAACTTAAGTGTGACAGATTAAAGAAAATGCTATTTCAAACTTAAGCGTGACAGACTAAAGAAAATGCTATTTCAAACTTAAGTGTGACAGACTAAAGAAAATGCTATTTCAAACTTAAGTGTGACAGACTAAAGAAAATGCTATTTCAAACTTAAGTGTGACAGACTAAAGAAAATGCTATTTCAAACTTAAGTGTGACAGACTAAAGAAAATGCTATTTCAGACAGAAAAATAGCCCCCAAAAATTTCATTTCAGACTGAAGCGTGACAGACCAACGAAAATTATATTTCAAACTTAGGCATGACAGACCAATGGATAAACTGAACCTCTCATAAAAGTACTAAAAGAATACCCGTCCCAAGACGGGTAAAATTAATTCTCTGAACTGAACAGTTTTGCACCACTTTTATGTCCCCCTTGCAAAATTTTAAAATCAAGATATAAGGATACTAAACCTTGTCTAGAATCCTTATTCCATTTTGATCAAGATCCATTACATGATTTTGATTCTGGGAAATGTCTAAAATTTAACGCTTAAGTTTAAGGGGTCTTGAGAAGAAACTGAAATTCAGAGAATCTTGTTTCATTGGTGTCGAATGACTATGAATCCAATTTAATGCAAATCTGAAATATTTGAATTTTCAAATGGGAGGTTGTGCACATATTATGCTCCCTAAAAACCCTTAAGATACTCCAAAGAAATAGAAATTTGGGGAATATTTATTAATTGATGGCTAACACCTATTTGTTAAAATTTCACAAAACTCAGAGGTATTTTAATTTTCACAAAAATCAGAGGTATTTGAATTTCACAAAAATCAGAGATATTTGAATTTCACAAAAATCAGAGGTATTTGAATTTCACAAAACTCAGAGGTATTTGAATTTCACAAAAATCAGAGGTATTTTAATTTCACAAAAATCAGAGGTATTTGAATTTCACAAAACTCAGAGGTATTTGAATTTCACAAAACTCAGAGGTATTTTAATTTTCACAAAAATCAGAGGTATTTGAATTTCACAAAAATCAGAGATATTTGAATTTCACAAAAATCAGAGGTATTTGAATTTCACAAAACTCAGAGGTATTTGAATTTCACAAAAATCAGAGGTATTTGAATTTTCCTGAAGGGCGTCCACTCCCATTGTGCCCCCTTTGCATTAAAATGGTGAGGAGATACCATTTACACGTCTGCTCCTGTTGATGTCAACCATCAGAAAGAGAACGGATTTAACCGCGTACTTGTGACGTCAGATTCACACGTGTTATTATCAAGTCTTTGCGCGTCTCCTTACAACGCAACAATCAGAAAAAAATAATCGAACAAAGAACAACAAGAAATTGACTGATAGAAAAGATAAAATAGGAAAATCGAAGAACAAATCTCCATAAAGAAAACTGGAGAAAAAAAAAGAAAAAATGGAACGTTAAAGTGCTTAAAAAACTAAGAGTCGGTAAAAATGGATAAACGCATAAGAAGCAAAATATGTAAAACAGCGAGACTGTTTGACGGACAGAGCCTCATAGCAAGATGCTTGGACACATCTGAAGACGAAATGACGTTTTACAGTTTTCCCCACTTTTATGAATTACAATCGCATCGTGTAAGAACGGACACTTTTTCATTTCCTCAAATTATCCTGATATCTATTTAAAGAAATTGGGAAATTGGGACGACAATGGAAAAGGAATTTTACCATCTTTGACAACTTTGAAAATTATGCATACCAATATTCTTTTTGTGTGTGTGTGGGAGATTAGGGTGAGGGTTAGGGTTAGGGTGAGGGTGAGGGTTAGGGTGAGGGTTAGGGTGAGGGTTAGGGTTAGGATGAGGGTTAGGGTGAGGGTTAGGGTGAGGGTTAGGGTTAGGGTGAGGGTTAGGGTTAGGATGAGGGTTAGGATGAGGGTTAGGGTGAGGGTTAGGGTGAGGGTTAGGGTTAGGGTGAGGGTTAGGGTTAGGATGAGGGTTAGGATGAGGGTTAGGGTGAGGGTTAGGGTGAGGGTTAGGGTTAGGGTGAGGGTTAGGGTTAGGATGAGGGTTAGGATGAGGGTTAGGGTGAGGGTTAGGGTGAGGTTAGGGTTAGGGTTAGGGTTAGGGTTAGGGTTAGGGTGAGGGTGAGGGTTAGGGTTAGGGTGAGGGTGAAGGTGAGGGTTAGGGTTGGGGTTAGGGTGAGGGTTAGGCTTAGGGTGAGGGTTAGGGTAAGGGTGAGGGTTATCAAAAATAGTTGTGCCTATTTGGCATATTGGTTAGAGTATTCACTAATGGGCCGGACACATTCTTCTTCTTCTTTGCGTGTCTTTGATGGTTATTCAAGAGTTCCCCACTTCTTTTCGCAGTCCTTCGCATGGTCATTGAACGCTGCAGGATGTTTCAAGCTGCACTGATTCGATAGTAAATGGCAGACAAGGCAGCGCTGCATCGTATGGTCCCCCTCTCCACATTCGCAGATAATTTTAGCTTTGTCTGGTCATACCATCTTTTGATCAACCCATTCCTGTTCTCGGGTGGTTCAGCATCCTACACGGGACACAGGGTGCTTCTGAACCAATAGACGGGTCAATAGCGTACCCCTGCCTAAAAAAAAAATTGTAAAATGTTGTTTTTTTCGTGGTTTTATGTTGGTCTGGGTCTAGTCTACAACATACTAAAAATTGAACAAAATCGTTAGGGTTAGGGTTAGGGTTAGGGTTAGGGTAAAACTGATTGAAATTTCCTCAACTGTGTGAAATTTGTAAATCTGATATACATTGCGTGCAGAATATCACTTACACTTGTCATCGCTTATAAGATAAACAGATGGATATAGACGGGTCAGTATACTGACTGAACCCCTAAAGTTGTAAAAATGTTTTGGTGGTTTTGGGCTAGGTTGGGTCTAGTCTACAACATACTAAACGTTGGACAAGATCGGAGTATGGCAAAGTGTCAAATTTTGAAGACGACTTTTTTCGGTTTACGAGTCATCTCCCATTTACGTGTGAAGCATTAACTCGGTCAGTTTTCATGATAAATCAATAAATACAAGAAAGAGGCTTCAGAAGAAGGGGGCGTTCTCTATCACTCTGGTCCACAGCTGCAGCCTGGTCTCTGTCTGAGATGTTAGGGGCTAGACATATCTGAGAAAGCTGCTTCTTGATTTCAGTCGTTGGACAACGTTCATAAAGGAAGTGGTGTTCATCACTGGTAGTTTTTGTAATCTCTACTCGGCTGGTAATTTTTTGTCTATTTTAAAAATAACATAATTTTCCAACCCCATACACATGATTGCATTAAACGCTCGGATCTTCGAATTCGGGCATTAAAAAAAAAATGTGTTAGGGGCAGAATGAATTTGGTAGCAAGTGGAGGGACACTATTAACGAGTTATTTGTATCAGTTAAACTTTTATTGTATTTGAAAGAGAAACCGAGAAAATGGAGTTACAAAAAATTGTGTTTGGTGAGAATTTGTACCCCGACAGAATATTGTCACGAACTTTTGTGTTTGCCTTTCTTTCAAAGACCAATATTGTAGAAAAAAAAGAAAGTAATACATACCGATTGCTGGTGCCGGCCTTCAAGGGGGGTGGCGATAAGACCAACATGAGCAGAGATAAAGAGGTAATATCTATATATGTTAAGAATGGGGGTGGCAGGTTGTTACAAGCCTATAAATTGAGGTTCTACCTCTCACCGGGGAGTTTAGTGTTAAAAGTGTTATTGTGTTCCAGAGCTGACCAGAATTAGTACATTTTTTGACTCACTATAGACCAGACTCTGGATTGTTGCTCCTGCAGAGAAATCCTTTCTCTGCCCCATTACATATTGTTACAAGACCTATTGGGTGGGTCGCTAAGGGAGCAATTCCTTTTGCAACACACCCCCAACTGCTGCCTCGGCCCCTTTCAGGGTATTGACTTTGAATTGGATTTTTTCTTACATTTGGATTTATTCCTACAATATTGTTCACATTCTGCATTGTATTAAGTGAGATTTAGTCTTCGTGATCTCTAATTTACTGGTAACTTTCAGTCCCACATCTGCAGGGACAGTGCCAACAAGGAGATGCAGGTTGTTCACGTTGGTAGGTTTCAGGCATCCAGCGATCAAGCTGCATCTATTAAAGAAGTCTTTTTTTGATTATCGTTTAAAAAAAAAAAAAAAAAAATCGCATAATTTTACAACTTGTATTGTGTCAGTAGACGGACAGCCTTTAAAACATCAAACAATCACGACGGCTTCTTAGAACAAGAACATCGAGAACAGAATGATTGATACCAATGATTAAAAAGAAACTTAGAAATAACTAAAGCGAGATAACAGCAAAACCAACAAATGAGACATTCAGTAGAACATTGCTTTCTGTTTGTCTGCCGCTTTGTTCGTTTGTATTGATGATATGAAGAAAGATTTCTGTGAATTACAAAGCTACACACAAAAACGGCAGATTTCTCTACATGAGAACAAGATGGCCGCCATCAATTCTTTTCTATCTTAAGTAATAAAAAAAAAACTATAACAATGCCGACAAACAATCGAATACAGTTTATAGCCTCGTTTTCGATTTATGATGTGTTGCCAGCATCGAATTCAGATTCTGATTAATGAAAAGATAGAAGAAAAAAAAAACGTATTTCAAAGAGAAAAATAAATGACAGAGAAATTGCTTGAAATAATGAAGAAACTCGACAAGAGAATCTGATAAGAGTTTGAATATACAACAGCCACAAAAAAAAAATAAAAAGAAGACAAATTTCTTTGCCACAAAGACGGTAGAGGAAATATAAAAGAATAAATGTCGAAAATTTACATCATTTTTCTTTCAACAATGGAGAGGGGGGGGGATGGATAATAAAGGAATCAAGCAATAAATCTCAGAAATACAACAAAAATATTCGACACAAAGTGTTTATGCTTATTACGTGCTTCATACTTATTCCATACAACCAAAGGTAAAAATGGTGGAATTAGTCACACTTCGAGGACGTTCACTTCGGATGCAAAAGATTTTATATTTAACAGCTGAAAATTCTGGTTTCATAAAATATATCTTAACCCCCCGCGCCCCTTCTTCATAAAAAAAACACACACAAATTAGATTCAATTTTTGGATTATTCAGGCTCCTATTCTCATCTTGGTTGTTATTTCTTTCACAACGTTTCGGTCGATGTAACCTCTGACCTTCTTCAAGTGCATCTTCTCTGAACTCAAGAATCTTAATATCAAATTCCCGAGTTTGACATAAACATATAAGTAGTAATACTACACATCTAAAACAAGATTAGGCTTAAAGCTCCCAAAATTCATATTAGAAATGTACACATGGACCCGTGGCGCAACGGATAAAGTCGGTGAGTAACAATAATTTATAAGTGACACTCTTCTGACGGTTAAGAACATATACTACATTACCCTCCGCTCTTCTCAAAGTCGGTGGTAATGCCTGGGAGGATAGTTTCATGACAACAGAACAGATACTACACTACCCCCAAAGGAGGACGTAATCCCTAGGAGAAGGATATCATGATCACGGAACAGACACTACATTACCCCCCCCCACCAAAAAAGAGGAGGTAATGCTTGGGCGTATGGTATCCTGACAATAGAACAGATACTACACCACACCCACCTGAATTGAGTATTGAAAGCTAGTACATCAGTCTGAAATTGTATAGTAAACTGAATTGGCCATTAAAAGACAGTAATAGTATAGTTCCGGTTTCAGATATAGTATTAAAGTTCCGGCTTCAGACAGATACCAAATCTCCGTTAACAATAGATGTTTGGTTATTTGCTTATGTTAAATTTATTGAGACTACTAGCAAAACAAATATCGAAAATAAATCATCGAAAATATCGAAAATAAATCATCGAAAATATCGAAAATAAGTCATCGAAAATATCGAAAATAAGTCATCGAAAACATCGAGAATAAATTATCGGAAATATCGAAAATAGATCATCTAAAACGTCCAAAATAAACAATCGAAAATAAATCATCGAAAATATCGAAAATAACTAATCGAAAATATAAAAATTATCGAAAATAAGTCATCGAAAATATTGAAAATAAATCATCGAAAACGTCGAAAATAAATCATCGAAAATATTGAAAATAAATCATCGAAAATATAAAAAGTATCGAAAATAAATCATCGAAAATAAGTCATCGAAAATATCGAAGATAAATCATCGAAAACATCGAAAATAAATCATCGAAAATATCGAAGATAAATCACCGAAAATATCAAAAACAAACTATCGAAAATAAATCATCGAAAATATCGAAGATAAATCATCGAAAACATCGAAAATAAACTATTGAAAATATTGAAAATAAATCACCGAAAATATAAAAAGTATCGAAAATAAATCATCGAAAATAAATCATCGAAAATATCGAAGATAAATCACCGAAAATATCAAAAAGAAAATATCGAAAATAAATCATCGAAAATATCGAAGATAAATCATCGAAAACATCGAAAATAAACTATTGAAAATATTGAAAATAAATCACCGAAAATATAAAAATATCGAAAATAAATAATCGAAAATATCGAAGATCAATCATCGAAAACATCGAAAATAAACTATCGAAAATATCGAAAATAAATCATCGAAAATATCAAAAATATCGAAAATAAGTCATCAAAAATATCGAAAATATCAAAAAATAAATCGAAAATAAGTCATCGAAAATAAATCATCTTTTTTTACATTTTTACTGTGTAACGTGTTTCTTGTTTTTATCGCACAAAACATTGGTGACTTTTATTTCTATCGAAAACAAGAGGAACATTAAAAGCAAATTTAGTATATTCGGACTACTACTTGGGTGTTTTTAGGGTGTTTAGGCCGTGTAACCTTCGACCTTCTTCAGGTGTACCTTGTCGAACTCGGGAATCTGGACGGAATTTCGAATGGAACCTTTATTAAATCCACGGGGGTATCATGCTCTCATTCCATCTGCCATGAGTGGGAAGAAGTCTTCAGTAATTCGCAATTCTTCGCATCGCCCGCACTGAGGATTGAACCTTCAACCTTCAGATGACTGTCACTTAGAACTGAATTTTACTTAGTACTATATCCACTGCGCCACGGGTCCTCGCGGACAAAAACATCCAAGATGAGAACAGTAGTCCGAATATACAAAATTCTACAAATTATCAACCCTCATCTAAAAAATTCCGAAACATTAAAAGCAAAATAAATCGCCACAGAAGCTGCCGCCGCCTATTATAAACCCTTAATATATATATATATATATATTGATTGAAAAAAGACGAAACGTATACGTCCGTAGATAATAAACAACAACAAATATTTTTCATATTTGTCCTTAATAATTAGTAGAGCACTTTAGTAGTAGTGCTAATACAGCGTGACGTCATTTGCTTTATAATGCATCATTCCTTAATATAAGTAGAATGCCTGTGCCGCCATCGCCGCTTATAAATGTATTTAATCTATCACAGTTTAACAGCTGTTCAAATATTGGCCGCGAGGTTTAAGACGTTGGGTTGGAGTTGAAAAATACTTTTAATCCAGGGTTTCGAATCGTGTGACCAGTAGTGAATAGTAACACTTCTACGCTGAAGAGTCTTGATTGAAAAAAGACGAAACGTAGATAATAAACAACAACAAATATTTTTCATATATATATATATATATATATATATATATATATATATATACTAGTTCGAACCCGTCTGACCACCTGAAACCACCACTTCCTTCACTGATGGGGATGTAAGTCCGAAACAACGTTGTCTATAAGTAAATACACTTTAATATTTATAAAAAAATATTAATAGTATGTATATATATATATATATATATATATATATATATATATATATATGAAAAGCCTTGGCTTAAGGAAAGAATAATAAACATGATTTTATTACAGAATATACCTTGCATTGAACAATTGAAGTTTGAAATAAATTTGAACATTCGTGCTTGTTTATCACTCTTCGTCTATCTATCTTTATATATATATATATATATATATATATATATATATATATATATATACACATACACATATAAACACACACATGCATATACAGATATAAATATGCACACACACACATATCTAGACATACATACATATGTGACTGCATATGTAGACGTACTGTATTGGTATTCATTTCCTCTGGTGTTTGGGATCCTTCCAAAGTTGGTGCAGAGATTCCTGAGGGGCTGACGGGGTTAGGGGCAAAATTGGGTGTGACGAGTTGAAGAAAATAAAAACGTCGGAAAGTAAGCATTTTAAGACGGAATGCTGCCACGCCAGTCCAGCCTGGGAGGGACACAAAACATTTCTCACAGAAGAAAAGAACAAGGATTAAACGTGTGGAGAAAGAGAGAGAAAGAGAGAGAGAAAGAGAAAGAGAGAGAGAGAGAGAAAGAGAGAGAGAGAGAGAGAGAAAGAGAGAGAGAGAGAAAGAGAGAGAGAGAAAGAGAGAGAGAGAGAGAGAGAGAGAGAGAGAGAGAGAGAGAGAGAGAGATTATTAAAACCGGAAAAACGTTGATTTTAATGATTTGGGATCTGATGAGATCCGCAGCCGGATTGCAATCCCCCAGGAAGAAAAGCAACAACTGAATAAATTGGATCACAGTTGTCCTTATCCAGCGTTGCCCGGGACTAAACAACATATTAATATTAATAATGGATTTACCAAAGAAAGAGGAGAAAAAGAGACGGATGGCAAGAGCCAAGATTGAAAATGGGATCATAAGATGATCAGTCATATGAGCTGGATGGTTATGATGATGATGATGATGATGATGATGATGGTGATGATGATCATCATCATCATCAGTTTTTTTTTATTAACGTGCAGGTTGAGGAGCATCATCCACACTGGTGAACCCCTGTCGTCCAGATAGCTGGCTAGCTGCACGCATGATAGATCTCGCTCCACGCCTTGTTGTTGTTCTTTTCGCCTTCTTCTTCAAATTGGACTTCTGCCCATGAAGATTGTGCCTCAGGATTATCTGGTCTGCGTGAAGTCCTCTTCGTTGTACGCAGCTATTTGCTATACCTGATGGATTGCAGGTTTTTACCTCTGACACTGAGAGCAGCAAGGCTAAATGGTTGCAAATGGAATCAGGGAATGTTTGGTCCGGGACACTACTGCTATTTCTATTGGTTGGCTGGTTATTATTGAAAAATATCACCATTGTATAATAATTCCGAATGGAATACAATTTTATTTCACAGACACTGAATAAAATACATTTTTTGTTGTAAAGAACATAGGCCAAATTTCCAAATGGGAAACTGAAGAATCAGAATGAAATATTGAATTTGTAGACTGTATGATATCGATGACAATATATGTGAAATAGAACGCACTTGGATTTTTGGCTAGGAGTAAAGTGTAGTATCTGTTCTGATATTTCAGTTCATCTTTTTTTCCATGAAGTAAAATCCTTCTAGACTGAGGTAATTTTTTATTTTTGTCCCAATCCAGAGTGCTCCTTTAGGGGGAGCTGAATGTCCCTCACCGACCTTGTGTCTAACTCTGCCTCGTGGGGAGGCAAGTAAATAGGGACAGCTCTTCTATATTATAAAGATAAAAGCTTCCGATACATTAGTCACTTCTTGATCGGGGAAGGGTAGGCGCTTTAAAAACGGAAAAATACAGCATAAAAAAGATGCATTTTGGAATTCTTTGAATGAAGTTGTGACGGTAGCATTTTCAGCACAACATTTGAGTCTGGTCAATCGCAAACTTATTTTCATTAAAATTCAACGATTATTTACAAGAGAAACTTTTGTTGCAAAACAAAAGTTTTGTTATCTTGATGATACCATTGGAGCACAGGGTGGAGCAGGTGTTAGTGTGATTGCAAGAGTTAGGGAGTGTATGTAGTAAGTTCAGAGAAAGAGGGATAAATAAAGACCTGGCCAGAGATAAGTTAGTTTGGAAATTAATTTCTTAAAGCCGTCAGCATGGCAGCATGTTTAACTGATGACGATGATGATGACAATGGCGGTGATGATGATGATGATGATGATGATGATGATGATGATGATGATGATGATGATGATGAACCTGTGAATTAAACGTTAGATAAGATTGACATTTTCAAAGATTTTATTTGGAAGTTATACTGAAACACAATATGTCAAGGCTGTCTAAAACGTATCCAACCTTAGGCCAGAATAAATATTTCAAATACGTGACGTGGTTGGGACCCTAATCCCCTTCAAAGTAGGCCCCTTGTGCTTGCACACACTTAGCCCACCGATCCATCCACTGCCGGAAACACCTTTAGAAGTCTTCTTTTGGAATGGTGTTCATCTCCGTCGTCGTGTTCCGCATTATCTCTTTTTTCGCACTTGCTCAACAACAGCTGCACTCAGAGTAGTTTGGGGCCTGCCAGAACGCTGGTCACTCTCCGCTGATGTTCGGCCATTTTTGAATCGGTTGAACCACTCCTTAATTTGCGTTACACACATCGCATCTTCTCCAAACATCTGCTGAATCTAATGTGATGGCGGAGATTAACACCATTCCAAAAGAAGACTTCCAGAGGTGTTTCCGGCAGTGGATGGATCGGTTAAAAATGTTATTAGGTTAGAGACTTTTATTCGCACCCTGTCCAAGCGAGAGAGGCTAGTGGTTGGAGTACCAGCCCAGATGTGGAAACAATACTTGAAATTAAGTGATAAACACAAGGGTTCAAGAAATCTTCTGGCTTATATTCAATCAGCAAAGCGTTATCAATTGTAGGGCTGCGAAAAAGAAAAGGTGGGAAGGGTCTGACAAGTTCCGAGAATCTCTAGAGAAATAATCTGAAATACATTTGTTAAATGTGTATAGAAATGGCACGAGTCAGTCAAACTCTTTAAGTGGCAATCTGTCAGAGATGAGGAATGGTTGGCAGTGTCTTGGAGAGTCAACACACACAGGGAGCATGTTTTTGCATCTATCAGCAGCTTTGGCAGATGGAGTTGAATTATTTACTTGATTCCAAAAGAATTTGATGATGGCCATGTTTGTTCTGTAGAATTGCCGCCAGGGACATTGAATTTATTCACAGAGATTCTCACAAAAATCATGCAGTTCAAATTAATTGGAGTATGCAAGGGAGTCAAGTTATAAAGTTAGCTATGTGTATATGTTTATATATTTGTATGATTCACTCCTAAACTAATTAACTGATCATTATGAATTTTTGAACACAGATGCTAAACATAAGAGGTCCAATGACTATGGATCAAATTTAATGCAAATCTGATATACTTCATGCATGGGCAAATGGTGGCTTTATAGAGATGTAGGATACTGGCTGGTGTGAGAAGTTTTCTAGCCTGGTAAAGGGAGCCCACCTTCTTTGCAACAGACGTAGCAGTGTCTTCTATGTATTTGTTCTAATTCATGTTACCTGTGGATGTTAGGCCGAGGAGTTTGAACGTTGGACTCTCAGGTAGGGTGTTATTTGCCATGGCAATCGGTGGTTGAAGAGGTTTCTTGTAGTTATTGAAGGAAAAGAGCTTTGTCTTAGCAGCATTAAATGTTACCACCAATTTATGACCCCATTCCACTACAAAGTGGAGGTCACTTTCTAAGGATTCAGCCATTGCCTCGAATATGTGCGTGTCTATTTTTCCCACATGATGAAAGTAGAGCACGGTGTCATCAGCAAATATACCCAGACACAATGTCATCAAGGAGGTCGTTTATGAAAATCAGGAAAGCCTGGATGAGAGTTGTTAGGTCAGTAGATGTAGAACAGTTAAAGTAGCAGGTCCAGTTAACAGGGGAAGGTCAAGAAAAACATGGGAGGAAGTGATAAGAATGGACTTGAGAGAAAAAGGGATAAATAAAGATCTGGTCACGAGGTAAAATTTCTTAAAGCCACCAATTCAGGCCAACTTGTAAAATGGGCATTAAACTAAATAAGATGATAATGGTGAGTATTCTAGGTACCAGGATGAAGAAAAGATCAACATCAGTGCGACTGCCACATCACCAACTACTTCAGAGAGACGAACAGCTGTTTTGTGTCAACAACACAACACCGGCCAGTTGTTCAAAATGGGGATTGAAAAACACTCCCCCCGCGCCGAAAAATTAAACAAATTTTTTTTTTCATATTTTCTTTTCATAATCTTAAAATTTTGCGCTTAATCAATAGTAATCAGGAAAAGTGATACAAATTTTAAGAGGGGGAGCGGGGAGCGGGGATCATTGTCGTCGACGTCTGCCGATATTTTTATAATTCTCATATCCTTCCTGTTAAAACCTATTTTACGGCAAAACAAAAAAGAGAAACCGGGTTGATTTGTTTCAGACACATATTTGCGGCATTCCCTTCGGCCATATTTTGATAACGATCAGCGTTTGAATCTCCTTCGGCAAATTTGTTTTGTTTCTAATTAGTCATTTCTGCAAGTTGTGCAAGAATTGATGAGTGAAGCTGCCAAAAATATTCTTTTTCATCGGAACTCACATGTGTTTGAGATTAATAGAAATTTGCCGAAACGAGCTAATTAAAATCAAAACCAAAAACGACGCCAGACATTTTAGTTCATCAAAACACTAGCTGCCATTGTCGGCTCGCTATCGCTTCGCAAAGTTCGCTACTTGAACTGCTTGAAACATTAATTTTGAATAATAAACATTTTATTCATAATTCTTTTGTAAACACGAAACATAATATTTCTCATCCATTCATATACAGGGTGGGCCAAAATAAGGGTCCTATCTTTAAATTTGAATAACTTGAATTTGAATAACTTCCACAAAATAAAAGTTAAACTCACCAAACTTTATGTGTGTGTAGACTGACCCTTCCGAGATTTTTTGAAATAAACAAAACAAATTTTAGCCGAAAAACACTTCTTAAAACTTACAAAAACTAAAGTATTGTTTTTTACACTCTTTTGAGTTTTTTAAGCAAAAATAATGTTTTCTAAATGAGGGTACGTTCCTTAGGGCTAATACGGCTCATGCTTGCTTCGGAAGGGGTCCTTTACTTATTCTAAAAAAAAATTTTTTTAAATCAATAAATAAAAAAGTTATGAATTTTTAAAAATAGGACCCTTATTTTTGCCCACCCTGTAGATAGATAAATATTAACATTTTGGTAATTTCCACACAAATTTATTTATCTTTTAACTGTAACTGAAAAAAGAAAAGAAAGAAAAAAATCAATTTTCTTTTCACTTTCAATTTAGAAATAGATCGTATCTTGTTGAAAATCAAGTCGGGGCCTTTCTAAGGAAAGGAATATTTGAACACAAATGCTAAATATTTGTCCAGGAAATAAAAAAAATATTACAAAACAGAACTATTTGTTGTATTAAAATAAAACACAATCATTGAAGTAAAAACCAGTAAAAAATAATAGTTAATTAATAAAATCCTCCTTTTCAAAACAATCATTGAATTAAAAAATCAAACAAATAATAGTTAATTAATAAAATCCCCCTTTTCAAAACAATCATTGAATTAAAAAATCAAACAAATAATAGTTAATTAATAAAATCCCCCTTTTCAAAACAATCATTGAATTAAAAAAAAAAACAAATAATAGTTAATTAATAAAATCCCCCTTTTCAAAACAATCATTGAATTAAAAAAAAAAATAAATAATAGTTAATTAATAAAATCCCCCTTTTCAAAACAATCATTGAATTAAAAAAAAAAACAAATAATAGTTAATTAATAAAATCCCCCTTTTCAAAACAATCATTGAATTAAAAAAACAAACAAATAATAGTTAATTAATAAAATCCCCCTTTTCAAAACAATCATTGAATTAAAAAAAACAAACAAATAATAGTTAATTAATAAAATCCCCCTTTTCAAAACAATCATTGAATTAAAAAAACAAAACAAATAATAGTTAATTAATAAAATCCCCCTTTTCAAAACAATCATTGAATTAAAAAAACAAAACAAATAATAGTTAATTAATAAAATGTCATTAAAAAAACAATAACAAGTAATAGTTAATCAAGAAGATGTCTCTTTTAAAACCAACAAGCCGCGCATGCGTGGCCCCCCTCTGTATGTGACTCGATGTGGCGAGTGTAAAATGCAATAAATTTGGACAATTTGGGGCATTTTTGACCCCCTCCCCTTTGACCCCCTGAGGGCGCGAACCAGAATTTTTCTGAGGTCAAGGATGCTCATTTTATATCCAGAACAATTGCCTCTACATTTTGGCCAAGTTTCAGAAAAATTGAATGGATGGATCAAAACGTTATGGGAGAAAAGGGTCATTTTTTGCCATTTTAGGGGGCTTTTGACCCCCTGGGGGCGCGAACCAGCTTTTTCCAATGTCAGCGATACTTATTTTCTATTAGGAACAATTGCCTCCACATTTTGGCCAAGTTTCAGAGAAATTGAATGGATGGATGAAAAGTTATGGGGCAAAAAATGTCATTTTTTGCCATTTCGGGGCCTTTTGACCACCTGGGGGGCTAGCCAGATGTTTTTCAAAAATCGGAGAATGTCACTTTCTAATCTGACCAAAGTTACAACTTCATGCAAAATTTCAGAGAAATTCAATTGATAGTTGCAGAGAAAAATCCGGACAGACGGACGGACATGCCTCAAAACATAAGTCCCCCGATTTTATAAATCAGGGGACCAATATGCAAATTAGTTAACCTTGCGACTGATATTACATATACATAAACAATATATAAAAAAATGGTGTGTCTATTGTGTAAGGTTGCATACACTCTAAATTGAACGTTTTTAATTTACCGTTACTGCAAGAATTGGTCCAAAATTTCTTGAGAGGAATTGTTTATCCAAGAGAACGGCTCAACAAATATTTGTTTACATTAGACTTGAAGACGACCTTGTTTTAGTCGGCTGGGAAGCAGCTTTGTGGTATTTTGTTCCACAGATTGAATGCTCTAGGAAATAAACTTTGTTCATGGAAGTTACACTTGGTCTTTGGTAAAGAGAGAGAGAAAGGAAAGTTCTCTGCTGTGGTTGTAGCCAGGCAGGTAGTTGCTGTGAATGTTTTACAGGGGAGAGGCGATGAATTCGAGCTCAGTCGAGCACCTACCATGTGAACATAATGATACAGTAGAAAGAAGCCAGCCACATTTCTTCTGTGCAAAAGGGAAATAAGGATAGAGTAGAGGAAGACTAGCAACGTCTCTTCTGTGAGAAAGGGGCTGCAGAGAAGAGATTGGAGCTCAGTCGAGTTCCCTCCATGGAAATAACGATAGAGTAGAGAGTTACTTCTGGAGTAAAAGTCAGTCGCAGGAGCTTATCAAGGAGGGGGCTTCCTTAAGGAAGGAGCCATTCATTTAAACCAAGAAGAAATGAGGATCTGAGCGTTGGTGGTGAAAAGAGAGAAGTTTAATTTTGGAGCGTTAAAAGCAACAAGCCACTTTTTTCCAAATTAATTAAGATTTCCTGAATTTCAATTTTTTCTTCAGACCCTTTAAGCTTACGCCTTAGTTGAGACATTTTCTGGATAAAAATCATGTCATGGATCGTGATCAAAATTAGAATAAGGATCCTAGACATAAGGTTGAGTATCATTATATCTTTATTCTAATCTTCATAAAGCGACATAAAAGTGGTGCAAAACTGTTCTTTTGAGGTGAATTCCTTTTTACCCGTCCTGGGACGAGTATACTTCTAGTTATATATAAATGTGAGTAAACGTAGCCGGCGTTGTCTGCAGGGCTATAGATTCCGTACCCAAAACTCTCCATTCGTTGAATTTTAAAAGGTCTGACTCCCAACAACTAATATTCCACTAGTAATAAATTATATAAACTAGCTGTTCCTACCCAGCGTTGCCCTGGAATTTGTTTTTATTTACTTTTATTTTTGCTTCGCTTTTCTTTCTTTTTTCGTGTCGTTTCCCCCCCCCCCCCCCCCCCAATTTTTTAAATTTTTTTATAGAAAGTTAAATTTATCGTTTGGTTCTTAAATGATTAATTAAACAATTTTTTTTGGATAAAACTATGATGAATTGTTATGAAGTTAATGTTGTTTCAATCTCTATAAAACGATTAGAAGTAGTTTCCTTCCTAAACTTTCAATCTTTTAATTAAATGAGAATTTGCTAAGAATTTTAAAGCCATTTTAATTGATTTTTTATTCGACAGTTTACTTCCAAATACCTTTCAAATTTCGAAGGGTCACAAAGTAATTTCTTTTATTTTCAACTCTTAACAAAATATTAAAATCTTGTTTACAAAGAAACCAAAATGTATTCTGGTAGATTTAATTTCGTATTTAAATTATTTTTTAAAATTGCATTTTAAAAATGTTGTTATTAATTATACAAATCTGTGTACAATAAATTGGTTTATAAATTAATTAATTAAAAAATCTCTCTCTCTCTCTCTCTCTCTCTCTCTCTCTCTCTCTATATATATATATATATATATATATATATATAGAGAGAGAGAGAGAGAGAGAGAGAGATTTTTTAATTAATTATATATATATATATATATATATAGTGTACACGCTCTGTCAAAATTGCCAGTGTTCGTATTCGCTATTTATCTCGACATATTACTAAACTATTATATAGAATCATAGAATTATGTTGGTAATTTAATTTTTCATATATAAATAAGTCATTTCTGATGACCTAAAGAAATAAAAAACACCCACTGTTATAGAATGGATAGTTTCTTTCCAAATTCATTTCAGGTGATGGGGTAGGTCAGAGGTAGTTGTATGCCATGCTATTTGCTTTCTCGCTTCCCCTCACCACTTAAAAAAGCATATGTTTTAGTCACTAACTTTTGTTTCATGGAATAGGCGTTCATATATTTATTCAGATCACTATATTCATTATAATATTCTGTTTGATGTCCGTTTTAAATGTTGGCTTTTAGAAATTGACTTCCAAACTAACCTATCTCTGGCCAGGTTTTTATTCATCACTCTTTCTCTTAAATCCATCCTTATCAAATCCTCCTGCGGTTTTTATTGCCATTTCTCTGCCAACTGAACCTGTTACCTCAATTATTCCACATCTACTAATCCAAGAACTCTCATCCTTCAACATGACCATACCATCGAAGTCTACTCTTCTGTACACATCTTCCTATACGGTTTAGATTTAATCTTCCTCTGAGGTCATCAGATCTAAACCTGTTTTTAAGACTTACCTTACACATCTATAGTAGCATTCTCATATAATTTCTCTCCATGCAACGCATGTCCTTAACTGTCACTGGCCAAGTTTCACTTCCACACACTGCATATACATGCCTGATGGACTCTTCCCTGGGTCGACAGGCTGGTTAGTAATGAACCCGAACTTACTCTAACCCCTCCTAAATCTTCCAATAATTCAAATGAATAAATTTTGAAAGTTTTTTTTCATTTATCATCACTATTAGATTTGCTGACGACACCACACTCTACTCTCTTCATGTGGGCTAAACAGACGCGCACGATCCGAGACAATGGTTAAATCCTTAGAAAGTGAGGTCATAAATGAATGGTAACATTTAATGTTGCTAAGACAAAGCTCCTTTCCTTCAATAACTACAAGAAACCTCTTCAACCACCGATTGCCATGGCTAATAACACCCTACCTGAGAGTTCAACGTTCAAACTCCTCAACCTAACATTCACAAGTAACATGAATTGCAACAAATACATTGAAGACATTGCCAAGGCTGCTGCAAAGAAAGTGGGCTCCCTCTACCGTGCTTGTAAACTTCTCACACCTGACATTATCCTATATCTTTACAAAGCTACCATCCGCCTATGCATGGATTATTGTTGTCACATCTGGGCTGGTGCATCATCCACTAGTCTCTCCCTCTTAGACAAGGTCCAAAATAGAGTCGCTAATCTAATAGGTCCCTGACTATCCACCAAGCTTCCGCCCCTGTCCCATCGCCGCAATGTTGCATCCTCGTGCTTGTTTTATAAGTTTCAACGGAACGTGCTCCGATGAACTTGCTGTTCTGGTGGCCCCGCAACATAAATACACTAGACCAACACGACTATCAGCTAGATCCCATCCATTCACTGTGGAGGTCCCCAGATTCCGGAGAGCCTTCTAGTTCAATAGCTTCTTTTCTCGTGCTGCCATCCTCTGGAACTCCCTCCCTGCTCCCTGTTTCCCCGACTGTACCGACATGCAGAAATTTAAATCTAATGTGAACAAGCATCTCGCTGCACAGTTCCCAATTTAGGATGAACCCAAAAATTTTTACCCTAATTCTCAGTAGCCCCTTATGTCTACAGTGGCATCTTACCTTGTCTGGGCTGAACTATGTTAATAAATAAAAAATAAAACAAACTATATTACCATGAAAACGGCTCATTGTTATTTAAATCAATAATACCACGTTGTCTTTTGAAATACTGTATATATAGTAAAGAGCAAAGATCCACAGCTATTTGCATAATTATTTTTTTAAACAGTTTATAATAAATTAATGTTTGGTGTTATTCATTTGTAAATTCACTCTCCTATTTACCTATATATATATGCAATAGTTTTGATATTAACAGTAATTAAAGTTTGTAAAAAAATGGATAAAGTACAGAACATCTTTCGGAAATATTATGTTCGTTAATTTTCAAGGGAAGTAATTTAAATGAAAACTATTAGTTTTTAAAATTACAATGGATATGGGAAATGAAAAAGGAAAAAACCAAAAAGGATGTTTTTTTTATATATTCATCAACGTTTCGTCTTTATTTATAAGACTTCCTCAGGATGATAATTAAGAAAAATGTCATTCACCCCCACCTCTCCACTTTTTCACTCAGAACCATCCTCATTAATTTCATTCCATGCTACTTGGCTAAGATCAAAGTGTAGTATCTGTTCCGATGGATACTGCCCCCCATAGACTGGTATTGTCTTGGCCTTCGGGGCTTGATTTATGCCTGTCTATGGGTCTGTCCTGTGCAGTTCTAGGAGGTCCACCCTCCCAGGCTTCGCCTCCCCTCTTTGGGGAGGAGTAAGTTTATTGCTTACTGCCTGAGGCGCCCCTACCGGGGAATGCCGACGGGGCTGCCCAGGCAATTTTTAAACCCCACTTTCCCGACCCGACCTTGGGTCACATCTTACTTGTGGGAGTAAGATACAAAACTGGCCTTGTGCCTAACTCCTGGAGAGGAGTAAATCAATACTGACGTCACAAAGCCCGGACCTCGGGTCTGCACACCCAGTAGTGGCTACTACTTTTTCTCATCAACCCATCATATCAACCCAATATTTTCACGTACTTGCATGACATTTTTCTTAAAATTATCATCCTGAGGAAGTCTTACAAATAAAGACGAAACGTTGATGAATATATATAAAAAAAACATCCTTTTTGGTTTTTTCTTTTTCATTTCCCATTACGTCGGATTACCTTCATCCTTCCTTTCTCATTAAAGATAAGTAATGCAAGTTATACATTTAAAAAGAATATTTCGAGCTAGAATAATAGCCGCCGGATAGCGGGTAGTTTTTGCTTGTTATATGAATATACAAATAAACACACATTGGTCTTTATTATAGAGTGGAGGATATACGAATGATTAGTAGTGTCCGTATATACAGGGTGGGCAAAAATAAGGGTCCTATTTTTAAAAATTCATAACTTTTTTATTTATTGATTTAAAAAATTTTTTTTTTTAGAATAAGTAAAGGACCCCTTCCGAAGCAAGCATGAGCCGTATTAGCCCTAAGGAACGTACCCTCATTTAGAAAACATTATTTTTGCTTAAAAAACTCAAAACAGTGTAAAAAACAATACTTTAGTTTTTGTAAGTTTTAAGAAGTGTTTTTCGGCTAAAATTTGTTTTGTTTATTTCAAAAAATCTCGGAAGGGTCAGTCTACACACACATAAAGTTTGGTGAGTTTAACTTTTATTTTGTGGAAGTTATTCAAATTCAAGTTATTCAAATTTAAAGATAGGACCCTTATTTTGGCCCACCCTATATATAAGGAATGGTCAGAAATTAGGCTGTAACAATAAGTTCGCAAGAAAATGATAAAGTAAACATTATTTGCCAGATGATTTTTTTTCTTTCTTTATTTGTTGCTGCACTTAATTCATGTGTGAATATTAACAAAATGCACCAAACCATACAAGGTCAAACATTGCAAGTATTTTTTTTTTAAATAGGATTTTTAAAGTTAAATTTAATTATTACGGTATCGTTTGGTTATTAATTTATTAAATGGGCCGTTCATTCTTCAATAAAACTATAACTAATTTTTGTTTTAATCTCTATACAATTATTGTAATTTAGATAGCTCCAATCTTTTCATATAGTAAGATTTTAAAGCCAGTTTAAATGGTTTTTTATTCGACAGTTTAAATACTTCCAAATTCCTTTCACATTAAGAAGGTTCACGAAGTAGTTAAGTCGTTTTATTTCAACTATTAACAAAAGATTTAATATTTGGTAAGTCAGGCGGGGTGGGGGTAGGGGGGGGGGGTAAGATAAACTTTTGTTCTACTCGACGTTGTCCAGGAGCAATAAAATCGTCATTATTAACATTACTGTATTATATTTTGTAAGCAGGGGGGGGGGGGGGGGACACACAGAATCTTTAGTTCTACTTGGAGTTGTCCGGGAGCAATAAATGTAAATTACAGTATTACATTTAAATCTCTTCGGACTATTTTCATTATCAACAACATTTCTCTTCATATTGTTGTGAAAGAGGGTGGGTGGGGGGCATATTTACCCGACATCAAGAATTTCATTGTGTTTTTTTCTACTCGGCGTTGTCCAGGAGTAATAAATGTGAGATAACAGTCTTACATTTCAAAAGGATAGCTCCGGTAAATGATTTACATTTTTTTTCCAACACATTAAAACAGGGGAATGGGCTGGGTGGAGGAGAAAAAGAGAGTTGAGGAGCGGGACGGAAAAATGAGTGAGAAGGAAAGAGAGAGAAAAAGAGAGAGAGAGAGAGAGGTTTTAATATAAAACACACTATTTAACTTCTTCTATTTTGTTTTTCATGGCCCCGGGCAACGCAGGGTAGCTTGCTAGTGTATATATATATATATATATATATATATATATTATATAATGCATCATTCCTTCCCTTAATAGAAGTAGAATGCCTCGCCGTTAAAGTGTTAAAATTATCATAGTTTATTCGCTGTTTACAATTGGCCCAGTGATTAGCGACGTCGGACTGGAGTTGAAAAATACTTGAGGTCCGGGGTTTCGAATCGCATGACCGGTAGTGAATAGTCATATCTCTATGCGGATGAGTCCCGATTGAAAAAGGACGAAACGTATACGTACATAGATAATAAACAATAACAAATATGTATTATATATATATATATATATATATATATATATATACTTCTCTGTTGTCTTTGGTTTGAAGAGGTTCAATCTCTGCGAAGAGTACAACCGAAACATGTATGCACATATGTAACCAATAATGTTTGTATAAATAAAGATTTATATATATATATATATATATATATATATATATATATATATATATTTATTAGTGTTCACCCTCCGACAGAAAAGATGAGAAAAATGCTTCGCCAGTGTTCGCATTCGTATGAAGATGCTAAGGAAGCATTATTTGTCGAACGTCATTTAGTTTTCTTCTTTTGTCATTGCACTTAATTTATGCATGAATATCAACGAAATGCACCAAACCATACAAGGTTGAACATTGCAATCAACACGTGTCGGCAGGCGGCCTTCCTATTGATCTTTCCTTCCTGCACTTACATCACCTCGCATTTACATCGAATATGTTTGCAAAACATGCAACATTAATCGAAACTCGTCAAGCATAAAACAAAGACTTTGATGCTTTGTATCATGCAAAAGTGTCGTCGCCTTCCTATTGTCATTCCACCATGCATTTTCAAATGTGTTTTTGAGGTCTTGCATTTTCAAATGTTTTTTTGTTTTTTGAGGTCTTGCATTTTCAAATGTTTTTTTGTTCTTTGAGGTCTTGCATTTTCAAATGTTTTTTTGCTTTTTGAGGTCTTGCATTTTCAAATGTTTTTTTGTTTTTTGAGGTCTTGCATTTTCAAATTTTTTTTGAGGTCTTGCATTTTCAAATGTTTTTTTGTTTTTTGAGGTCTTGCATTTTCAAATGTTAATTTGTTTTTTGAGGTCTTGCATTTTCAAATGTTTTTTGTTTTTTTAGATCTTGCATTTTCAAATGTTTTTTTTTAAGGTCTTGCATTTTCAAATGTTTTTTGTTGTCTTGCATTTTCAAATGTTTCTTCTTTTAAGGTCTTGCATTTTCAAATCTTTTTTTTAGGTCTTGCATTTTCAAATGTTTTTTTGTTTTTTGAGGTCTTGCATTTTCAAATGTTTTTTTTTTTGAGGTCTTGCATTTTGAAATGTTTTTTTGTTTTTTGAGATCTTGCATTTTCAAATGTTTTTTTGTTTTTTGAGGTCTTGCATTTTCAAATGTTTTTTTTGTTTTTTGAGGTCTTGCATTTTCAAATGTTTTTTTTGTTTTTTTGAGGTCTTGCATTTTCAAATGTTTTTTTGTTTTTTGAGGTCTTGCATTTTCAAATGTTTTTTTGTTTTTTGAGGTCTTGCATTTTCAAATGTTTTTTTGTTTTTTGAGGTCTTGCATAGAATAAATTCAAAAAAACATTTCAAAATTTAGGAATCTGTCTCTATCGCCATTCTATAGTAAATTCAAACCGTCAAACCATATAATCACTAATAATTATTCCCCCAAACTAGATTTTTGAGGTACAACAAACCTGGTAAATCAATTAAAATTTTTAAGATAAATAAATTGGCCCTTTGGCTAGGAGCAAAGTGTAGTATCTGTTCTGATACTACACTTCACCTTTTCTGTCTTCGGTCAGTGAAGAAGAAATCCTTCTAGACTAAGACAATTTTAATTTTTGTCCCAATCCAGAGTGCCTCATTTGGGGGAGCTGGATTTTACCTACAGTAAAAAGCAACTTTGTGTCAAACTCTGCCCTCATAGGGAGGCAAGTAAATAGGGACAAATGCTGATTTGTATTTGAAAATGTGACCACGTGGAATAGAATTTGTACGGATCGTTTTGATCGAAAACGCGATTTTTAACATTTATCCGTTCAAAATCAATGTCGGTTCTAAGTTTCCAATTGAGCCGATCTCGTTTCGGACAGACTAAAGTAGTCGGAAGCAGCCGCGGCAGAACGGCACCAAATTGAATTTTGGTCGTTCACAAGAACTTTGACGATTTGGATTTATTTTTCCTCTTCTGCCATTAAAGTAACCAGCAACCACAAATGTCAAAGATAAGGCTGCCCTTTATGAGGAGGCTGCCCTTTATGAGGAGGCTGAACTTTATGAGGAGGCTGCCCTTTATGAGGAGGCTGAACTCATCTCATGAGAGAATTTTGCTTTCTAACAAAATTTTAGCTTTGAAGTCGACCCTATTCAAGAAACAAAAGGATTTTCATTGGATTAATTTTTCCATGTTGGGAAATTAACGGTGAATTTCTGGTTTGGGACCCTTTTTTGTCTCTTTTGCTGAACTTTTGTGTAATTTTTAATTTCGTTTTTGTTGCAAACCTTTCGTCTTTTTTTGTCTTTTTGAGACATTGATGCATCTCGGTCGGTCGGTCGGTCGGTCGTGGTTCAGTTTACAATAACATTTTCATCGCTAAGCGCACAGATTGAATGGACACATCTTATTGTTGTATGTTGCTGGTGAAAAAAGAATGACGACGAACACTTATGTATAAAAGAATAATCATTGTGTGGTTAGGGTTACGAGGAGAGTCAGTAAGAATCAGGAGGGTAAGCTCCTAGGACTGACCTTCACCCCAAATCTGAAATGGAAGACATACATCAAATCCATTGTCCAAGTTGCTGAAAAAATGATTGGATCATTCTACTGCTCCAGAAGATCTCTCGCTCTTGACGCAATCCTCTACCTGTATAAAAGCCAAAGATGTCCTCAGATGGGGAGGTACTGTTGTCACATCTGGGGAGGTACTGCTCAGAACACCCTTTCCTCTCTTGACAGAGTACAAAACCGACATCAAAATTTAGTGGGCAATGTCCTTTTCTTCTCCCTAATACCCCTTTCTCACAGAAGAGACGTTGTTAGTCTTTCTCTACTCTATCATTATTTTCATGACAAGAGCTCGACTCAGCTTCAATCTATGACCCCCCCCTGCAAAAAAATTCACAACAAAAACTCGTCTTTCTACAACCACTGTCAATAATTTCCCTTTCTCCCTCTCTATGCCTAAAACTAAACGGAACTTCCAGTTTCTTTCCTAAAGTTACCTGGCTGTGTAACACAATACCGTGGGGTTGCTTCCCAGCTGACTACAGCTTGGTCGTTTTCAAGTCCAATGTAAACAAATTCTTGTTGAACCATCCTTTTGGATGATCAAATTCTGCCCAATTTCCACCATCATTGCTAATCATCACAGAGTTATCTCACCATCCACCTGACACTCATTAGCCCTTATCCTCGAGTGACCTTTGGGCCTTGATAAGTGGTGATTCTTTAGTAAAAAGAAAAAAAATGCATAGAATTGATGAAATTGATCTCCTGAATTTGCTAACCAATCGCTTTCTGTCAATCTCAATTTGAGCTGGTTAACATAACATTTTACAGGAGTTATTTTTTCTTTTCTTTACTTGTATATAACACAGTGTAAGTCACGTATAGGCGAGAAACACACAGACAGAAACATGTGAAGCGGTCACATCAATGTAATAATATAGACCAGAGATGAAAAGAAGCTTAAAATGTAAGGGAAATAACTCGGATTTTAATCTTCAAGTTAAAATAGCAGTTATCTCCGTTACATTTTGAGCCTTTAAGGTCATTATTTTAAATTATTTAAAATTTTCTCCATTGTAATAATCTTTCTTACCAGAATAATTTGGTGGTGGTGGTGGGGGGGGGGGGAGAAACCGAAGTGAATTACACTTATTATTAAAGAATATGCTGCAAGAATAAAAAGGGAGAAATATCGATTTGTCACATGTTTAGGTGTGACTTAGGAAATCCGATTGGCTTAATTCTATATATTAGACATATATGGTCCACAGAAATATGTATCAAGATTTATTTTTGTGTTTAAAAAAGGACAGTGAATTTAAAGAGTAAGACTTATTGAAGGTCTAATCAATAATACAGAAAATACTAAATATTGGTTTCTGGCAAAAGTCCAATTGAACGGACAGATTTCAGAAAAGAATATTATTTCCATATTTAAATGTTTTAACCATTTTTTCCTGTCAATTTTTCAATGGAAATATTTGTTAATTTATTGACGGAAAATAATATTTCTTCACAGTATAAGACGATATAAACTTCATCTTCATATTGTACAATCAGTTTTTGCAAAATTTATATCTGCAAAGAAATCTTTTCAATTTGACACGCGATATGAGACAGAACATTGCCAAGAAATGTTTTCCCAGCGTTGTTTTTTTTAGCAAAGATGTGTCTTCATGTATCTTGGCTCGACACTCAGCAATGACAGCAACATCCTTTGTGAAGTCACTGAACGCATCAATGTGATGTGATTCAAATGGTGCACAACCACCGTTCACAATATCCTCTGTGACCTCAAGATCAGCAAGCATCTAAAGTCGAAGATATACTGGACTGTTGTGAGACTCGTTGCTTTGTACAGCTCCGAATGCTTGCCAATAACGAAGAATGTGGAGTGAAGATTCACCGTTATGAAAACCAAAATGCTCTGCTGGATATCGGGATTACATTGCTCAATCACGTCTGTAATGCCGACCTTTGAAGGCGCTACGGCATCATGCCGATGAAGGTAAGATGAAGGAATGGCGGATCAGATGGTTTGGACATGTGCTGCGGACCGACGATGACATCATCACAAAACTTGCTTTTAAATTGGAAGTTGCCGGGAGGAAAGCCGATGATGAGGTGGGTAGAAACTCTGCATATTAATAATTTCTATAAAACCGGCCTTTACTCGAACCAAGCCTGTGGTGATGGTGCCAAGTGGGGACAAAAATATATTATTGCGGACCTCGCCATAGCTCAGGACTAACACAAAAAAAAAGAGAAAACGAGAAACATCCACAAAGTTGGTATATTCTTTATCAGCGTTGCTAGGAATGAATAATACTTAAAATTTAGGAAAAAAATACCCATTCTTTAACCCTAAACTGACGCCGATTTCGTTAAGTGTAGGGGTGTTGATTTTTTTGCCATTTTCATGTACTAACTAAAGGGAAGTAACTCTGTTTTTTTTCAAAAGGTTATTTCCCTTACGCCGATTCGAGTAATCTATAAAAAGTGTATGTCCAGAGAGAGGAATGGGCTGGGCGGAGAAGAAAGAGGGGGTGGAGAGAGAGAGGGGTGATTAGGGAAGAGAGATAGTTGAGAAAACTGAGAATTGGTTTTTCCTGACATTCTCATAACGGAATTTACCTGTTGTCATCATGTGTTCTTATCTTGATTTGTTCAATAAAACTGACCAGGTGTGCTAGCGTTACGTTGCCTGATAGTGACAGTCTACACTATCTGTGCGAGATTTAATCCGATACCATTAAATTGTGACATAGCAGATTCTAACACATGATCACCCGTTTGCGTGCAAGAAGTGTAAGACAATGGAGATGGATGAGAACTCAGATGTGGACAAAGTATATCTGAATGGCAAAGTTATTGGCAAAGTTATTGACGTTGTCGAGAAGCTTTGTCACCTTGGTGATACCATAGGAGCACAGGGTGGAGCTGGTGCTAGTGTGATTGCAAGAGTTCGAAGTGGATGGAGTAATTTCAGGGAACTTCTGCCATTACTAACCAGCAGAATGTTATCACTGTCGACTAAGGGAAGAGTCTATTAGGCATGTGTATGCGGTGTGATGATGTATGGAAGTGAAACCTGGTCAGTGAGGGTTGAGGACATGCGTTGCATGGAGAGAATTGTATGAGATATGAGAATGGTACGATGGATATATAATGTGAGTCTTAAAGACAGGCTTAGATCTGATGACTTCAGAGAAAGATTGAATATGGACAGTATAGGTAGATGTGTGCAGAACAGGAGATGGTATGGTGACGTTGAAAGAATGGATGAGAGTTCTTGGGTTAGTAGATGTAGAACAGTTGAGGTAGCAGGGTCAGTTCACAGGGGAAGGCCAATGAAAACATGGGATGAAGTGACAGGGATGAATTTAAGAGAAAGAGAGGGCAGGATGAAGTATGCTTTTTTGCACCGCCTTGGGGCAATTCTGGGGGCTAGGAGAGATAGCATGATTTTCTCAACGTCCAAAAAATCATCTCATACCCCCAGTAAAAAGGGGTCTCAGTTGTTATGGTGATAATAAGCCGTCAATCAGAAACTCCCACCTTCTTTGTTAAGGGCTGAAGCGACAATTGTTTAAAAGGGTAAAGGAGTACGACAGGTTCAGAGGTCAAAATCGTACAAGTAGTTGATCTGGCATCTGCCAGTCGAAAACACAGGCGAAGGGCGGAGGAGTGTTTGTTGATTAACTCAGAGTGTTTGAATTTTCCTTCCTTTTTCGGTGTGGATAATTCTTTTTCAGTTTTCAGTGTGGATAATTCTTTTTCAGTTTTCGGTGTGGATAATTCTTTTTCAGTTTTCGGTGTGGATAATTCTTTTTCAGTTTTCGGTGTGGATAATTCTTTTTCAGTTTTCGGTGTGGATAATTCTTTTTCAGTTTTCGGTGTGGATAATTCTTTTTCAGTTTTCGGTGTGGATAATTCTTTTTCAGTTTTCGGTGTGGATAATTCTTTTTCAGTTTTCGGTGTGGATAATTCTTTTTCAGTTTTCGGTGTGGATAATTCTTTTTCAGTTTTCGGTGTGGATAATTCTTTTTCAGTTTTCGGTGTGGATAATTCTTTTTCAGTTTTCGGTGTGGATAATTCTTTTTCAGTTTTCGGTGTGGATAATTCTTTTTCAGTTTTCGGTGTGGATAATTCTTTTTCAGTTTTCGGTGTGGATAATTCTTTTTCAGTTTTCGGTGTGGATAATTCTTTTTCAGTTTTCGGTGTGGATAATTCTTTTTCAGTTTTCGGTGTGGATAATTCTTTTTCAGTTTTCGGTGTGGATAATTCTTTTTCAGTTTTCGGTGTGGATAATTCTTTTTCAGTTTTCGGTGTGGATAATTCTTTTTCAGTTTTCGGTGTGGATAATTCTTTTTCAGTTTTCGGTGTGGATAATTCTTTTTCAGTTTTCGGTGTGGATAATTCTTTTTCAGTTTTCGGTGTGGATAATTCTTTTTCAGTTTTCGGTGTGGATAATTCTTTTTCAGTTTTCGGTGTGGATAATTCTTTTTCAGTTTTCGGTGTGGATAATTCTTTTTCAGTTTTCGGTGTGGATAATTCGTTTTCAGTTTTCGGTGTGGATAATTCTTTTTCAGTTTTCGGTGTGGATAATTCTTTTTCAGTTTTCGGTGTGGATAATTCTTTTTCAGTTTTATTACAGACCGTCATGGGAAAGAGATGCATTTGCCAGCATCGGAGATTTGTGAAAATGCAGTGAAAAAATAAATTCTACTTTTTATAAAAACAGACATTTTTTTTTATCAACCATTTTTCAGCTGCTTCAGATTCTTCGTCGCTAAAGTCAAGACAGTTCTCTGCAAAGAATTAATGATTAATGTATAATGCGACCAATTTACTCCTCTAGTTCGGACACAGTTACAGTAAATCACAAGTTCTTGAGGATCTTAGATACAACATGGGTGTAAAACAATAGCCAATTGCTGCTCTGAAAGAGGAACGTGGCTATCAACGTCCCGTATTCCAGGACAATAAGATTTCTACTTTGGGATATTTCCATGGTGTAGCCACACAAAAATACACTCCTCAGGCCACGATAGTTTCACAGGATAAATAAAGACATGGTCAGAAATAGGTTAGTGTAGAAGTCAATTTCTAGAAGACATACAACAAATGCCCAAATGTAAAACGGACCTTAAACCGAAGATGCTGCTGCTGATGATGATGATGCTGCTGCTGATGATGATGATTATATAACCTCCCTTTCAAAAGATAAAAGTCTAACAAAGTTCCATTAATTCCATTAATAAATCTGCCAACTTTGTTCCGAATTAACTAAGCCAGTTCAAGTTGAGAAACCTGCTCACGATTTTGAACGGAGGAAGAAATCAGCTCAAATTTCAAAATCAACAAAACACGCCGTGGCTTTACAACTTTACAAATGATTCAAATATTTACTTTTTAGGAGGGAAAAATTTGCCTTTGTTTGGAATTGTTTTAGCCTTTGTTATTACCCGTTATTGTAAACTTGAGTAAAACTTTTCGAAGCAGATGTCATGTATTAGTTCCGCTCATCGAATTACATTTACTGTTTTTGCATTTTTACAAAAGGTGTTAAGTAATCTGAGCGCCTGCAATCATTTCAAGATTTCATCTTTTTTTTCTCTCTAAACAAATAGTTATTCATCCATTATTACCTGTCCCATCTGTGCCATGACTGGATCCAAACGTTTGACTACCATAGATGCGTGTGCATCTGCAGTCTAAGGTTACCTGGACAGGTGAGCAGGAAGAGGCAGTATAACTTGTTTGATTGTACATTTGGAAACAGCTGAGCACAACCTGATGATGATTCATTTAAAGAGAACTCAAAATTAATAAAAATATTTGGATCAAATGGATTTGAGGCACCCTAGAATGAGCAACAACCAAAAGGTAACATTTTTTCTTAACACGATTTTTTCTACTTTTGACTTCCGGTTTCATTGCTTATGATAAATTAAAGATTTTTATAGTGAAAAATCAATATTTAAAATTTTTTTTTTTTTAATTTTATGAACATAATTTTTTTAATTTTTACTAATTTAATTTTTTAATACAAATATGAAAAATATATATTTTTGTAAAATATTAAATTAAACGACGTTAAATTAATATTTAAAAAATTTTAAAAACATTTTAAATTTTAATTTAATCTCATGATATCTGTCACGTAATCAAATTAAATCACAAAAAATTTAAAGTAGAAGTAAAAATTTTTTTGAAAATAAAACTATGTAAAACTTTTTGTAAATAAACCCCCTTTTTTAAACTGCGAAGGCAAAATTAAAAATGTGCACATACACCTTATTGTTTTTGTTCATAGTTCAACCGGAAGTAAACAAAAAAAAATTTAAATAAAGAAATAAAAATAAAATAAATATATAAAAATAAAAAAAAATTTTTATATGTAAATAAAAATATTAAAAAAAAAAAGTTTTAGCATCTATGATAAATTAAAGATTTTCACTATTTTAAGTTTTCAATTGTAGTGAATAAATTATTTCCACGCATTTACTCTGATGAGTGTGGATGAAAGCCAGCTTAGTAGATTTATATAATTATTATTTTTCTCTCGTTTTTAACACTTTTTTATTTCACTCCGCCCCCAATAAAAAAGTCACAAACGTCTATATTTCTTGCCTTAATAAAATTTTGTACCACTAGAAATATATATATATATATAATTACTATTTCATATGTCATATAAAATTTTATAAGGAGATATAATTTTTTATGTATCAATTCTCAGTATTTACTTCAACAGTGCTCGATGCGTAAGTAGAGCTAAGTAGTAAGCTATGAAAATATATTTATGGCAATTAAGCTACACAGAGGCTCCTGCGTTTCATCCCCGGGAGGAATCTTCAGGCTAAAATGCATGGAGTTATTTTTGCTGGGTGTTTTTATATACACGGCTAGCTAGTTAACCAATCAGATTCTTTGTTGTTCTCTCAGCCAATCGTTGGGCTTCCCACGAACAAAGGTCTGGTTAGTGTTACTTCCTGTACCCTGTTCTATTGTTCTCTTTTCTATAGATTGGCCTATATCCTGTTTCTATTGTTGTGGCAATATTTTTATTTCCAACTTTTTTTCTCCAGGAATAATTTAATTTCTGAATAAGCCAATGCTATATGGAAATCCTGAACAAATTACAAACAAGAACATAAGTCTGTCATGAGACTGCATACTTTCGCCTGACAACGTAAGGATGGGCCAAAATCTCATTTGGGTCTTACTTCTTCATATTGTATGAAGTATTCCCTAAGTTATACCATAACTCAAAAACTAGTTATCTGATCAAGCTGAAATTTTTCATAGTGGTTGCTGTTATCAAAGATAATGAGATCCATGCATCAAATTTGGAAGAATCGGATCAATGTTAAGCTTATATAAGATTGGAAGAATCGGAAGTTAAAATTCCATCAAAATTTCGTCCATGACCAAATTTTTCCAGGCCAAGGTCATCTAAGATGCGGGACTTCATTGGCTACAATTTGGACCAAGAAGTGAGTCTCTACGGTGAACAGAACCGCAATTATCGCTAAAAGTATGACTTTCACCTTTTTTTTTCTTTGACCTTGAACTTTGACATAGACATTCCCAAATTAAAATTAAATCAGTTCTAATTTATACCATGGCTGATATTTCGACCAAGTTTGGTGACGATTGATCAAGTGATGCGAACACTAAGCTGTACGCAAACAAACTTGATTACATAACCTCCTTGGCCGAGGTAAAAAGAAAATCTTACCAAGCACGAATCAAAATTAAGTGTTGTCAGCTGAGCCATACACAGCCATTCCGACTTTTTTCAAACGACAATTTGTAACATATTAATGGGAGGTCGCAGTGGTCAAGTGGATACTAACACGAACTGACGACCTGGACAGTCCAAGTTGGAATCCTGTTGGTTCCATAGTACCACCTTTACTATGGATGTTGGCAACCTTCACGTGGTCCCTCCTGTAAGTATCTGATTCTAAAAAGAACTCGGAAAACCAACGGCAACAAAATTGAGCCGGTCAAAAGTCGTACTATGCTGATTCATACGAGTTTAGAGTTTTTACATATTAATATTTGTGGCAAATAGTTCTCTTCGGAGAAAGCTGGTTTAATTCTCCCAGGTTGAATGTCGCACCGACTGATACTGCACTTTGATCCTAACTCGTTATCTGTCTCCCAACACAACGTCGGGCTTAGTGTGGAGTGTCACTAGTCACTAGAAGAGAACACACTATGGGAATTAATGGTCACTAATACAACCAATAAAAATGTCCACTGACTCACCAGACGTTCTTTGTCAGTGAGGGCACCTCAGGCAATTAGCAATTAACCAACCCTTTTTGAGAGATAATATTTTAAGCGTTCAGCCACGAGTCTTTGCCGATAGCAAAACGCAACCCACTACAACTTTTACATCCATCTTCATCTTTTGAATGAAAATTAGTTCCTACAAATCTACTGTACGACCATGTCATATTTGGACTAGTAAATCTCCGTCCCATTTGAGGCTTCTTGATAAAGTTCAGAAACGTGACGTTGCTAGTCTCAGTCTCTTCTATACGTACTATTGTGACGTGTGTTCTTCAGAATAATATGATGTATACCCTTCGTCCTTTGATCCATCTCGTTTGACTCGTTGGTCTAGTAGTCTTCAACAATTCGCTGTTTTGATATCTCATTATAATACAGCTTCCTATTCCAGTAGCTTCTTTCCAAGAACTGTAGGCTTGTGGAACTCTCTTCCTGCTCACTGTTTTCTTTCTATCTATCGCCTTGGTCTTTTCAAGACTAAGGTCAATCATCTTTGTGACAATCATCTTTCGTTATATTTAACTCCTTACATCAAATGGCTTCATGCCTTGTCTGGATCGACTTCCATGAAAAAAAAGTTATAAAAGATTAATAAGTGTCATTCACAGGGTGTGGGAATATTTTAACTTGCCTTTTATGGAATTAAATAGGGGAAAAACCTTAGAGAAACAACCGTTGATTAACGCAGCCTTAGTATAATAATAGACTTTCTGCTGGGTACATTGATTTATACTAGTGGAACCCGTGGAAATTCCACAGTTGTATTCTGTTGTATATTGCTGTCCTGCTTAAAAGGATATTGCCGCTCGGAGCACTCTTTCTCATCTTGACAGAGTACAAAATCGACTCCGCAGTCTAGTGGGCGATGTTCTCTCCTCGTCCCTACAGCCTCTTTCACACAGAAGAGATGTTGCTAGTCTCTCTCTACTCTATCGTTATGTCCATGGTAGGTGCTCGACTGAGCTCCAATCTATGGTTCTCACCCCCTCGCAGTAAAACATTCACAGAAAGAACTCGTCTAGCTACAACCACAGCAAAGAACTTTCCTTTCTCTCTCCGTACCAAAAACCAAACGTAACTTCCTTGAACAAAGTTTCTTTCCTGTGGAACAAGATACAACGAGTCTGCTTCCCAATCGACTACAGCATGGTCGTCTTCAAGTCTAATGTGAACAAATACTTGTTGAACCGTCTTCTTGGATAATCAATTCCTCTTAAGTAATCGTGAGCCCTTTCCCATATTGTTTCCGCTCCTCTTGTGGAGGCGATCATCATTCAACTGACAATCTCTTTAATCTTTATCCTAGAGTGCCCCCCCCCGAGCCTTGATGAATGGTGACTCATTAGTAAAAAACAAAACAAATAAATATGTGTAAAATATAACGGATATATATATATATATATAATTATTAATGACAATATATGTATTAGCATATGCTATCAGTGTCCTTTTATTTACAATCTCCTTAAAAGATTCAGCTCGATGATTGTCAATTAGTAACAACAGAGCAAATATAAGACAGGTTCGGATTATATTCCAATAACCATGTTTTTATTTTATTATTTTTATTTTTATTTTTTCACATTTCCAACATACATAACATTTCTGTGAGATATATTTTTTACAGTCCGTTTCATTTGTTGTGAGCCAAACAACATTTTCATGTCAATATCGTCTCTGCAACATTACAGAATCATCAGAAAAAATTCACAAAGAGTAAAAAGTTCTTGGATTAAAGTGACTTGAAAAAAACCCTACACTATACAGTGGTTCATTTTTGGGTGAAACCAAATAAAAAAAACATAGGAAAAAGCAAACTCACATGTGGGGGAACCCACTAGTACGACATATATATATATATATATATATATATATATATATATATATATATATATATATATATATATATATATATATTCTGTAGTTTCAGAATATATCTGGTTATGGAGGCCTATCTCCAAAACCTTTGTAAAAGTTTGTGACATATTTCCATTCGATAAACACTCGGCACGAACGAAGACCCCACAATATTATTGTCCCATCTTTAAACAAAACAGATACTACACTTTGATCCTAGCATGAAGCCGAAGAAAGTGTATTTTAGTTCGAGTTTCACATTCAACGCAACAGCAGATGAAATTTTTTAAAGTATTTTTTGTTGCACTGCATCTTCGACGATCGGGCGATCCCATCTTTTAAAAAAGGGGTGGAGGGTGATAACGTACGTACGAACATGAAATTTTTCCACTTGTTTTACCCTGTCCTCAACAGGCAGATTGAGATATTTTTAAAGCTATAAAACAGATTCCCTCATTTTTTCGTTCATCTGAAGAGCATCAGTCATCGATATACATCCCATAATACTAATTAAGAAAATAGTTATTAAATCTGACAAAAAAAAACAAAAAAAACGTGAAAATAAATGAACCCACTGCACTCGTCTGCAAGTCTGAACAGGTAAAACATGAAATACAAAGTATTTTTTGGTCAAAAGCTTTGTTTAATAATTACTTGATTCAATATGGTTGATTGGTTGGTTGGTCATTGTGTTTTACAGTATATCAATCGTCATTGGTTCATTTTATGCAGAAGCCGTACATTTGTTTTGTAGACGATTGGTTGTAGATTAATTTGTTTTGTAAGCGTATATTTAAAAAAAAATTCTTTTCTTCACCTCAAACAAGGCATATTGCCACTGAAGTGTAAAGGAGGAAGAATTGCTGTTTTCTGGGTCGGAATCCATCCATCCATCTAAAGCTTATCGTTGGCTAATTTTTTGGCCTTGAAGTAGTATTTTTTTAGCTCCTTACACCAAGTGGCTTCATGCCTTGTCTGGAGCGATTTCCATTAAAAAAGTAAAACAAGAAAAGGGAGTTACTGTGATAGAGTCCAGATTTATAGTGACAGCCTGGGTGGGGAGTTGGGTAGCAAGATATTCATTTACTTTACATTTAAATTTCTGCATGTTGGTACGGTCAGAGGAACAGGAAGCAGGAAAGGAATTCCAATAGCAAATGGTTTGAGGAAAGAAGCTATTAGAGGAGAAAATATTCCGACATTTGAGGAACTCTGCAGTGAAGGGGTGGGATGTTGCTACTAGTCGGGGTCGTCGAGGATATTTACGTTGAGGGGGTTAGAAATGCAGTAAGTTCATCGAAGCGCAGTCCGTAGAAGTACTTGTAAAACAAACACAGTGATGCAACACTGCGACGATGCGACAGGGGCTGGAGATTGGCAGACAGTGCAGGACCTATTGGGTTCAGGACTCTTTTTGGTACCTTATCCTTGCATTCTTCCTCATCTTCTTTGACAATAAAACATTGGTTAAAAAATCCAACTCTGAAGACCCCTTTGATGTACTGATGGGAGCCTACGACAGTGCGGATATGTGCAACCTGATCGGGATTTTCATCTTACACTCTCTACAAACCAAGTTCCCTAATCAAGAGTTTGGTCTCTACCGAGACGACAGACTATGTCTCTCCCACACCAACCACGGTCAAAAACTCGACAGATTTAGAAAACAACTGACAGCATTCCTCAAAGAGCAAGGATTCAATATCACCATTGATACCAATCTCACAAGCGTAGACTTCTTAGGTGCAACCCTGGAACTAACTAACAATTCCACTCGACTATACCACAAACCCACCGAACAGCTCAGATATATAAACACCCAATCCTGCCACACATTCTTGTCTTTACCAAACATAAGCAAAAGAATCTCCGACATTTTATCCAGCTCCGAGATTTTCCAACAAGCTGCCCTATATTACAACAAAGCCCTCTGCGGAAGCGATTTTAAAGAAGAAATATTTTACAAACCCACCCAACTTACCAGACAACACAAATACAGTAGAAAAAGAAATATTATCTGGTTCACTCCCCCCTATTCCCTCAATGTCAAATATAACATAGGTAAACAATTTCTCTTATTAATAGATAAACACTTTCCACCATCTAATAAGCTTCATAAACTCCTTAATAGAAATACAGTCAAAACGAGTTATTCTTGTTGTCCTTCGATAGGATCCCTTCTAGCCTCTAAACCCACACTTCTAATCAATCCCCCAACCCTTGCTACTCATGCAGAAGAGGAGAAATCTGCCCCTAGGAGAGGTTACACAATCAGGTCCATAGTATACAAAGCCAAAGTCATATCCGGTGTAAACTCCAAGAAAGAAGAAATTTACATCAAAATTACTCAAAGAACTTTCAAAGAGAGGCTTTATGCCCACACTAACGCTTTCAATTATCTCGGAAAGAAACATAAAACCTCCCTAGCACCCACCATATGGGAGCTCAAAAAGTCAAGTACCCCCTATGAAATTAAATGGAGGATCATCGATAAACAAAAGTATTATAGCTCTATGTAGTGACGGCTCGGAAGGAGACAGTCGTAACACCGAGGCGCGAACCCACGCCCATTAAATTACGAGACTGAGAGGGTTGCATTATGCAAATTAGGTGTAGCAAGAAGGCTACATAAAAGGCAGTGTCTTTCGGATCGGTGTGAGTCGAGTAGAGAACGTCACGAAGATCGGATACGTTGGGAGAAGACGGAAGAAAAAGAAGGAAAAACGCGTTGCACGGTTAAAGGAACACAATTCACAACATACTATTACACTCTACATCCAGAAATTGCCTACTATGCACCACTGAAAAATTCAGGATCCTACAATAATCCTTTCATAATCTGTATGAACATCAAAACTGAGGTCTTCAAATAATGTCCCCACAGAAGAAAATTTCTACTTGCCAAATGGACTAACAACGAAAATACAGATAGTCCCTTCGATATATAAGTCTAAAGAACTCCACATCACATGTAAAATATAAGGCATATTTCCCCCATCCCACCCAAAGACTATTCCAATTATTATCAAATTAATTCCTTTATGCAATATAACACCCCTCCCTCGGATATATTATACTATGCTTACCATAACCACATCTCCACTACCAACCCAAATACAACCTACACTCGCACCCTCATACTCCATTCATTATTAAATACCTCATCATATTCAAAAACATTTCTAAACATATTAAGTATTACTCGTTACTAGAAGTATATTCATCAAATACCGTTAAATAAAAGGAAAACAAATATATGACCAAGATTTTAACCTTACCTATTCACACATAGGAAGGAAGGATGAAGGTAATCCGACGTAATGGGAAATGAAAAAGGAAAAACCAAAAAGGATGTTTTTTTTATATATTCATCAACGTTTAGTCTTTATTTGTAAGACTTCCTCATTTCCCATATATATATATATATATATATATATATATATATATATATATATATAAAAGAAACAAAATCCTCTGCTTAATTACACCTTTCTTTTTATTTTTTTTGCATTTTTCCAATAACCTTTTAATGTAAAAATCAAAAAGATCAATAAATGTTTCAGATGCATCATAAGTAATTTCAATTCTTCGTCAAATCATTTTCATGTGGAAAAAAACATTTTATATATATAACTGCTTGGGTAAATCTCGCCGCCGATTCACTATTTACATTTAAATTCCTCGCTATTTACTAACTAATTGGCTATGGCCGATGGGATAAGACCCTCGACTACGAATCAGTGGCGATTTGTGATCGGGGTTCGCGCCCACCGACCGTTGAGAATTAGTTCCTGCACTGAAGATTCCGTTAGCATGAAACATCGATGTCTGTAGGTATTAAAATAATTAATATTTATTTATTAATATTATTATATATATATATATATATATATATATATATATATATATTTTCAAAAATGTAATCACCTCGCTTGGATGCTTGAATAAAGCCGTAGGGTCGAAATAAATCATAGCACCGGTGATTATGTGATTCCGTGTTACTTTACTTTATTTTTGCTCTGTTTATTACAATGAGCTCTCATACTCGGATTTTCTATGGAATTTATTTCACTCTAACACACACACACACACACACACACTATATATATATATATATATATATATATATATATATATATATATACCCTGGATCCGTTGATCCGGCTTCTTCCTTCAAGGAGGAAGTATATAGGGAATATTACATTCACAAGTGGTCCCCAGTCGCAGTCAGGGGAGACGATTTTGACATTGGTCTTTGATTATGGTTCACCATATCGTGTGACCTAGCCCAAGATCGGTGAAAATGTGCTGCGATTATCAGAGATGCTGAACCTGTCTCGGGAGAAAGTCATCTCAACTCAACCACCAGTAACAAGTACAGGTAAGTAGTATGTTAGCTTTTGCAGTTTAGTTCTGTTTTTTGTTTTTTACAAGAAGAAGGGATCGCCGACCTCCTACATACAGTGTCTGGTATATTTGTTTAACTTAAAAAGGGGTCACCACTTATCAAGTTCAGATCCCACTCAGGTATAAAAGTTAATGAGATGGAATGATTGTCAGGACCAAGTTCGAATACTTTTGTGAACGGTTCTAGATAGGAACCTGCTGATATTGGCTTTAAAGACGACCGAGTTGTAATATGCAGGGAAGCAGTCCTGCAGCAATGTGTTCTATAGACGAGAAGTCCTTGCGAAGAAGCTCTGTTTGTGGAAATTTCGTTTAACGCTGGGCACGCCGAGGAAGAAAGGAAAGTTTTTTTGGCAGTTGTGGTAGGAAGACGAGTTTATTCCCAAATAGTCACCCATCTGGTACTGACCAGACTCAATGTCGCTTAACTTTGTGTGATTCAACGAGAATCGGCGTGTCGATGTAATTATGCCATATGCATGAGTCAATCAAAAGAAAAGCTCAAATTATTGTTGACAGTCATTCTAGTGGTGCGACTTTACCTTCGCGTTTGGGGACAAAGGACGAGAGGCGAGGGTCTATCAGTTTTGTGACGAGTGCACACGCAATCAATTTTGAATGAGTCACCTGTGGAGAGACAAAGCAATCTGCACATTCACTTTTCAAGCCCTTAGCAACAGGTGTCAATCAGCAGCTTAGAATGCAATCAGAAAAAACAAAACAAAGATCCTTTATGGAGGATATTTGACGACAACAACACCAACAAAAGAGTTGTGACTCCCATGAAACGTTACCGGAAGTCGAGGGTTTAGGGTTAGGTTTTAATACTCAGGAATCGATTTTCTGGTTTCATCTTAAGTTACTGATCCCTAATTATTTATTTATTTAATTATTTATTTATTTATTTATAACTAACTGTATCTCCCCGGCATTGCCTGGGAGTCTTTTTACTTTCATTTTTGCTTTTTTTTTTTAAACTATACCGTTTTATTAACCAAATTTAACCAAAATCTTTACCAAATTTAAAAAAAATAGAATTTTGAAAGTTAAATTGAATTATTACGGTCTAGTGTGGTCATTAAATTATTAATGGAATCAAATTGTTAGGGTTAGGGTTTGGGTCTAGTTTGGTCATTAAATTATTAATGGAATCAATTTTTTATAAAACTATAACAAATTTTTGTTAAGATATAAATGTTGCTTTAATATTTATTTTTTGTTTTTTTATGAAAATCGCTCCAGACAAGACATGAAGCCACTTAATGTAAGGAGATAAAAAAAAATACTACTTCAAGGTCAAAAACTAACGATAAGTGTTAGATGAATAGATTCTGACCCAAGAATTAGATGCAAATAGTTTTCTTTTAAGTTTCCATCATTTAATTACACGAGGATTTGTTAAGAGTTTTAAAACCAATTTAAATGACTATTTATTCGACGGTTTAAATACGTTCAAATTCCTTTCAGATTTTGAAGGGTCACAAAGTGATTCATTCTTTTTTTTTTCAACTATTAATAAAAGATTAAGATGGCTAACTGCATTCTGGTGGATTTAATTTCGTAATTAAATTAGACTAGTAATGATTGGCAAGGAAGCGGTCAGTCCTAGAAGTGGAGAAGTGACCAAGTGGTCAGCTTGAAAAGAGAAGGAGTAACCCGTGATAGAAAAGGTAAGTCTGAGAAAGGGAGCAGGGAGTAACACTGGATGCGGTCAGTAAAGAGAAGTGATAGTGTGGGGGGGGGGGGAGCAATCAATCCGAAAAGAGGAATTGTGACAAACAGAGGAAGCTGTTAGTTCAAGAGGAGGAGCAGAAGTAGTGTCTAGTGAGGTCAGTCGAGAAAAGAAGTCGTGACCAGCAAGGGGAGCACAAGTTTCACAGGGTCATAAAGTAATTACTTTTTTCAATTATTAACAAAATGATAAGATGGTTGACTTGTTTATGAATAATTATTTTTAAAAAAATTTTTTAAATTTCGTTTCAATACTTTTCTCCTATTGCATTTCTTATGTAAATAAATATTCGATTAATAATAAAAATTAAATAAAAAAATAATGATGTTTAATTGAAGTAAAGGTAAAAAAACAAACCCATGAAAAGCGGGCAGACAATTTCATTAAAATAGAAAATTTTTAGTCAACTGAATTGACCAACTTTCAATCGTTATTTTATTCATGTTAGTGGCCTATTCAATAAATTTATTTTAAACGTAATCTTATTTTATTTTTTCATCAGAACATTTGTTGCTTTTTGACAATCACTCTACAGGGTTTTATGTATTGCGTGTTACCAATTTAAGCTCATTGTTGCATCTCTCTCTCTCTCCCTCTTTCTCTATTTGTTTACCCTGACTATACATGTTCTTTACCAATTGCGTTTGGATGATTAACGTAGTCATTCCCTTAATAACCACGTCTGTTTTTCACTTTTTTTGTATATAACTCTTACATTTCCTTTTGATAAACTGTGAGAATAAATGTGTGTATAGATAGAAAGGTGAACCCAACTGCTTCTTAACTATTACTACTGTTGATCTTTCTTCCGGCCACCATGTGTAATCCACGATAATACACCATACAAAATGTCGACCGCCTGTTTGGAAAGAAACTCAAACACACGTGGTCACAACTAAAAAAAACGTGGAAATATCAAATATTCTAATTTTTCAGATTTAAAAACATAAGACTTTTTTTTTATCATGTTGTTTCTTTTTTAACAAAGGACTCGCAACTTATCAAGCCGAAAGACTACTCGAAGATAAGTGTTAATGGGATGGATGAATTGTAAGATGACTGATGAAGAATATTATGAGAAGATTTAAAATGATGAATGGAATGAACAAGCTGATTATTTATGACAAGTATTTGTTGATATTTGATTTAAAGAAGTCCATGTTGTAGTTTGCAGAGAAGCAGTGTCGTGATAATGTTTTCCACAGATGGAAAGTTCTTGGAAAGAAACCCTGTTCATGGAAATCTTGTTTGCTGTTATACACACGGAGGAATAAGGGGAAATTCTTTTCACTGGTGGTATGAAGATGAGTTCTTGCTGTGAGTGTCTTACAGGGAAAAACGAGAGATTGAAACTCAATCGAGCAGCTTCCATGGAAATAACGATAGAGTAGAGAAAAACTAGCAACGTTTCTTTCTGTGAGAAAAGGGTGTGATTGTAAAGCTTCCCAGAACATTTTTGTCTCAATTTGGCTCCTATTCTTTCTTGATTCTTTCTCGATCATTTTTTTCTTCTCATTTTTGAACCCAGTCTTTTTTTTTTATCACCTGTCAGATTAGTAAAACAAATCTCGACCTAAAAAAAAAAAGAAGAAAATAAAATAAATTCAAAATGGTCACGTGCTCTACTTAAATACAGTCATCATGAAGAAGGCTTGAAGCCATCAGATGTTATTACAGCAGATAACAGTTTGGCTTGAACGTTTATATTGACCTTAAATTGGCCTTGTAAAGGAACAAAAAACCGGGATCAAGTTGTTGTTTTTTATGACTTTCACTCATTTTCTTGACAGCAAAGAATCAATAAACATCAACTACACCAACCGAGTCATCCAAACGACACGCGCGGCTCAGTTTTAAGTCCTTTAATCTTTTCAATTGTCATTTAGTTGTGTTCATTACAGGACGATTATTTTGTACGTTTATTCAATCAGGATTTCGGTTTGAACAATGATTAATTTACAGCACAGAAGAAAGGGGGGATCAAGGCGACATTCTTACGATGCATCCATTCAATCTTAGTGTTTAGGGATCAAAATCCTATTTCAAACTTAAGCGTGACAGATTTAAACAAAATACTATTTCAAACTTGGGCATTTTATTTACCTCCTCTCCATGAGGTTAGACACAAGGTTTAGCACGCTCTGGCGAACAAAATATCCCTGAGCAGCCCCGTCAGCATTCTCCGGTAGTGGCTCCTAAGGCGATTAGCAATAAACTAATCTCTTCTCAAAGGGTGAGAAGGTAAAGCCTGGGAGGGTGGACCTCCTAGAACTGAACAGAACCATACCTCAGCCTGACAGAGCACAGCCAGAAGAAACAACAACGGCCAACCCTTTGTCGGACTGATTGTTGAGGATGTATCTTCAACTGGTACGAACACACCTACTCAAGTTGGGCCATGTAAATACTATTTTAAACTTAAGCATGACAGATCTAAGAAAATACTATTCTAAACTTAAGCATGACAGATCAAAGAAAATACTATTTAAAACTTAAACAAATTCCATGGAAGCATGTAATATCAGTTTCTCTACGAAGCTTCCACTAATAATAACAGGCAACACAAGTACATTGTTTCAATTTTGATCATCCATACATATCTAACATTAATCCAACATTCGTGTTTTCATTTTCATGTTAGGTATTCTTCTTTCTTTTTTTAAACAAATATCACAACACCGGATTTTTGGGGAGGGAATTTTTACTTTACGTAAGACGTTTTCTTTTCTTCTTTAGATTTACCTATTATAACCGTCCATTCTCTCTCTCGCCCTCTCTCTCTCACTCACCCACTCTTCCTTTATCTCACCCCTTCTCTCACCCCTTCTCTCTCTCACTATATATATATATATATATATATATATATATATATATATCTGGTTGAACAGGAGTGCCAACTTCTGTTTATTCCTTTTGTGATCCAATCTTTCTATTCGTCGAACGATAGATCTTGTACTATTAACCATGGAGTGTAGGAAATCTCCATATTTGACGCAAACGTTTTCGACCATCATTGGTCGTCTTCAGGCGGATGATTGATTGATGCAAAATTTCTATTCGAAGTGTAATGTTATCAACATCGCAATCCATCTTTCCTTCTGCCTACCTTATTTACCAACCTTATAGATTAAACAAACTCCATCTACCTTAACCCGGTCTTAGGTGTGACTATATCCGGTGGTGAGGCTCCTAATTTGGGAGCCTTGGGGAGTATGGAATCACCTCATGGCTGCCATTATTCTTAGGTCCACTCCAACCCGGATTGTTAATACGTGTCAGAGTAAGTAGAATCTATTGTTTCAAACGATTTACAAAGCAAATTAAATATTTGAAGATGTGAAGAACTTGGAACATATGACTCAGACTCAGGAACTCCCGCGTCCTGCGACACATGAGGCAGTCAAAGTAAAGCATCGTTTTCCACCTGAAGCCAGATCCACAGCGTCCCTCCAGCTTCTTCCTGTTGCGATCAAATCTCTCTCGATTGTTTGCTTCCAGTTCATTTTTGGTCTTCCTCTTCTTTTTCCATCAAGGTTCCACTGAAGCACTTGGTTTGAAAATCTCTGGAGCCAATGTTAGGGCATGTCCGAGCCAGCCTAGATGTCGTTTGCATATTATTGACGATGCCACCTGACTTACTGGTTGGTAATTCGGTCCTCATTATATGGGAGGCGGGTCTGGAAAGTGACAGTCTGCGAGAGGGAGAGTGCAATGGAGAAAATATCTGTGCACTTACCAGCTGCATCTGCATAGTTCAAGAATCCAAGCCAATTATGGTGGTTGACATTAAAATCCCCAAATGCATATATTTGGGTGCTCGGGTCTAGTGAGAGTGCTGCATCTCTGCTATCAGAGGCAAAGTTAGGTAGTGTACAGTTCTGGGTCGAAAGAGAACGGTATATGAAATATAAGTAACTCACGCTGTGTTCTAAGGTTAATCTAAAGCACATGTAGGTTTGATCATTTGATTCTAGACTATGTTCTCTAGTCAAGGGGAGGGTGTTCTGAACATAAAACCCAAGTTCGTGCATATGTTTGTCAGAGTCTTTACGGTAGAGTGGGAGATATCCAGTCATGCCAAATCGATCTAAGGAGATGGAGGCATGTAGGTTGGTTTCACTTAGTGCTAGGATATCTGGGGAGTTTTCTAGGAGAAAGGATTCTGGTTTTAAGTCCTCTGACATTTGTGAATGCAAGCTTCAAGAGTGGAGGTGAATGTGTTGTATGTTGGGCATCTGGTTTGATTGTGTTGTTTTTACTTTGTACTGTCATTTTAGTTGTTTGATAGAGTGGGGTAGGCAACGTGGGTGTTTGTTTGATGCCAGTAAGCTCACACAAATAGACTATTAGCCGGCCTTGATCCATGTGGTTGTGGCCCCGAGAAAGTTCACTGGAGATAAGTGCAGGGTCCCTTTCCATGCGCGACATGGCACGTACAGTTACCCACGATATCATACACCTGTTGATGGAGCAGCCGCTCTTAGCGCTACCTAAGAGTTAGGGCTCCTGTACTCCCGTTTTAATATTTCACGCTTAAGTTAAGGTCCCCTGTTTTTGTTTCACTGTTAGATACTTGAATCCCCTTTTTTTTCTTTCTTTTTTTTCTTGAATTTTCCAACGAATGCTAAGTCTGCGATATCTTGGATTTAGTTAGTTTCTCTGGGAATTTAAACTGCATTTTCCTTCTTTTTTTCTTCTTTTGTTTAAAATGACACAAAGCTTATTTAGACTATATATATATATATACATATATATATATATATATATATATATATATATATATATATATATATATATATACCCTTGTTCACCCGAAACAAGGCATATTGCCACTGAAGCATAAGGGGCTACTGTGATAGGTATCAGATTTATAGGGGCAATCTGGGTGAGTATTTCTGTCCGCAACATGTTTGTTCACATTACATTTAGAGATGGTTTGAACAATGTGGAAGTTTGTTGGATGTCAAAAACAAGATGCACATCAGTAGACAATTAGCCAAATCAGTATCTAAGGGGTTGTGGTTTCGGTAAAGCCTATCGGAGAGAAGTACAGGGTCCCTTTCCATACACGACATGGTACTACAGTCATCCCTTTATTATACACTATTGATAGAGCAGCCGCTCTTAGCGCTACCTAAGAGTTAGGGCTCCTGTACTACCAGTCAGAAACAGCAGCCAGACAAGCTGTCAAGCTTGTACCCTCAGACTGTAAGAACAAGAGCGGCCCAGACTAGGCTTACATCGAATATGTTGCTAAGGTTGATGAAAAAAACAGTTGCATCATTCTACCGCTCCAGAAAGTACCTGACTCCTGATGCAATCCTCTACCTGTATAAGAGTCAGATTCCGCCTAAGATGGAGTATTGCTCCCACATCTGGGGAGGTGACATTCAGAGCACCCTTTGTCACCTCGACAGCGTATAGAATTGACTTCACAACCTAGTGGGGGATGATTTCTTCTCTTCAGCCCCTTTCTCACAGAAGAGATGTTGCTAGTCTTTCTCTACTCGGTATTTTCATGGTAGGTGCTCTATCGAGCTTCAATCTTTGGTCCCCATTTTCCCTGTAAAACATTTACAGCAAGAACTCGTCCCTCTACCACCGCCTGCAAAGAATTTTCCTTTCTTCCTCTGTATACTTACAAGCATACAGAATTTCCATGAACAAAGTTTCTTTCCAAGAACTTCTAAACTTTTTATACATATATTTCCCGTATGCGTACCTCATGTTTTTAGACAACCCCAAATTCATGACAATGTCGTACAATTTTATCTTTTCACTAAAATAGAGGCAGCCATTTTGTTTTTCGGCCTTGTTGTCTTGTGCATGAATCTAGAATCACTTCGTTAATTAATAGATACTTTTAGTTCATTAATATCTAAAATTGGTAAGAAGTTGCTCTTGAGACAGAGGGGCGGAGGCGGGGAGGATCCTTACCTCAAATGGCCACCCTCCCTCTCAGATCATCATTATTTCATCTGATTAAAATCATCGACACAAGTAGGCGTTTCTTCAAACAAATTTAATTGGAAAGTTTCTGTCCAGAGTTTTAAGCAGTTTATTTACCGTTTGGATGACTGTCCTCTTCATCTTCGGGAATTTTGCTGACTTCTTGTAAGAGAAAAAAAAAAATAACAACGATTAATTTTATCCCCTTCTTTTAAATCTTGTAGTCAAGGCAATCAAGAGGTTTTTGACGTGCTCTGGGTAAACAGTCTCATAGGATCAAGAGTAGGGTGCTTATGCAGTTTACGGACCGGGCTATTTTTTAGATAGGATTTTCAAGTTAAATTCAATTTTTACGGTATCTTTTGTTTATCAAATTGTTAGGTGAAAGTACAGAATAGTTAATCAATCTTCCACCTCCTCAGGTTAAGAATGGGTTTCTAAATAATAACGTTATTATTTCAGCCCGGTTTGTAAACTGCATAAGTACCAAGAGTAGAAAGTTCAATATCAGGTCGGGTCTCACCAGAGTATCTATAAAATTTGAAACGGTCTTGTTTTTCCACTGGAGTGATTCATTCCTAGATTTAGAAGTAATTCAGTTTTAATTTCAGGGCAAAGAGGGGGGGGACAAATAAGAGAGAAATAAGAGAAAGAATAGAGAGAAGAGAGGGGTAGAGAGAGAAGAGAGGGGTAGAGAGAGAGAGAGAGAGAGAGAGAGAGATAAACGCAAAGAAGGAGAAAGAGAGAAATGAGAGTGAGAGAGAGAGAGAGAGAGAGAGAGAGAGAGATGAGAGAGAGAGAGAGAGAGAAAGAAAGAAAAGAAAAGTAGATATAAAGAGGAAAGGTTGCCATGGTGATGATCCTCTTGCTAGAAGTGGTCAGAGATGAAAGTCAAGATCTGCAGAAAAACCAACCCTAAATGTCAACACTTGTGGCACCAACTGAGGCAGCAACGCACGCCGTAAAAACAAGTTACAAGGCGATCAGCATTCACGTCCATAAAGAGGAGGGTCCAAAAATATTAGGGTCAAGCGTAATTGACCGTTTTTTTTTTAGGTCAAGCTTTCATCTTCTTCTACAGTCATCGAAAGAGTTTCGTCGTAAAAAATTCAGCAGACGACTTCTTCCTGGCTTGTCTTCCAGCCTTGTACTACGAGATTTCAAACAAATTGTATTGAGAAATTGTATCCAGAAAGCAATGAGAAACTAAATATCCCTTAACATAACTTTTAATCTTAAAAGCAATTTAAAAACAATCCTCCTAGTGGGAACAATAGGAAACTATATAGTTATCCACCTAGCGGCAGTGAAACGAAGTAAAGATTTTATCTAAGGGAGATAATAATATAATTTATAACACAAATAAACAGTCTTCAAACTACATTATCAGTAAGAAGTAATAGTATAGTTTCGGCTTTAGACAGTATAGATACTACAAAATTACCATTAGTAATCTTATATTTATATAAAACTCAATGTCTGTGTGTAAGTGTGATGTTTGTGTGTTTCCTATAGAAAGAAAGGTTAGACAATCTGTATAAATCTAAAAGTGTATTCTTATGTAAAATTTACGGGGGGAAGGCAATAGAAGTGTTCCCAAATCTCTAAGTGCACCCCTAAGGGGGCGTTGAAGGCATAACCTCCTTATAACTTCAAATATATTCTATTTTTTTATGAAATTTAAATCATATGTATAACATTTTCTGGAGAAGACAATGGAAGTGGTCCTGAATCTTTAAGTGCCCTTCTAACCTCAAGGAGCTATGGGGGGCCGAACCTCCTTTAAAACTTAAAATATATCATATTTTGATGAAATTTTAAGCATATGCATAACATTTTCCGGGGAAGACAATGGAAGTGGTTCCAAATCTCCAAGTTCCCTCCTAACCTAAAGGAGCTATAGGGGCCGAACCCCCTTTAAAACTTAAAATATATCATATTTTGATGAAATTTTAAGCATATGCATAACATTTTCTGGGGAAGACAATGGAAGTGGTTCCAAATCTCCAAGTTCCCTCCTAACCTAAAGGAGCTATAGGGGCCGAACCCCCTTTAAAACTTAAAATATATCATATTTTGATGAAATTTTAAGCATATGCATAACATTTTCTGGGGAAGACAATGGAAGTGGTTCCAAATCTCCAAGTTCCCTCCTAACCTAAAGGAGCTATGGGGGCCGAACCCCCTTTAAAACTTAAAATATATCATATTTTGATGAAATTTTAAGCATATGTATAACATTTTCTGGGGAAGACAATGGAAGTGGTTCCAAATCTCCAAGTTCCCTCCTAACCTAAAGGAGCTATGGGGGCCGAACCTCCTTTAAAACTTAAAATATATCATATTTTGATTAAATTTTAAGCATATGCATAACATTTTCTGGGGAAGACAATGGAAGTGGTTCCAAATCTCCAAGTTCCCTCCTAACCTAAAGGAGCTATGGGGGCCGAACCTCCTTTAAAACTTCAAATATGTCATATTTTGATGAAATTTTAAGCATATGCATAACATTTTCTGGGGAAGACAATGGAAGTGGTTCCAAATCTCCAAGTTCCCTCCTAACCTAAAGGAGCTATGGGGGCCGAACCTCCTTTAAAACTTCAAATATGTCATATTTTGATGAAATTTATATATCAAATTTATGAAATTCCTATCATATAAAATTCACTGGAAGTGGTCACAAATTTCTACGCTACCCTCTGTGTGTTGAATATCTGCGTATCCTCACATTTAAGTGACCCATGGAGACAGGACCCCCTTTAAATCTTCAAATACTTAATACTATAAAAGTATGTTGCCAAAGAAGTCATCATACCATCATCATGATATTCGGTTTAACGTCCATTTTACATGCTGACATGTGTTGGACGTCTTTTAAAAGTTGATTTCCAGATTAACCTATCTCTGGACAGGTCTTTATTTATCCCTCTTACTCTCAAGTCCATGCTTATTACTTCCTCCCAGTGTTTTCTTTAGCCTTCCCTTGTGAACTGGACCTGCTACTTTAACTGTTCTACATCTAGTAGTAAGGTAACACACCCAAGAATGTTTATCCATTGAAGTCCTCTGTTCTGCACACATCTTCCTATACTGCCCAGATTTAATCTTCCTCTGAGGTCATCAGATCTAAACTTGTCTGTAAGACTCACATTACACATTCATCGCATCATTCTCATATTATTTCTCTCCATGCAACGCATGTCCTCAACTCTCACTGGCCAGATTTCACTTCTATAGATCATCACACTGCATCAAGAATCATAATCAAAAGTCGTCCTGGAAACCAGACAGATAACATCTATTATTATTATTATACTAAAGCTGAGTCAATCAATGTTTGTTTCCCTAAGGCTTTTTTTCTATATGCTTTAATGATACAAAATACATGCTAAAATATGCCTTAGTTATGGGATTGAGTAATGTTTGAAAAAAAAATTCCGTTTTAATTCTTCAAATTAGCCGTAATTTATAATTAACTGAACAAGTCACCATTCTCTCTCAGCTATATATGTATTACTCTCGCCCTCTCTGAGTCTATGTTGATTCAACCACTCTCTAATATTTCTTAATGTCTCTGTGAGTATTTAAAGAAAGAGTGACTCTCTTTTTTCCAACTAATTTACATAGTGTGTTCGTACACACCATAAACACGTATGTAAATTAGATAGCAAAATAATAGATCGCTTTTCTTCTATAGTATCCATAAAGGAGAATATAGAAGTAAAGAGACTTATTATTTTTAGTTATGCAAGAAGAATTTTATAAGAGATATGACGTCACAGTTTATGAATTTTCAAATTAAATCAAAGTGGGACAAATAGTGGTAGGAATTGCGACCCATCGATAGAAATTACATTAATTACTTTAAAGGTTTTAATTCATTTAGTAAAGTAGTTAATCCTCATTTTTCCAATTTCTTGCTGATTACTGCAATTCTTTACTCGTTTTATTAGTTTTTTTACTCTACTTTGTAGGCCTTAATATCTCAATATTACATTCCAATTTCTGCTGCCAAGTTCTGAGTACAATATTACGCGGACTGACGACCTGGGTGTCCCAAGTTCGAATCCAGTCGATTCCATGATACTATTTTCACTTAGGGATGTTGGCAACCATTACGTGGTCCCTCCTGCGAGAATGCCAACACCAGAATCAAATCGGTCAACAAAATTGTACTATTCGGATGATATACGAATTTACTTAGTTACTAGTACAATAGTTAGTATTACTAGTAGTAATATTTACTAGTACAATTTTTGGTTTGTTTCTTGAAAAAGTTCAGATTTTTACAGCACAGTTTTCTGGCACTGAATATTATGAATCGCGTGAAGCTAAACACAACGTGGGAAACGTTTTCAAAAAACATTTCTTAAAATGGATTCTTTGATGAACAACATAAATAACTTGACCTGCAAGAAACGGAGAAAGGAGAGAAAAATGAGGAGCGAAGATTGGTCAGCAGAAAGGTTTGTTGAAAGGTCAAATCAGAAGGTGAGTAGAAAAGCGTTTGACATAATTCAGACTCAAAGTGTCCATAACTAATTTGGGACAAACGAAAGAATAAGAGGTCAAAGGTCAAGCTTATAGTTTGTTGCAATCACAAATTAAGGTTATTAGATCGGCAGGAATTTAAAACAACAATAAATGTGAAGCAAAAGTAGAAAGTATTGGTCGCCATATTGAGAGTTTGAAGACATTAGAGGTTTAAGAAATCACAAGAACGGACGGATCCATTCTGAAAAGGCATCCTTCAATCTGTGCATTTAGCAATGGAGAGATGGTCGTTGTGAAGTGGATAATGATTTAGACCAACGACTGGATGCGCCAAGTTCGAATTGTGTCGGTTCCATAGCACCACTTTCATTACATATGTTGGCAACCTTCATGTCGTCTCTCCTGATTCTCAAAAGAACTGAAGAAATGCCAACAACAGGTTCAAGCCAGTCAAAAATCGTACCGTGCTTATTCATATAAATTGAATTTTTTTCATTTAGTAACGAAAATGCTATTTCAAATTGAAGCGTGACAGACCAATGGACTGACAGAGCGACAGATCCTCATACAGAGATGCTTAATTACATGGGAAATAAAATGTGTCTATTCAAACTGCTGGTTCAGTGATGAAAAATCGATTTTAAATTGGAGCGTGACAGACTGACAACTGAGATCATTCAAAACTTACATGACAAACCGACTGACAGAGCCTCTTATTGTAGATGCTTCGACGCATCTACAATAAGGTGCATCCATTGAACTTGTTTATTCTCTGATGAAATGCTATTTCAAATTAAGTGTGACTAACCAACAAAAATGCTATTTCAAACTGAAGCGTGACAGACCAACGAAAATGCTATTTCAAACTGAAGCGTGACAGACCAACGAAAATACGATTTCAAACTGAAGCGTGACAGACCAACGAAAATGCTATTTCAAACTGAAGCGTGACAGACCAACGAAAATGCTATTTCAAACTGAAGCGTGACAGACCAACGAAAATGCTATTTCAAACTGAAGCGTGACAGACCAACGAAAATGCTATTTCAAACTGAAGCGTGACAGACCAACGAAAATGCTATTTCAAACTGAAGCATGACAGACCAACGAAAATGCTATTTCAAACTGAAGCGTGACAGACCAACGAAAATGCTATTTCAAACTGAATTTCTAACTCTTGCTATCACACCAGCATCAACTCTTCCCTGTGCTACAATGGTATCACCAAGGTAACAACATTTCTGGACAACAAAAAGGGAAGGAATTCCATGGTAGCAATGAAGAAACACGAAAGAATCGGTAAAAAGGGAAGGAATTCCATGGTAGCAATGAAGAAACACGAAAGAATCGGTAAAAAGGGAAGGAATTCCATGGTAGCAATGAAGAAACACGAAAGAATCGGTAAAAAGGGAAGGAATTCCATGGTAGCAATGAAGAAACACGAAAGAATCGGTAAAAAGGGAAGGAATTCCATGGTAGCAATGAAGAAACACGAAAGAATCGGTAAAAAGGGAAGGAATTCCATGGTAGCAATGAAGAAGCACGAAAGAATCGGTAAAAAGGGAAGGAATTCCATGGTAGCAATGAAGAAACACGAAAGAATCGGTAAAAAGGGAAGGAATTCCATGGTAGCAATGAAGAAGCACGAAAGAATCGGTAAAAAGGGAAGGAATTCCATGGTAGCAATGAAGAAATACGAAAGAATCGGTAAAAAGGGAAGGAATTCCATGGTAGCAATGAAGAAGCACGAAAGAATCGGTAAAAAGGGAAGGAATTCCATGGTAGCAATGAAGAAACACGAAAGAATCGGTAAAAAGGGAAGGAATTCCATGGTAGCAATGAAGAAGCACGAAAGAATCGATAAAAAGGGAAGGAATTCCATGGTAGCAATGAAGAAGCACGAAAGAATCGGTAAAAAGGGAAGGAATTCCATGGTAGCAATGAAGAAGCACGAAAGAATCGGTAAAAAGGGAAGGAATTCCATGGTAGCAATGAAGAAACACGAAAGAATCGGTAAAAAGGGAAGGAATTCCATGGTAGCAATGAAGAAGCACGAAAGAATCGGTAAAAAAAGTGCTTAAAAAAAAATCCTTAGAAAAATAAAAGAAACAAATCAAATCAGAATTGTCTCTCAAAGCCGACCATTCTAAAATATTCAGCTTGAGCCTTTGTCCAGTCAAAAACTGACCAGAGTTATTATTTCTATTCAAATCATCTTATTTGATCCAAGCAGGCAGGATTAAAGTTTATTTGTCATGTAAAGATGATGTTTATTATTCATAGGATGAACCCTGTTATTATCGCAGCCGGTTGACCGCAATCTGCATGCTTGATGAGATTATTCCGATCCTTGAATAAAGATGAGTGCATTTCAAAAGACAATAGTAACATAAAAACTCTTTGGCTGCTTTTGTCTGCGAGTTCAATAATTCCGACTAAGGTTGACCGAAGACGTTGGCATTGCGTGGAAATTGTCTCTTCTCTGGCAAAGATTTCACATGACAAGAGACCAAAGACAAATGCTAGAACATTCAAAATAATAAAGAAATGATAATAATTATGAAGAAAATTACTGTCATACCAATGATCGTAGGAACACTGGGAGCAGTTCCGTAAAACCTGGAAAAATACTAAGAGAAATTGGAATCAAAGGAAGGATTGACACCATACAACGCATGACACTGATGAAAACAGCTGAAATATTAAGGAAAACCGTTGAGTGTGGAAACCAACGCACATAACCAGATAATGTCGTCCAACCAGAGACGAGTTGAGATAGAAATGAAACAAAAATATGATACCTATAAATGTCTGGGAGTTCTGGGAGCGGACGCCATCGAATAAACAAAAATGAAACAAAAGATTGGAAAAGAAATACTCAAAGAGAGAACAAGAAAACTTCTTGAAACTAAATTATATAGTAGAAACATAATAAAAGGAATAAATCAGGGCAGTATCCCTAATTCTGGACCCTTCATAAGCTGGAGAAAAGAAGAACTCAGCCACCTATCAAAGAACTAGGAGACTAATGCCAATGCACTACACCTAAAGGATGATACTAACATCAGGAGAGTAGACGGTGGACCTCGGGTTTACTTTCGGCAGCCTCGTAACTCTCGCTTCCCTTATTTTGTTTTCTAGTCCTCACATTCTATGAGCGATGTTTCTGACAAAGGGAGAACACTTATCGTTGGCTAGTTTTTTACCTTGAAGTAGTAGTATTTTTTTAGTTCCTTACATCAAGTGGCTTTATGCCTTGTCTGGAGCGATTTCCATAAAAAAAAACTATGTAAAAATAAGAAGGGAGAAGAGGGTTGGTTAGTATATAAGATTGCGTGGATAATACGATAAAAGAAATAGAAAAATATATAACCTAAAATGCAGAAAGGCTGATTACCACCGCCAAAATGAATAATACGAAGAGCAGTGACACTGGAAATAAGAAAAGAGGGGGAGGATGAGGAGGGAGAGGGGGAGGGGGGAGAAAAGCAAAAAGGTAAGAGAAGAAACAACATGGATGATTTATAAAACTGGCCAAAGAGATGCATGAACACACATGGACATGACTACGAGAAGGACACTTGAACAGAGAAACAGAATCGCTACTGACAGCTACACAAAACTATGTGATCAGAACGAATTATATAAAAGCCAAGATAGACAAGACCCATGAAAACAGCAAATGTAGACAAAGAGACGAAACAGTAAATCAGATAAATGAATGCAGCAAACTATCCCCAAAAGAATACAAAACAACTGTCTGGGGAAGTTCTGAAAAACCTGGAAAAAAGACGTGGAGAAATTGGAATCAATGGGAGGATTGTCACCATACAATTCGAGGCACTGATGAAAACAGCTGAAATATTAAAGAAAATCCTCGAGTGCAGAAACCAATGCACATAACCAGGTAATGCCTACCAACCACAGGTGTTAAGTTGAAATAGAAATAAAACAAAAATATTATAGAAAGAACACTACACGAATCCAAGAGAACTGAAACTGTCATAAATTCCATAATCTAGAACTCCCCCTTCTTCGCCTCCCACACCCCACGCACAAAATGGTGGCACCAGCCTCGGTTGGCACCACGCAGGATCGTTGTGAAGAATCAAGGACAACAAAAAGACGGAGGAGGGAGAGCAGCGTTCAAACCTCCTCTGGAAGGGTGTGAAGAGTACTGGAACCTTGGGGAAGATTATTTAGAAATCAATGGTAAACGGCGGTTGCGATAATACAAAGTCATTTGCAATGGTTATCGAAAGAGGTGGAAAGTGCTGAAAATCCGAGGAGACTTGTTGTCACTCAGACTCCAGGGAACACCACCGATTAGTATCAGTGAGCAATAAGTGAAATGACTCACACGAGAAATAGTACATAAAAATATAAAAAATAAAAATAATAATTAATTAAAATAAAATAAAAAATAAATAATAATAAAAATAATAAAAATAATAATAATAATAGAAAAAAAAATAATAATAAAATGATAATAATAAAATAATAATAATAATAAAAAATAATAATAATAATAATAAAAATAATAATTAAAAATAATAATAATAAATAATAATAAAAATAATAATCAAAAATAATAATAATAAATAATAATAAAAATAATAATCAAAAATAATAAAAATAATAATAATAATAATAATAATATAAATAATAATAATAAAAATAATAAAAATAATAAATAAAAATAATAATGATAATAATAATAATAATAAAAATAATAATAACAATAATAAAAATAATAATAATAATAATAAAAAAAATAATATAAAAAAATAATAATAATAATAAAAATAATAATAATAATAATAAAAATAATAATAATAATAATAATAATAATAAAAATAATAATAATAATAAAAATAATAATAATAATAATAATAATAATAATAAAAATAAAAATAATAATAATAATAATAATAATAATAATAATAATAATAATAATAATAACAACATACAATATTATCAAGACAGAGGAAGGAAATGTGAGTAGATATTAGGACGTAGCATTCGTAATCAAGAGAATCCACAGAGGCTCAAAAGTGACAGTGATACCCATTGTAATCAGTGCACCTGGAACCGATTCAAATGGCATAAAGGTTTGGATCTACCGGAATCTCTTTCTTCTACTAATGAGTCACCATTTAACAAGGCGAAAAGCCAGTCGAGGATAAGGGTTAATGAGATGGATGGATTGGCAGTTGAATGATGAAAAATATTATGAGAGGATTGAAGACAACGAATAAGATGAATAACATTTGAGGAATTATGAAGACGATTAAGTATTGGAGATGTACAGTCATCAAGCATCCTTGGAACAACTCACGGACTGCGAAAAGTGACGTGTCTCTTAGCTGCAGGAAGTAGCCAAGAACTGGCTCAGAAGATCTCAGTAGAACCTTGAATAACAAGAGATGATAATATTTCTATTTTTGCTGTTAATTATTTCATGAAGGTATTCCAAATATTAATAGAAACAAATTTAAGTGAAGGCAATATATTTTTTACGTTTATTTACCACACAGAATCAGGTCAGATTCCACTGCTTGCCTATGCCATTTTGATCTCTTCAAGTTGACCGATTTTTGATGCCGTTTGCAATCAATAATTTACTCCAAAGATATAAAGAATTTCAGCACGAAACAAAGCAACCAGGTACAGATTAAGGGGAGGGAGGTCAAAGAAAAGACAATTTTTTTTTTTAAGATATAAAAAAGTTTTCAAGCATCTTCAGGATTTACTAAACCAGTTGATTTATTCAGTTAAATTCAAGGAATTCATAGATTTCACTTTTTTTTTTTTACTTTAGGATAAACTCGTATATTCGATTAAAGTTTAATTTTTATTTTATCTTTTCTATTTTTCGTACTAAAAGTTTTTCTCTGATAATTTTTTTGATCCATGCTTTAGATGAGTCAACAAATCTCTATTAGTGGTTCTGTTCGTTCGTCAGTACAGCCTGTCCATCAGTCTGTCACACTATAACAAGCTCTAAACGTCGGTCTGTCACACTTCAATTTTCATCACTAAAATCGCAGATTGAATGGACACCACTGATTGTAGATGTGTCCACGCATCTAAAAAAGAGGTTCTGTTTGTAGGTTTGCTATACCTATGTTTGAAATAGCAGTTTCATTGGTCTGTCATGCTTAAGCTTGAAATATCAGTTTATTGGTCTGTCATGCTTCAGTTTGAAATATCAGTTTCATTGGTCTGTCACGCTTCAGTTTGAAATAGCATTTTCATTGGTCTGTTATGCTTAAGCTTGAAATATCAGTTTATTGGTCTGTCATGCTTCAGTTTGAAATAGCATTTTCGTTCGTCTGTCATGCTTCAGTTTGAAATAGCATTTTCATTGGTCTGTTATGCTTAAGCTTGAAATATCAGTTTATTGGTCTGTCATGCTTAAGTTTGAAATATCAGTTTCATTGGTCTGTCACGCTTCAGTTTGAAATAGCATTTTCATTGGTCTGTTATGCTTCAGTTTGAAATAGCATTTTCATTGGTCTGTTATGCTTAAGCTTGAAATATCAGTTTATTGGTCTGTCATGCTTCAGTTTGAAATAGCATTTTCGTTGGTCTGTCATGCTTCAGTTTGAAATAGCATTTTCATTGGTCTGTTATGCTTAAGCTTGAAATATCAGTTTATTGGTCTGTCATGCTTAAGTTTGAAATAGCATTTTCGTTGGTCTTTCACATTTAAGTTTGAAATAGCATTTTCATTGGTCGGTCATGCTTCAGTTTGAAATAGCATTTTCATTGGCCTTTCACATTTAAGTTTGAAATAGCATTTTCATTGGTCGGTCAAGTTTCAGTTTTAAATAGCATTTTCATTGGTCTGTCACGCTTCAGTTTTAAATAGCATTTTCATTGGTCTGCTATGCTTCAGTTTTAAATAGCATTTTCGTGGGTCTGTCATACTTCAGTTTGAAATAGCATTTTCATTGATGTTTAAGATTTAAGTTTGAAATAGCATTTTCATTGATCTTTCAGATTTAAGTTTGAAATAGCATTTTCATTGATCTTTCAGATTTAATTTTGAAATAGCATTTTCGTTTGTCTGTCATGCTTAAGTTTGAAATAGCATTTTCATCACTAAAAGCTCAGATTGAAAAGCATTCGAAATCTTGATGCTAAGGATTAAATGACAAACACCATGAGAAATTTCTTTAAAGTTTACAGCAATTAAAAGAAAGTCTCTTTAGCAAATTTGTCATCTCAATATGAAGACAATAATGTTTTTTTAGAATCAATTATTGTCTGTAAGAAGGATAGAATCTGAAGAAGGTTTTCCAAGCATCATTCAAGTAATCTAAGAATTGTTCGCTTCATCTATTTTAATCAAACCACTTTTTTTCTTTTTTGTTTAAGAAATTCCAATTATTTGACCAGCGTCGTAAATAAATGGAAAACATTTTCTCTTTGTCTCAATTGAAAAAAAAAAAAAAAAAACCCACAACACTTTAAGATGATCGATTGGAAAAATGACTGGAAATTTTATTTGATTTGTTGGAAAATTTTAAACATTTTCGGAATTAATGAGAAAAGAAATTTTGAAATGATGACACCAATCTAAACTTATTTTCTTTGGTTAATGTATATTAAAAGGTTTGGTAGACTTTTTAAAGGTCAAATTATATATATATATATATATATATATATATATATATATATATATATATATATATATATATATTTCATGATAAATGCCAGGATACTGAAATGATATGCCCTTAATAGGGTTAAGATGAAAATTTATATACACTAAATGTACAAATGCAAGGAAATTCTCAAATTTTTACACTTTTATTGTCATTAATTAAGAGTATGACTACATATCAACCAAACCATTTCATTATCACATCACTACAGTATAAATCTCTATGCATGAGTGGATGAAGTGTGTGAGGTGCGCTGAAGAAAAATTCCTACCAGTAAAAAACATAGCCCTGTTGTGCTCGCATACCCTTAATGACAATAAAAGTGTAAAAATTTGGAAATTTCCTTGCTTTTGTACATTTAGTGTATATGAATTTTCATCTTAACTCTATTAAGGACATATGATTTCAGTATACTGGCATTTATCATGGAATGTCACTACTTTTGTAAAGCCTATGCCTCAATATAATGGTCATTTTTAAGGTTTTTTGGAATTTTCTGGAAAGCTAAGGTATACGGTAAACTGAAATTAAAATGCCACCAACTAGACTCTAGAACCTCTATCTCTGCCAAAAATCAGCTAAATCCATCAAATAGTTGATGAGATACAGGGTGGCACATACGTACGTACGTACGTACATACGTACGTACGTACACACAGATAACATAATTTCATGATTGAACTTTCTGGATCTCTGGGTTGCCTTGTCTAATGATGCTGAAATTCTACACACTTATAGAACCTATAAAAAAAAAAAATTTTGTGCAAAGTTTTAACTAATTTGGTTTATTGGTTTTTGAGTTTATGATTGATCAAAGAAATGAGATTTCTAGCATAGGCCGTTTTTGAAGTCTATTAAGGAATAGAGTGCTCTCGCGCCTCCCTTGATATATATATATATATATATATATATATATATATATATATATATATATATATATAAATAAATATAATCTGTTTCTTGGCTAAAAATAATGAATTTTTTCACATTGACAAATACAAAATATCATAAAAAGGAAAGACAAAATGTGTGAAAAGAAAAACGAAAAACAAATTTTAAATACAGGAAAAAATCATCAAAGAAAACAAGAGATTTTACCAGTTTCGTTCGGATCCATGAACGTCTTCAGAAAAATTGAAGATTTTAAATTTATTCGATAACGGTAAAAACATAGCAAAAACATATATATAGGTTTTGCTAGTATATATATATATATAGTCTCGGAAGTTTCCTAACCATTAAAACTATATATAAAAAAAAAAACATTTTAGTCCCAAGTCATTCGGTGGAAAATCACTTTTATAAGTCAATTTACTTTTAGCAGCTACTATATTAGCTTGCTTCCAAAGATTTACGCTAATCTTAACATTATTTAAGGGATCATCAGTTGTTTACCATGAAAAACTGTTTCGGGTAATTTATATATATATACATATATAAATGAAGGAGAATGGAAAGGAATTAGAGAAAGCAAAAGCCAAATCAAAATTAAATTCAAAAGTTCAAAGTTATAGCCGGCTTTCTCAACTGGGCAGACTTTAAATATTCTCGCTGCCCATTTTTCCCACTTTTAAACACTTTCCTTTGTCATCTCTGCCCGGGAAGTATCTTTAATGGCGAATATTTTCCATCTTAATCTCCTCTGACGCCTGCCTGCATCATCGAATGTACCTCTTATTGGACTTTTTACCCTTTTTGGATTTTCTATTTTCGCCGTACCTGAAGTTGTGGCTTCTTGGAATTTAACTTTGAAACCTCTCTCATTACTTCTCGTGCCTCTAACGACCTACCTATCTACATCTTATTCTCTCCGCTGGACTCTTCGACACCGGACTTTTTGGCAATCAGACATTTGCTTGCACCTTGGCACAGTTTTGCCCTGCGTTTCTTTCCCTACAACTTTTATTTTATTTTTTCAAATTTTAAATCTTGGCCATTGCCAACTTATCTATCCCAGCGACTTCCTCTGATGATAAGATTTTGATCTTTGAAAAGCCTGGCTTAAGGAAAATTTAACTTGAATAAATTGCCTTTTTGCGGAATATACCTTGCTTTGAACTTTTGAATTGAATTTTGATTTGGCTTTTGCTTTCTCTAATTCCTTTCCATTCTCCTTCATTTCTACCTGCTCTATCCTGGATATTGAGCTGTATACTCTTCACAATAGGGTTTTACCTTTCCTAAAAGTTCGCTTTTAGTACACCTCTTTATTTAAGCTCCTACTTAGTTGAGCTTTTTCCTCCTATTTGTGATATGTTCAACAAGGAATTCCTCCCGCTTTCGGCAAAAAATATACCCATTCCCTCAAATGAAACCTATATCTGCAAGCTTATCCAATCTGTGAAGAAGTTCATCACTAACGTTAGATGGAAAGCATTTCACCATGACATGAACCACAAAACCTCCTCCCACCAAACTGACTCCAGCAATTCCTCACTTTCTACCCACTTTGGATCTACACTACCTATGAATTTCTCTAGGGAACTGAAGAAATTGGAAAAATCAGCTGCCTCCAGGTACGGTCTCAAAACCTCCTCCTTCCCTAAACAAAATGAACACCTCAATAATTTCGAAAATGACCTATTTGACCTCATTAGTCGCATTAAATTCAAAAGACACAATAAACACCTCAATCCCATCATCAAAAAAATCAACAAGTTTACTAACAATATTAAGAAACACCCAGATATAATTGTCCCAGCGGATAAAACTAAGAATTTTTACAAACTGAAATATAGTCAATACAAATCCTTAATCTACAAAGAATTAAATAAATCTTACAAAAGCACATCTTACGATACCCTGGCTAGTATAAACAATGAGGCTAAATCCATACTAACATCTTTGAATGTCCTCAACTACACAGAAACTTTAACCCCTGCAATACCTAGATTTACCTTGAAGGACCATAAAAATAATTTCCAAGAAAACCCTACCATCAGACTAATATGCCCCTCTAAATCCGACCTAGGCATCATAAGCAAGAAAATCTTGGATAGAATTATCCCTACCTTGAAAGAAAAAATTCGTTACACTCTTTGGCAATCCTCAGATGAGGTTACTACCTGGTTCCTTAACCTCATTGATAAGTCTAAACCTAACTTGAACTTCATAACATTCGACATTAATAATTATTACCAATCCATTTCCCCTATCTTACTTAACAAAGCATTAATCTTCGCCAAAAATAATTCTGACATTACTGACATAGAGATTAAACTAATAATATTAGCCAGAAGATCCCTACTAGAATTTGATAATAAGCTTTGGACTAGGAAGGACACCCCCAATAACTTTGACATTACCATGGGGGCCTCAGACTCTGCCCAGGTCACTGACCTGGTAGGTTTGTACTTGATGAGAGAATTGGGGTTTAATTTTGGACACTTACAGGGTGGGTTGTATAGGGACGATGCCCTGTTTGTATCTGGGGAGAGATCGAGACAATATAACAACACTATCAAAAACCTGCATAACTTCTTTAAAAACTTTGGTTTGACCATTACAGTGGAACCCGAGAAAAGAATATCCAACTTTCTTGACCTTACATTAGATCTTAACTCGGGAACCTTCAGCCCATACCATAAACCTAACTTAACCCTTTTCTACTTACATAGCCTATCTAACCACCCTAAATCCATCATAAACTCAATAGTCCCCTCAGTATCTAATAGAATCTCTAAGCTATCTGCGAATAAATCTATCTTCGATCAAAATTCTAGCTTTTACAATAATGCTTTGCTTAACTCAGGCTACAATCACAAAATTAAATATAACTGCAACCCCCTTACTCAAGTTAACAAATCTTCAGGCATTATTACACACAACATGACCACACACAGAAATAAAAAGTTTAACTCATCAGCACCTAAGATAATCAAAACACCCTCTAATAAGCACATAGGAACTAAAGATATTGATAATCGGGTAGACCCACATTCGCACAAACAAAGAAAAAAACTTAGAAGAAAGAATAACATTTGGTTTAATCCACCTTTCAGCAGTAATGTTAAAACCAATATACCTAAAGAATTTTTCCAAATCTTAGACAGATCTTTTAAGCATCCCCACAGATATAGCACTATCCTTAATAGAAATTCTATTAAAATATCATACTCTACTATGCCCAATATTGAACAAACTATCATAACCTCTAACAATAGGAAAATCAAACATATCCAACAACAACCACCCACCACATCCCTCACCACTTGTAACTGCCGTAAACCTAGAGATTGTCCCCTTAACAACAACTGTGTACAGAAGGACGTAATATACGCTTGTACTGTTAAACAATTCCCCCGCTCCACCAATGTTGTGAGTAATCACAGTTCCCATACTCCACCCGAACTCCGGATCCCCCCGCAACCCCAATCCGCTTCTAATCTAAACTCCCGCTTATACAGCCATACCTCTAACCAAGCACCCCCAATAATAGATAGTGCTCATGGGCCAACTCACATTTCCCCCATATCCGCTCCACCCCACTTCTCCAAACAACTTTCCTCACATAACTTGGATCTCCAAACCCAAATCTCTTCTAATACCATTAGCAATCTCAATGCAACTATAGCACCACCCTTCAAGATACACACATATATTGGGGCGTCCTCTTTCCCCATTAAGACCCGGATCTCTAACCATATATATTCCTTTAAAAATAGCAGCGATAACAGCACAGGCACTTCACTTTCCAATCTAATTAGAAACCTCAATCTTAAAAATACTCCCTATTCACTTCACTGGTCAATACTTAAAAAGTCCAAATCATATACCCCTGGAGCATCCCATTGCCAACTTTGTACTCTGGAAACCTTTATGATAGCTACTGCTACTAAATCTAAAAATATTATTAATTCTAAGAATGAACTTATCTCCAGTTGCAGGCATAAACGTAAATTCAGGTATAGCAACCATAATAATCCCCCAGACACCCCTCCCCATTTGATTAAATACCCTCCCTTCATCTCGGATTTTCCCTCCTTACATCTCGAATCCCCTTTCTGATAGTTCTAATTCCTGTTGTTCTATAGTCTCTACTTATATCTCCCTCATCCCTTTAACCTTCTCTTAACTTAATTAAATTACCCATAAACTCCGTTAGCTTCACATTTCCCTTAGTTTTAACACCTTTCTTCCATTACCCCCTAAATCTTTCCACTTATCCTCCTTAACTGTATAACTTTATTTGGCTTTCCATTTTCTTTCCCGTTTAACTTCTTTTAATGCATTCGTCCGCTTCCCTTCAACACTTCCTTTCTTCATTCTTTTCCCTTTCAACGTGATAACTAACCCACTCTATTCATATTATATCCTAGCCCTTTTATTTACTTGTTGATTAGCCTTACTACTCCATATCCCCTTTGCACACCTCGATATTGAACTCCTAACTGTTTCCACTGTGCACTCTAATTATTCTTCCCCTCCTGTTTTTTCTTCTAAATAATTCTTCTCACTCTTTTAATAGCCTCGATTATTCCCCCCTTGTTTTACTTCGCCCTTCGCACATCTCTCTCAAACTACTCAACCCCCAACCCGCCCTCGCTCTACATCTTTTAACCCCCATAGTATTTACTTTTAACTGCGATCTCCACTCTCCCTCTGGCTTAATCCTTTGTCACTTCTTTAACCTTGTATATCTCTTACTTCTTCCGGCCTTCACTAACCTATTTAACAATTTTCTTAATTAACCTCCATATAACTTTTTTGAATAAAATTTCAAAGTTTATATTTTCCCATATCTATTTGAACTAGCATCCCATAACTGCTTATTTACTTCAACCCATATTTTTTCCACCTTGGAGATTCCCATTCCGGATATCCTCTCGAGGTCTTGTTTTCCTTTTTCTTTTTCCTTATTCTAATTTTCATTCTTGAGCTCCAATCTTATCGACTTTTCCCTCATTCTATTATTAGTATCTTATTTTTATTATTTTTATTATTTTTTTATTTTTTATTTTTTATTCTTTCGGTCAATCCTTAATTTTCCCTGCGAGCTTAAGATTAATCTTATTATCTATTTTTCATTCTTTATTCATTTATTTTCTTATTTCTACTTTTTATACTATTTTTCTCTTTATTTTTTATCTTTACTCTTTTAATTTTTAACTCATTTTTCTAGTCCTACCCTTCATATATATTTTGCCTCATTGTTTATATCTAAGGTCATTTGATTAAACATTTAAGCCCCGAACTCTGTTCTTATACATATTCTGATATTTTAACCCCTTATCCTAACATTCGTTAACTTACCCCCACTCCTTTCTTCCCCTTTTCTAGTTGAATCCTAATTCGCGCTAACTTCCAATTTCAACTTTATGTTTCACCCCCCCCCCACTTTCACACTCTTAGTTTTATCCGCATTCCTTCACCGCATCGCTCCCTTTCTCCTCCCCCCTCTCTTTCCTCGTACCCGTCCCTCTCTCCTCCCACATACCCCTTACCCATTTCCTCCCTTGCCTACTGGTCGCATATTATATTCTTGTTTTCACTGTCTTTGCTTTTCTTCATTTATAGCCGGCTTTCTGAACTGGGCAGACTTTAAATATTCTCGCTGCCCATTTTTCCCACTTTTAAACACTTTCCTTTGTCATCTCTGCCCGGGAAGTATCTTTAATGGCGAATATTTTCCATCTTAATCTCCTCTGACGCCTGCCTGCATCATCGAATGTACCTCTTATTGGACTTTTTACCCTTTTTGGATTTTCTATTTTCGCCGTACCTGAAGTTGTGGCTTCTTGGAATTTAACTTTGAAACCTCTCTCATTACTTCTCGTGCCTCTAACGACCTACCTATCTACATCTTATTCTCTCCGCTGGACTCTTCGACACCGGACTTTTTGGCAATCGGACATTTGCTTGCACCTTGGCACAGTTTTGCCCTGCGTTTCTTTCCCTACAACTTTTATTTTATTTTTTCAAATTTTAAATCTTGGCCATTGCCAACTTATCTATCCCAGCGACTTCCTCTGATGATAAGATTTTGATCTTTGAAAAGCCTGGCTTAAGGAAAATTTAACTTGAATAAATTGCCTTTTTGCGGAATATACCTTGCTTTGAACTTTTGAATTGAATTTTGATTTGGCTTTTGCTTTCTCTAATTCCTTTCCATTCTCCTTCATTTCTACCTGCTCTATCCTGGATATTGAGCTGTATACTCTTCACAATAGGGTTTTACCTTTCCTAAAAGTTCGCTTTTAGTACACCTCTTTATATACATATATATATATATATATATATATATATATATATATATATATGTATATATATATATATATTGAAGCATGATTGAATACTACAGAGTTTTCTCTTTTTATTATCTTCTGTGTTATCGTCTCGACGTGGCAAACAAGTTTTCTGGTTTCGGGTGGTAGTTTGAACATTATGGCTCCGATCATTGTTTCGTCGGCCATCACTCAAGCGCTTTCGATCTCACAATCGTCATCAGGAGTTGTGTCTTATTTTTCCTCTTCGTGCTGTTATCATTTGCATAACCGGATTTGGCTCACTTTGTTATCCCGGATGTCTGTTTACAACCACTTGTTTGTGATACCCACTGTTCCCTTTCCACCACAGACACAGCACATAAGTCGGCGGAGCTTCAACAGCAGCTATCACCAGAGGCAGTGAGCAATTCATTGTTTGTATCAGCTCCACTACAATATATTTCTATGTATGTGCGGTTATGTTTATATATAGGCGAGCCGTCGTCTGAGTTTTTCAAGATGCATGAATTTCTAATCAGGTCTCAAATTCAAAGCTTAAATCTCCAAATAGCACAAGTTATGATTTCGAAAGCGAATCATTTGCATAACCAGATGCAGTTCACTTTGTTGTCTTGGACGACACCAGAACTTTCCATTCAAATTCTTAATCATTTGCATAACCAGATGCAGTTCACTTTGTTGTCTTGGACGACACAAGCACTTTCCATTCAAATTCTAAATCATTTGCATAACCAGATGCAGTTCACTTTGTTGTCATGGACGACACCAGAACTTTCCATTCAAATTCTAAATCATTTGCATAACCAGATGCAGTTCACTTTGTTGTCTTGGACGACACAAGCACTTTCCATTCAAATTCATAATCATTTGCATAACCAGATGCAGTTCACTTTGTTGTCATGGACGACACCAGAACTTTCCATTCAAATTCTAAATCATTTGCATAACCAGATGCAGTTCACTTTGTTGTCATGGACGACACCAGAACTTTCCATTCAAATTCTAAATCATTTACATAACCAGATGCAGTTCACTTTGTTGTCTTGGACGACACAAGCACTTTCCATTCAAATTCTAAATCATTTGCATAACCAGATGCAGTTCACTTTGTTGTCATGGACGACACCAGAACTTTTCATTCAAATTCTAAATCATTTGCATAACCAGATGCAGTTCACTTTGTTGTCATGGACGACACCAGAACTTTCCATTCAAATTCTAAATCATTTGCATAACCAGATGCAGTTCACTTTGTTGTCTTGGACGACACCAGAACTTTCCATTCAAATTCTAAATCATTTGCATAACCAGATGCAGTTCACTTTGTTGTCTTGGACGACACCAGAACTTTCCATTCAAATTCTAAATCATTTGCATAACCAGATGCAGTTCACTTTGTTGTCATGGACGACACCAGAACTTTCCATTCAAATTCTAAATCATTTGCATAACCAGATGCAGTTCACTTTGTTGTCTTGGACGACACAAGAACTTTCCATTCAATTTCTAAGTTCTTACACTTTATTCATTCTACATTTACCATAACAGTCACTCTATTTAAAACTAAAAACTGGTTTGTTGAAAAAGGAAAATTTTAAACATTAAAATGGCAGCCATTTTGTGAGACAAGAAAATTATTTTCTATCTTCATGCTAAAAAATCTTTCAAACTTCTTTCACATCTTTTAATTTTACTCTGAAAAATCATTTTTCGCTCAACTTCACTTTTAGTTTATTCGGAAATTAATAAAATGTTCGGAAATGGAATCCGTATATTTCAAAGGATTCAATTCATACTTTAGACGTATTAATAATTCACAAATCAGAAAGATTTACTGAAGTGGAAAGACAATACAAAATGCAAGTCATATTTTTAAAACGCTTTCAGAATTCTCATTAGAATTATTAATAAACTAACGGCGTCATTTTACCGTCATTTATTTTTTTAAACTATGCCGTTTCTTTTTACAAAATTATTTTTTTCTAATTCAAAAATAGAACTTTTCAAGTTAAATTTAATTATTACGGTATCGTTTGGTCATTAAATTATTAATTGAACCAAATTGCTATAAAACTATAATTAATTTCGGTTAAGGTAATGTTAATTAATCTCTATTTATAAAAGTACTAGAAGAATAATTAATTCCCTGGACAAGATAGTTTTGCACCACTTCTATATACCCGTAAAAAGATTAAAATCAAGATATAATGCTGCTAAATATTATGTCTAGAATCCTTATTCCAATTTTTTGATCAAAATCTATTACACGATTTTGATTCTAGAAAATGTCTAAAATTTAAGGCTTAAATATAAAGGGTCTTAAAAAGAAATTGAAATTCAGGGAATCTTGCTTAATTGGTGTCTAATGAGTATGGAATCAATACAAATCTGAAATATTTGAATTTTCAAAATGGAGGCTGTGTCCATATTATGCTCCCTGAAAACCATTTAAGATACTTCAAAGAATATGAAACTTGTTGAATATTTATTAATTGATGTCTAATAAACATTGTTAAAATTTCACAAAAATCTGAGGTATCTAAAATTTCACTTTGCTCGTTTTGAATAAAACTAAATAAACTAGATATAGCCCACATTTCCCACCCTTATGCCTAGCAGCTGTGTTACAAAATTCATAATAATCGGTTAATTAGATTAGGAGTAAATTCTATATATATACTTCAGCTTTTTTTAAATCATTTTTATTTTTTTTATTTTTATTTTTTTTTATGTATCTTTTATTCCTATATAATTTTATACGCTAGCTACCATATCGCAGAATGGTTCTTGGGTGTAGCGTTTAAAAAAAAAAAAAAAATAAATAAATGATAATAATAATAATAATGATATTATTATTATTATTATTATTATTATTATTATTATTATTATTATTTATTTATTTATTTATTTTACTTATATAGATATTAGTGAAATTAAAGCTGAATTATTTCTACATTTGATCATCGGAGAAGTGGTCGTTAGATCAGTGCCACTGGAGAGCCATGAATTTTATAACTATCCTGTTTTTAAATCTCGGAAACAGTTACATGGTAAACAGCTGATGATCCCCGTTTAATATTTCACGTTCAAGTTAAGGTCCCCTGTTCTTGTTTCACTGTTAGATACTTGAACCCCCTCCCTCTTTTTTTTATATATTTGTAAATTTTCCAGTGGTAAGTCAGCTTACGCAAGTGTTAAGTCTGCGATATTTTGGATTTAGTTGGTATCCCTGGGAATTTAAACTGCATTTTCTTTCTTTGTTTAAAATGACTCAAAGCTTCTTTAAACTATATATATATATATAGAGAGAGAGATTCTTTAAATTTGATCTCTCTCTCTCTCTCTCTCTCTCTCTCTCTCTCTCTCTCTCTCTCTCTCATATATATATATATATATATATATATATATATATATATATATATATATATCTAACTTTACATAAATAGAGATTGGATGTAAATAACTTTTTTATGTACTAACGAATCACAGCTTATCAAGGCCCAAAAAGCCACTCGAGGATAAGGGTTAATGAGTTTGTCAAGTGAATGGTGAGACAACACCGTGAGGATTGATAACGATGGTTGAAACTTGGCAAAATTTGATTATTTAAGAGGACGGCTCAACAAGAATTTATTAATGCGCAAACTATTGCAACTGCTTCAATAGAAAGAAAGAAAATAATCAGCAACCGACTATTTGACCTAGTTTCAGTAACAATGAAAGTAATTTTTTCTGACTTCTCTCCATCCACCACTGCACAAATTTGGTCCCTGGTGATTCTAAACTGACGAATGCATATACAATTATTTTTTTTTAAGGCACTAATGAATCACCACTTATCAAGGCGAAAAGGCCACTCGAGGATAAGGGTTAATAAGTTTGGACGTGATGATTGGTAACGATGGTTGAAACTGGGCAGAATTTGATTATTTAAGAGGACAGCTCAACAAGAATTTGTTAGCATTGGACTTGAAAACGACCATATTGTAGTCAGCTGGGAAGCAGCCCCATGGTATTGTGTTCCACAGACGATTAGTTCTTGGAAAGAAACTCTGCTCATGGAAGTTCCGTTTAGTTTTAGGTACACAAAGGAAGAAAGGAAAATTATTTACAGTGGTTGTAACTAGACGAGTTTTTGCTGTGAATGTTTTATGGGGAAGCAGAGATTGGAGCTCAGCGAGCACCTACCATGAAAATAACGATAGAGTAGAGAAAGACTAGTAACCTCTCTTCTATGAGAAACAGACTGTAGCAAAGAGAAGAAGACACCCCTCCACTAGATTTCGAAGTTGGTTTTGTACTCTGTCAAGGCAGAAAAGAGTGCTCTGAGCGGCACCTCCCCAGATGTGGCAACAGCACCTCCCCATCTTAGGGCGTATTTGACTTTCATACAAGTAGAGGATTGCATTAGGAGTGAGATACTTTCTGGAGCAGAATGATCCAACCATTTTTCCAGAGACCTTAACAACAAATTTGATGTAAGTCTTCTATTTCAGGTCTGGAGTGAAGGTCAGTCTTAGAAGCTTATCAAAGCCGGGGGCTTCCTCAAGGAGAGAGCCATTCATTTCAATTGGGGCAAAGTGAGGATCCGAGCGTTGGTGGAGAGAAGCTTGGTTTTAGATGTATTAAAAGTAACCAGACATCTTTTTCCTCGTAGTACAGTGTGCTCCAGAGAGAGAAAATCAGAAAGATCTTGATCATTAATGCTCTTCCAAGTGTTTCCATAGATGGTTGTGTCATCTGCATAAATTACAACGAATGATCTTAGAATGTGATTTGGGGGATCATTGATGAAGATAAGGAAGAGGGTTGAGCCCAGAATGCATCCTTGAGGCACACCAGTATTGATACTATGTGCTTCAGAGTTCTGCCCATCAACGACTGCTTTTATAAACCCAGCAGAGAGAAAGAATTTGATCGTTAAGAAGACATTTCCATATATTCTATAGCTAGCAAGCTTGTGAAGTAAACCTTTATTCCAAACCCTATCAAAGGCCTTTGATATGTCAAGAGCTATTGCTCAAGAAACGAAGCCCCCCCCCCCCGGTCAATAGATCTACTGATACTGTGTGATACTACAATCAGCACGTCAGCTGTTGATCTTGCAGGACAAAATCCATATTACTTGTCACTGAATAGACTGTTTTTGTTGAGGTGATTGACAACTTCTTGGCGCACAAGAGACTGATTGGTCCGTACTGAGATGCAGAAGACCGATCTCAAGTATTTTGAAATACTGGGTAGACTGATCAGGTTTTTCAAGGTGATGAGAAGCATTTCTTCTTTAAGCAACAATTGAACATCTTTGTAAGGATAGGAGCTAGTTCCGGTTGCAGCTTCTTAAGCACTGATTGGAATGTTGTCATGACCAGTTATCTTGCTGGTATCAAGGTTCTTAATAAGATTGACAACATTCCAGATAGATAAATGGATGTTGCTCAGATTGTTTACAGTTATAGGGGAAAACTCCGCAGGTACCTGTACTTAGTATAGCATTCACCCTAGGCAGGTTGAACCGGCTTCCTCTGAAGGAGGAAGTTTCTAGGGAGTATCAAATTCACAAGCGGCCCCCAGTCGATCGTATATCCTGGTTAGGGGAGATGACGATGTTAGGTTTTTGCAGTTCTTGCTGTCATTGTGTTTCAGTTCACATTTGGTTATGTAAAATCTTTTTTTAAAAGGAAGAAACAAGTGCAAGGAATTATTTTTAAATATCAAAACATTGAAATTATAATTTGCCAATCAGATTCGTCATCAGATCTAAGCCTGTCTTTAAGACTCACATTACACATCCATCATATTAATGCTCATATAATTTCTCACCATGCAACGCATGTCCTCAACCCTCACTGGCCAAGTTTTATTCCATGCATTATCACACTGCATACATATGCCTGATAGATTCTTCGTTTGGTTGACAGAATCAGTTCGCAATGGCATTTGATTACGTAAAAATCTTCTTTTTTTTAAAAAAAAGGAAGAAATTATTTTTAAATATCGAAACATTTATAATTTGCCAATTTCTGCTTCCTGTAATGTAAAACAGACTTAATCATTTGCATAAAATGATGGCTTGACCTTTGGAAAGCATAAATATGTTCAGTTCAAAATTCAAATGATAGCAGCTTTTCTTCCCACGTGTCATCAAATATTTTTCATTTGAAATCTCTATGTTAATAAAATTGTGTGACCACTTCTCGTCTGTCAGTGTATGTGTGTGTTTCTCACCTCTATGTGACCTATGCATTGCTAAGCTTGACAGACAAAATAAAAAGTAAATAACTCAAGACAAAATAAAAAGTAAATAACTTCAGACAACATAAAAAGTAAATAACTTCAGACAACATAAAAAGTAAATAACTTCAGACAACATAAAAAGTAAATAACTTCAGACAACATAAAAAGTAAATAACTTCAGACGAAATAAAAAGTAAATAACTTCAGACAACATAAAAAGTAAATAACTTCAGACAACATAAAAAGTAAATAACTTCAGACAACATAAAAAGTAAATAACTTCAGACGAAATAAAAAGTAAATAACTTCAGACAACATAAAAAGTAAATAACTTCAGACGAAATAAAAAGTAAATAACTTCAGACAAAATAAAAAGTAAATAACTTCAGACAACATAAAAAGTAAATAACTTCAGACAACATAAAAAGTAAATAACTTCAGACGAAATAAAAAGTAAATAACTTCAGACGAAATAAAAAGTAAATAACTTCAGACAACATAAAAAGTAAATAACTTCAGACGAAATAAAAAGTAAATAACTTCAGACGAAATAAAAAGTAAATAACTTCAGACAACATAAAAAGTAAATAACTTCAGACGAAATAAAAAGTAAATAACTTCAGACGAAATAAAAAGTAAATAACTTCAGACAACATAAAAAGTAAATAACTTCAGACAACATAAAAAGTAAATAACTTCAGACAACATAAAAAGTAAATAACTTCAGACAACATAAAAAGTAAATAACTTCAGACAACATAAAAAGTAAATAACTTCAGACAACATAAAAAGTAAATAACTTCAGACAAAATAAAAAGTAAATAACTTCAGACAACATAAAAAGTAAATAACTTCAGACAACATAAAAAGTAAATAACTTCAGACAAAATAAAAAGTAAATAACTTCAGACAACATAAAAAGTAAATAACTTCAGACAACATAAAAAGTAAATAACTTCAGACAAAATAAAAAGTAAATAACTTCAGACAAAATAAAAAGTAAATAACTTCAGACAACATAAAAAGTAAATAACTTCAGACAACATAAAAAGTAAATAACTTCAGACAACATAAAAAGTAAATAACTTCAGACAAAATAAAAAGTAAATAACTTCAGACAAAATAAAAAGTAAATAACTTCAGACAACATAAAAAGTAAATAACTTCAGACAACATAAAAAGTAAATAACTTCAGACAACATAAAAAGTAAATAACATCAGACGAAATAAAAAGTAAATAACTTCAGACGAAATAAAAAGTAAATAACTTCAGACGAAATAAAAAGTAAATAACTTCAGACGAAATAAAAAGTAAATAACGTCAGACAACATAAAAAGTAAATAACATCAGACGAAATAAAAAGTAAATAACTTCAGACGAAATAAAAAGTAAATAACTTCAGACAACATAAAAAGTAAATAACATCAGACGAAATAAAAAGTAAATAACTTCAGACAACATAAAAAGTAAATAACTTCAGACAACATAAAAAGTAAATAACTTCAGACGAAATAAAAAGTAAATAACTTCAGACGAAATAAAAAGTAAATAACTTAAGACAAAATAAAAAGTAAATAACTTCAGACGAAATAAAAAGTAAATAACTTCAGACAAAATAAAAAGTAAATAACTTCAGACGAAATAAAAAGTAAATAACTTCAGACGAAATAAAAAGTAAATAACTTCAGACGAAATAAAAAGTAAATAACGTCAGACAACATAAAAAGTAAATAACTTAAGACAAAATAAAAAGTAAATAACTTCAGACAACATAAAAAGTAAATAACTTCAGACGAAATAAAAAGTAAATAACATCAGACGAAATAAAAAGTAAATAACTTAAGACGAAATAAAAAGTAAATAACTTCAGACGAAATAAAAAGTAAATAACTTCAGACGAAATAAAAAGTAAATAACTTCAGACAACATAAAAAGTAAATAACTTCAGACAACATAAAAAGTAAATAACTTCAGACGAAATAAAAAGTAAATAACTTCAGACGAAATAAAAAGTAAATAACTTCAGACAACATAAAAAGTAAATAACTTCAGACAACATAAAAAGTAAATAACTTCAGACGAAATAAAAAGTAAATAACTTAAGACAACATAAAAAGTAAATAACTTCAGACGAAATAAAAAGTAAATAACTTCAGACAAAATAAAAAGTAAATAACTTCAGACGAAATAAAAAGTAAATAACTTCAGACGAAATAAAAAGTAAATAACGTCAGACAACATAAAAAGTAAATAACTTAAGACAAAATAAAAAGTAAATAACTTCAGACAACATAAAAAGTAAATAACTTCAGACGAAATAAAAAGTAAATAACTTCAGACGAAATAAAAAGTAAATAACTTAAGACAAAATAAAAAGTAAATAACTTCAGACGAAATAAAAAGTAAATAACTTCAGACAAAATAAAAAGTAAATAACTTCAGACGAAATAAAAAGTAAATAACTTCAGACGAAATAAAAAGTAAATAACTTCAGACGAAATAAAAAGTAAATAACGTCAGACAACATAAAAAGTAAATAACTTAAGACAACATAAAAAGTAAATAACTTCAGACAACATAAAAAGTAAATAACTTCAGACAAAATAAAAAGTAAATAACTTCAGACAACATAAAAAGTAAATAACTTCAGACAACATAAAAAGTAAATAACTTCAGACAAAATAAAAAGTAAATAACTTCAGACAACATAAAAAGTAAATAACTTCAGACAACATAAAAAGTAAATAACTTCAGACAAAATAAAAAGTAAATAACTTCAGACAAAATAAAAAGTAAATAACTTCAGACAACATAAAAAGTAAATAACTTCAGACAACATAAAAAGTAAATAACTTCAGACAACATAAAAAGTAAATAACTTCAGACAAAATAAAAAGTAAATAACTTCAGACAAAATAAAAAGTAAATAACTTCAGACAACATAAAAAGTAAATAACTTCAGACAACATAAAAAGTAAATAACTTCAGACAACATAAAAAGTAAATAACATCAGACGAAATAAAAAGTAAATAACTTCAGACGAAATAAAAAGTAAATAACTTCAGACGAAATAAAAAGTAAATAACGTCAGACAACATAAAAAGTAAATAACATCAGACGAAATAAAAAGTAAATAACTTCAGACAAAATAAAAAGTAAATAACTTCAGACGAAATAAAAAGTAAATAACTTCAGACGAAATAAAAAGTAAATAACGTCAGACAACATAAAAAGTAAATAACATCAGACGAAATAAAAAGTAAATAACTTCAGACAAAATAAAAAGTAAATAACTTCAGACGAAATAAAAAGTAAATAACTTCAGACGAAATAAAAAGTAAATAACTTCAGACAACATAAAAAGTAAATAACTTCAGACAACATAAAAAGTAAATAACTTCAGACGAAATAAAAAGTAAATAACTTCAGACGAAATAAAAAGTAAATAACTTAAGACAAAATAAAAAGTAAATAACTTCAGACGAAATAAAAAGTAAATAACTTCAGACAAAATAAAAAGTAAATAACTTCAGACGAAATAAAAAGTAAATAACTTCAGACGAAATAAAAAGTAAATAACTTCAGACGAAATAAAAAGTAAATAACGTCAGACAACATAAAAAGTAAATAACTTAAGACAAAATAAAAAGTAAATAACTTCAGACAACATAAAAAGTAAATAACTTCAGACGAAATAAAAAGTAAATAACATCAGACGAAATAAAAAGTAAATAACTTCAGACAAAATAAAAAGTAAATAACTTCAGACGAAATAAAAAGTAAATAACTTCAGACGAAATAAAAAGTAAATAACTTCAGACAACATAAAAAGTAAATAACTTCAGACAACATAAAAAGTAAATAACTTCAGACGAAATAAAAAGTAAATAACTTCAGACGAAATAAAAAGTAAATAACTTAAGACAAAATAAAAAGTAAATAACTTCAGACGAAATAAAAAGTAAATAACTTCAGACAAAATAAAAAGTAAATAACTTCAGACGAAATAAAAAGTAAATAACTTCAGACGAAATAAAAAGTAAATAACTTCAGACGAAATAAAAAGTAAATAACGTCAGACAACATAAAAAGTAAATAACTTAAGACAAAATAAAAAGTAAATAACTTCAGACAACATAAAAAGTAAATAACTTCAGACGAAATAAAAAGTAAATAACTTCAGACGAAATAAAAAGTAAATAACTTAAGACAAAATAAAAAGTAAATAACTTCAGACGAAATAAAAAGTAAATAACTTCAGACAAAATAAAAAGTAAATAACTTCAGACGAAATAAAAAGTAAATAACTTCAGACGAAATAAAAAGTAAATAACTTCAGACGAAATAAAAAGTAAATAACGTCAGACAACATAAAAAGTAAATAACTTAAGACAAAATAAAAAGTAAATAACTTCAGACAACATAAAAAGTAAATAACTTCAGACGAAATAAAAAGTAAATAACATCAGACGAAATAAAAAGTAAATAACTTCAGACGAAATAAAAAGTAAATAACTTCAGACGAAATAAAAAGTAAATAACTTCAGACAACATAAAAAGTAAATAACTTCAGACAAAATAAAAAGTAAATAACTTCAGACAACATAAAAAGTAAATAACTTCAGACAACATAAAAAGTAAATAACTTCAGACAACATAAAAAGTAAATAACTTCAGACAAAATAAAAAGTAAATAACTTCAGACAACATAAAAAGTAAATAACATCAGACAACATAAAAAGTAAATAACTTCAGACGAAATAAAAAGTAAATAACTTCAGACGAAATAAAAAGTAAATAACTTCAGACGAAATAAAAAGTAAATAACTTCAGACAACATAAAAAGTAAATAACTTCAGACAAAATAAAAAGTAAATAACTTCAGACAACATAAAAAGTAAATAACTTCAGACAACATAAAAAGTAAATAACATCAGACAACATAAAAAGTAAATAACATCAGACGAAATAAAAAGTAAATAACTTCAGACGAAATAAAAAGTAAATAACTTCAGACAACATAAAAAGTAAATAACTTCAGACAAAATAAAAAGTAAATAACTTCAGACAACATAAAAAGTAAATAACATCAGACGAAATAAAAAGTAAATAACTTCAGACGAAATAAAAAGTAAATAACGTCAGACAACATAAAAAGTAAATAACTTAAGACAAAATAAAAAGTAAATAACTTCAGACAACATAAAAAGTAAATAACTTCAGACGAAATAAAAAGTAAATAACTTCAGACAACATAAAAAGTAAATAACTTCAGACAACATAAAAAGTAAATAACTTCAGACAACATAAAAAGTAAATAACATCAGACGAAATAAAAAGTAAATAACTTAAGACAAAATAAAAAGTAAATAACTTCAGACAAAATAAAAAGTAAATAACTTCAGACAACATAAAAAGTAAATAACTTCAGACAACATAAAAAGTAAATAACTTCAGACGAAATAAAAAGTAAATAACTTCAGACGAAATAAAAAGTAAATAACTTCAGACAACATAAAAAGTAAATAACTTCAGACAACATAAAAAGTAAATAACTTCAGACGAAATAAAAAGTAAATAACTTAAGACAACATAAAAAGTAAATAACTTCAGACAACATAAAAAGTAAATAACTTCAGACAAAATAAAAAGTAAATAACATCAGACGAAATAAAAAGTAAATAACTTCAGACAACATAAAAAGTAAATAACTTAAGACAAAATAAAAAGTAAATAACTTCAGACAAAATAAAAAGTAAATAACTTAAGACAAAATAAAAAGTAAATAACTTCAGACAACATAAAAAGTAAATAACTTCAGACAACATAAAAAGTAAATAACTTAAGACAACATAAAAAGTAAATAACATCAGACGAAATAAAAAGTAAATAACTTAAGACAACATAAAAAGTAAATAACTTCAGACAACATAAAAAGTAAATAACTTCAGACAACATAAAAAGTAAATAACTTCAGACAAAATAAAAAGTAAATAACTTAAGACAAAATAAAAAGTAAATAACTTCAGACAAAATAAAAAGTAAATAACTTAAGACAAAATAAAAAGTAAATAACTTCAGACAAAATAAAAAGTAAATAACTTCAGACAACATAAAAAGTAAATAACTTCAGACAACATAAAAAGTAAATAACTTCAGACAACATAAAAAGTAAATAACTTCAGACGAAATAAAAAGTAAATAACTTCAGACGAAATAAAAAGTAAATAACTTCAGACAAAATAAAAAGTAAATAACTTAAGACAAAATAAAAAGTAAATAACTTCAGACAAAATAAAAAGTAAATAACTTAAGACAAAATAAAAAGTAAATAACTTCAGACAACATAAAAAGTAAATAACTTCAGACAACATAAAAAGTAAATAACTTAAGACAACATAAAAAGTAAATAACATCAGACGAAATAAAAAGTAAATAACTTAAGACAACATAAAAAGTAAATAACTTCAGACAACATAAAAAGTAAATAACTTCAGACAACATAAAAAGTAAATAACTTCAGACAAAATAAAAAGTAAATAACTTAAGACAAAATAAAAAGTAAATAACTTCAGACAAAATAAAAAGTAAATAACTTAAGACAAAATAAAAAGTAAATAACTTCAGACAAAATAAAAAGTAAATAACTTCAGACAACATAAAAAGTAAATAACATCAGACGAAATAAAAAGTAAATAACTTCAGACAACATAAAAAGTAAATAACTTCAGACGAAATAAAAAGTAAATAACTTCAGACGAAATAAAAAGTAAATAACTTCAGACGAAATAAAAAGTAAATAACTTCAGACAACATAAAAAGTAAATAACTTCAGACAACATAAAAAGTAAATAACTTCAGACAAAATAAAAAGTAAATAACTTAAGACAAAATAAAAAGTAAATAACTTCAGACGAAATAAAAAGTAAATAACTTCAGACAACATAAAAAGTAAATAACTTCAGACGAAATAAAAAGTAAATAACTTCAGACGAAATAAAAAGTAAATAACTTCAGACAACATAAAAAGTAAATAACTTCAGACGAAATAAAAAGTAAATAACTTCAGACGAAATAAAAAGTAAATAACTTCAGACGAAATAAAAAGTAAATAACTTCAGACGAAATAAAAAGTAAATAACTTAAGACAAAATAAAAAGTAAATAACTTCAGACAACATAAAAAGTAAATAACATCAGACGAAATAAAAAGTAAATAACTTCAGACAAAATAAAAAGTAAATAACTTCAGACGAAATAAAAAGTAAATAACTTCAGACGAAATAAAAAGTAAATAACTTCAGACGAAATAAAAAGTAAATAACTTCAGACGAAATAAAAAGTAAATAACTTCAGACAACATAAAAAGTAAATAACTTCAGACGAAATAAAAAGTAAATAACTTCAGACGAAATAAAAAGTAAATAACTTCAGACAACATAAAAAGTAAATAACTTCAGACAACATAAAAAGTAAATAACTTCAGACGAAATAAAAAGTAAATAACTTCAGACGAAATAAAAAGTAAATAACTTCAGACAACATAAAAAGTAAATAACTTCAGACGAAATAAAAAGTAAATAACTTCAGACGAAATAAAAAGTAAATAACTTCAGACAACATAAAAAGTAAATAACTTCAGACGAAATAAAAAGTAAATAACTTCAGACGAAATAAAAAGTAAATAACTTCAGACAAAATAAAAAGTAAATAACTTCAGACAACATAAAAAGTAAATAACTTCAGACGAAATAAAAAGTAAATAACTTCAGACGAAATAAAAAGTAAATAACTTCAGACAAAATAAAAAGTAAATAACTTCAGACAACATAAAAAGTAAATAACTTCAGACGAAATAAAAAGTAAATAACTTCAGACGAAATAAAAAGTAAATAACTTCAGACAACATAAAAAGTAAATAACTTCAGACGAAATAAAAAGTAAATAACTTCAGACGAAATAAAAAGTAAATAACTTCAGACAACATAAAAAGTAAATAACTTCAGACGAAATAAAAAGTAAATAACTTCAGACGAAATAAAAAGTAAATAACTTCAGACAAAATAAAAAGTAAATAACTTCAGACAAAATAAAAAGTAAATAACTTCAGACAACATAAAAAGTAAATAACTTCAGACGAAATAAAAAGTAAATAACTTCAGACAACATAAAAAGTAAATAACTTCAGACAACATAAAAAGTAAATAACTTCAGACAACATAAAAAGTAAATAACTTCAGACGAAATAAAAAGTAAATAACTTCAGACGAAATAAAAAGTAAATAACTTCAGACAACATAAAAAGTAAATAACTTCAGACAACATAAAAAGTAAATAACTTCAGACGAAATAAAAAGTAAATAACTTCAGACGAAATAAAAAGTAAATAACTTCAGACAACATAAAAAGTAAATAACTTCAGACAACATAAAAAGTAAATAACTTCAGACAACATAAAAAGTAAATAACTTCAGACGAAATAAAAAGTAAATAACTTCAGACGAAATAAAAAGTAAATAACTTCAGACAACATAAAAAGTAAATAACTTCAGACAACATAAAAAGTAAATAACTTCAGACAACATAAAAAGTAAATAACTTCAGACGAAATAAAAAGTAAATAACTTCAGACAACATAAAAAGTAAATAACTTCAGACAACATAAAAAGTAAATAACTTCAGACAACATAAAAAGTAAATAACTTCAGACGAAATAAAAAGTAAATAACTTCAGACGAAATAAAAAGTAAATAACTTCAGACAACATAAAAAGTAAATAACTTCAGACAACATAAAAAGTAAATAACTTCAGACGAAATAAAAAGTAAATAACTTCAGACGAAATAAAAAGTAAATAACTTCAGACAACATAAAAAGTAAATAACTTCAGACAACATAAAAAGTAAATAACTTCAGACGAAATAAAAAGTAAATAACTTCAGACGAAATAAAAAGTAAATAACTTCAGACAACATAAAAAGTAAATAACTTCAGACAACATAAAAAGTAAATAACTTCAGACAACATAAAAAGTAAATAACTTCAGACGAAATAAAAAGTAAATAACTTCAGACGAAATAAAAAGTAAATAACTTCAGACAACATAAAAAGTAAATAACTTCAGACAACATAAAAAGTAAATAACTTCAGACGAAATAAAAAGTAAATAACTTCAGACGAAATAAAAAGTAAATAACTTCAGACAACATAAAAAGTAAATAACTTCAGACAACATAAAAAGTAAATAACTTCAGACGAAATAAAAAGTAAATAACTTCAGACGAAATAAAAAGTAAATAACTTCAGACAACATAAAAAGTAAATAACTTCAGACAACATAAAAAGTAAATAACTTCAGACGAAATAAAAAGTAAATAACTTCAGACGAAATAAAAAGTAAATAACTTCAGACAACATAAAAAGTAAATAACTTCAGACAACATAAAAAGTAAATAACTTCAGACGAAATAAAAAGTAAATAACTTCAGACGAAATAAAAAGTAAATAACTTCAGACAACATAAAAAGTAAATAACTTCAGACAACATAAAAAGTAAATAACTTCAGACAACATAAAAAGTAAATAACTTCAGACGAAATAAAAAGTAAATAACTTCAGACAACATAAAAAGTAAATAACTTCAGACAACATAAAAAGTAAATAACTTCAGACGAAATAAAAAGTAAATAACTTCAGACGAAATAAAAAGTAAATAACTTCAGACAACATAAAAAGTAAATAACTTCAGACAACATAAAAAGTAAATAACTTCAGACGAAATAAAAAGTAAATAACTTCAGACGAAATAAAAAGTAAATAACTTCAGACAACATAAAAAGTAAATAACTTCAGACAACATAAAAAGTAAATAACTTCAGACGAAATAAAAAGTAAATAACTTCAGACGAAATAAAAAGTAAATAACTTCAGACAACATAAAAAGTAAATAACTTCAGACAACATAAAAAGTAAATAACTTCAGACAACATAAAAAGTAAATAACATCAGACAAAATAAAAAGTAAATAACTTCAGACAACATAAAAAGTAAATAACTTCAGACAACATAAAAAGTAAATAACTTCAGACGAAATAAAAAGTAAATAACTTCAGACAAAATAAAAAGTAAATAACTTCAGACAACATAAAAAGTAAATAACTTCAGACAACATAAAAAGTAAATAACTTCAGACGAAATAAAAAGTAAATAACTTCAGACAAAATAAAAAGTAAATAACTTCAGACAAAATAAAAAGTAAATAACTTCAGACAACATAAAAAGTAAATAACTTCAGACGAAATAAAAAGTAAATAACTTCAGACGAAATAAAAAGTAAATAACTTCAGACAACATAAAAAGTAAATAACTTCAGACAACATAAAAAGTAAATAACTTCAGACGAAATAAAAAGTAAATAACTTCAGACAAAATAAAAAGTAAATAACTTAAGACAAAATAAAAAGTAAATAACTTCAAAAATTTTAGTCACATATTAGTTTTGCTGATTAAAATTAATTATGGAGATAATTAATTTTAATTAACAAAACTAAGGTGCTTGTATAATAAAAAGCCGAAAAAGAGTTTTTTTGTCTTTTAGTGTTGGAGAGGTAAATAAGGGGCAGGTAACTCTTCACAACAGCTCTAGCTTTCGAACAATATTTTTCTAACCCTAACCCTAAACCCTAACCCTTTTATGTCTAATCGACGTTCTCCTTGCACAGTAGCCACATGTGCAACGCCAATTAAAGCCATCAGTTTTGATTACTGGAAAATCGTGTTTAAAATTCGTTGTAAGAGTTGTAAGCGAATATATTTTTAAAAATCGATGTATTCAGTATGAATATGCTCCTTGTATCTAAAATAAGTGAATCTTTCTTTTTTAGGGGGTTTTAACTGCATTTGTAATGACAATACACGTGTGACGATATCGGACTGAGAATAGTATTAAATAGTGACAATATGAATCTTTCTTTTTTACTAATGAATCACGTCTTATCGAGGTCAAAAGCTATTCGAGGACAAGAGTTAATGAGATGAAACTAAAAGACAAAAAAACTTTTTTTCAGTTTTTTATTATACAAGCACCAAAACTGATATTGCTAGTCAACATGTGACACCGATCATCGTGTCATGCCCGAATATGTGACGGAAATAATTTTGGAAGTCATTTATTGAAAGAAAACGAACGCGGACTTTCTGGTTGTTCATGGCAGCTTTTATTTTATTCGTCTGCTTATCGATTGCGGAGAAACAACGTTTGCATAGAAGTCATCAAAAAGTGACGACCCATACAAGCGTTTCACTTCTGAAAACAGATGAACGGACACAAAATAAAGCTGCTTATTTTGATGACGTGAGTTGTCATGTTTTTCGCTACAACCTTGTATTGGCACAATGGTTAGAATTTTCACTAATAGTTCGGAAGACTCGGGTTCAATCCTCAGTCAAGTCATACTAAACGCTTAAAAAATGGTATTTGATACCTTTTTGCTAAAAACTCAGCATTATAAGGAAAGGATTAAGAATAAGGGAAGCAATCCATGTAAAAAAGAGTGGCACCCTCCTCTATATCTCTGTGTAGTAGCCAATGAAAAGAAAGCCTTCAGGTCACTCTTGACTATGGTCGACCTACTTATTTGCCTATTTCTGGTATTCTCGCTTACCAGAATAAAAAATTAACAGAATTAAATTTTTTGTTCGACTTTCTTACTTAGCATGATCTGCTGTTCAGTCAAGTGAAATTAGCCATCAGTTTTGAATAAAAAAAAAATGGATTCAACTAACGCTGTACAGCGATTGGACATAAAGCAATCGTATCTTGAGGACCATTTAGCTTCCTATAAATAAACAGTTTATGATTTCAAGGTCAAATTCAAACACAAAATTTAACTTTTGTGATTTTAAAATGTAACAAAAATTTTAGCCTTTCTGCAACAACTGAAGAGAATTTTCAATAAATACATCCACGGAAGGTGCTCGACTGAGCTTTCATCTCTGGTTTCTCTTTGCAAGACATTCACAGCGAGATCTCGTTTTTCTACCATAACAAACAAAAACGTTCTTTTCTTTCTCCGAGTGTCTAGCGTCAGGCGGAATTTCCACAAACAAAACTTCTTCATAAGGGCTTCTCGTCTGTGGAAGACATTAACACAGGACTGCTTCCCTGCAGATTATAACATGGTCGTCTTCAAATCCAATGTCAACAAGGACTCGAACTTTACCCATTCCATCAATCAGTCTTGGTGTCCTCTCATAAGAGTCTTCATCTCTCAACTGACAATCATTTCATCTCATTAACTCTTGTCCTCGAATGGCTTTTGACCTCGATAAGACGTGATTCATTAGTAAAAAAAGAAAGATTCATATTGTCACTATTTAATACTATTCTCAGTCCGATATCGTCACACGTGTATTGTCATTACAAATGCAGTTAAAAAAACCCTAAAAAAGAAAGATTCACTTATTTTAGATACAAGGAGCATATTCATACTGAATACATCGATTTTTAAAAATATATTCGCTTCTTGTTATTATTCCATATTATGGTAGCAACGTGTTAATGGCATTGATATCAATGATATTATTAGACCAAGATTTCAATTTTTCTATACATGAGAAATTGAGGTTGTTCAGAAATGTTGCTACCTTGGTGATACCATTGGAGCACAGGGTGGAGCAGGTGCTAGTGAGATAGCAAGAATTAGGAGTGGATGGAGTAAGTTCAGGGAACTTTTTTCCATTACTAACCAGCAGAGCGTTACCACTATCGACTGAGGAAAGAGTCTATCAAGTATGTGTACAGTGTGATGTTGTGTGGAAGTGAAACCTGGCCAGTAGGGGGGGGGGGTTGAAGACATGCGTTATATGGAGAGAAATGATATCAGAATCAGATCTAATGAGTGCCAGGGAAGATTAAATCTGAACAGTATAGGATGATGTGTGCAGAACAGGAGGCTTCAATGTTATTCGCAACATTTAAAGAATGGATGAGAGTTCCTGGGTTAGTAGATGTAGAACAATTGAGGTAGCAGGGTCAGCACACAGAGGAAGACTAAGGAAAACATGGGAGGAAGTGATAAAGAGACCTGGTCAGAGATAGGTTAGCTTGGAAGTCAATTACTAAAAGCCGTTCAACACATGCCACATGTAAAACGGACGTTAAAATGGTGATGATGATCATGGTGGTGGTGGTGGTGGTGGTGGTGGTGGTGGTGGTGGTGGTGGTGGTGGTGGTGATGATGATGATGATGATGATGATGATGATGATGATGATGATGATGATGGTGGTGGTGGTGGTGATGATGATGATGATGATGGTGGTGGTGGTGGTGGTGGTGGTGGTGGTGGTGGTGGTGGTGGTGATGATGATGATGATGATGATGATGATGATGATGATGATGATGATGATGATACAAATTATTAATCTTCATCTAAAAAAATTCCTGAACATTAAAATAGTTTTGATAACATTTTCATTATGAAAATATTAATATTTCTCGGAATTGAATACATTGATTTTTTAAATTTTATTTCTTTTAATCATTCCGTAATGTATTGTGACCGCAGTGTGTGTGTGTGTGTGTGTGTGTGTGTGTGTGTGTGTGTGTGTGTGTTTATCCTATTGGTATTAATGACATAAGTAGTCAATTTTCTTTATAGAAAAGATCTTTTTACTAAAGAACAAAAAAAAACAAAAAAAAAACGTCAACTTTTCTTCATTTCTCAATCTGGTCTTCCATAGTAAAAATGTTTGAGATCCCTTGAACAAAAATGATCTTCATTTTCTTTTAGTTCTGCCATCTTTCGTGTGGAAGATTCTGGACAAGCTGCATTTATACGAATGAATACAGGAGAAACAAACACACGTTCGGATTTCTTTGGCATTTCAAAATAATTACTTTTGACATTTTGGTAATAAGTTGCAAATTTTTATTCCAATTAAACTAATTGTTTTTTTTTATGTAGGTAGTCATACCAATCCAAATGTCAGTAGTCCTGTTGTTTTTTTTATAATAATAATAATAATAATAATAATAATAATAATAATAAAAATAATAATAATAATAATAATAATAATAATAATAATAATAAAAATAATAATAATAATAATAATAATAATAATAATAATAATAAAAATAATAATAATAATAATAATAATAATAATCATAATAATAATAATAATAATAATAATAATAATCATAATAATAATAATAATAATAATAATAATAATAATAATAATAATAAGAATAATAATAAAAATAATAATAATAATAATAATAATAATAATAATAATAATAATAATAATAATAATAATAATAATAATAATAAAACATTTTTCAGAAAGATTCACTTATTTTAGATACAAAGATCCATACTGAATACATTGATTTTTAAAAAAATATATTCGTTTCTTTTTATTATTCTATATTATGGTAGAAATGTGTTAATGGCTTTTCTAAGCCCAAAAAGAATACAGTAAATCGTATAAGTGAATGCAGCAAACTATTCCCCCCCCTAAAAAAAATACAAAACAGACATAACTCTATTAGATTGATATATTTTTCAAACAAATTATCTAATTGAGTAAAACTTGCATTAAATAAAAACATTTTAAAACCAGACGACTTATGAAATAAAGATAAAAAATAATCAGCAAAGAGATTTTGGGGATCTGATAAGAAGAGAATTTGATCTTTCCTTCCCTCTATTATATATATATATATATATATATATATATATATATATATATATTAGAGTATCGTGTCCACGTTCGCCATTTTCAATAACTCTGTTCACACCTCATAGAAGGCTTGAAGAAGGGAATGGTTCCTGAAAATTTCCTACAGACTATATAAAGATAAAAAAATGAATCAGCAAAGAGATTTTGGGGGTCAGTCTGATAAGAAGAGAATTTGATCTCTCCCTTTCCCTCTCCCTCTTTCTCTCTCTCTCTATATATATATAAAGTGTTGATGTTTTGTATTATTAAAAGTTGAAATTAAAATAAAAGTTGCCCCACAAATATAATAAATAAGTAAGTATATAAATTGTCTACTCTGAAAGATCCATATTAAAAAAAAAGTGTTAATCTCAATCAAGTCTAATCGTTTCCACATTTCAAAAAGTTTTCGATAAACAATCACTAAAGCGAATCGTGAAGACAACAAAATTCTGGGAACAAAAGATTTATTTGAAAAAGAAAAAAGAGAGAAAAAATTCTGTGACACAAGGAGTGTCGATATACTCTGTTTCTGGAAAGTCGCATGAGTAAATCTGTCAAAGTTCCGCCACCGTGACGATCTGTCAGCGGCATGCGGCTACGAAAGAGGATGGCAGCGGAGGGGTTCCTTTGACTGGCAGGCAATTGTTTTTCTTTTTTTTTTAGCGATAAAAAGACAGTGCTGCACATAGGGACGAGCGAAACAGTCTTTCCCTGTGAGCTGCTATGTTGAACAATGAACTGATACACGAAAGATGGAGCAAATGGAACTTTAAGAAATAAAGTATATTTTATAAAAAAAAAGGCAAGAAATATCTTGTTCATTTTTTATAAAGCTACTCTTTCTTGGCCTTTTGGCTAAGATCAAAGTGTAGTATCTGTTTCGATGGATACTGCACCCCATAGATTGGTATTGTCTTGGCCTTCGGGGCTTGATTTACGCCTGTTTATGGGTCTTTCCTGTGCAGTTCTAGGAGGTCCACCCTCCCAGGCTTTGCCTCTCCTCTTTGGGGAGGAGTAAGTTTATTGCTTACTGCCTGAGGCGCCCCTACCGGGGAATGTTGACGGGGCTGCCCAGGCAATTTTTAAACTCCACTTTCCCGACCCGACCTTGGGTCACATCTTACTTGTGGGAGTAAAATAAAAACTGGCCTTGTGCCTAACTCCTGGAGAGGAGTAAATCAATACTCTATTTTTCAGCTGAAGAATTCAACAATTCCTGGTTTCAAAATTCTCTCTAACATTGCAGAGAATCAATGCTAACAGATGCTTACCCCCCCCCCCCCTCCGCCCGGTTCGGACTGGTGATGCTAAAATAAGAAGTCTTGTAGGTCTGAATCACAACGTGGGCTCAATACAATGGACAAAGAACTGGTCAGAACGAATGTGAGTTTTGATCCAAATAGCATCACAATGTTGTCTCAAACAAAGGTTCCACATTGGGATGCTCCTCGGACCACGATCAAACCACAAGTGATGAAAAAAAAATAAGAATGGAATCATTCAAACTGGGTGTTTAGCCAGAGAAATGCAATTCAGACTTTAGCGTGACGGATGGACGGAGCTTCTTATTTTAGATGTGTCCAAGTATGTAACGAGATTACCTCTAGGGGGTGGAGGTTTGATGAAAAATGTGCTGACGACAATTTAGGTTAAATTTGGAATTTAATTAAGAATGCACTGAATTCAAATATTTTTTGACAATATTGTGAGTTGTTGGTTGATTTGAAAACTAAATAATTCTCATTTGTGTTTCAGTTAAAGAATGCACACAAAATGAAGAGTTTGGATAGATACTAGCTGAGTAATGTAAAAACGTTTGACCAGATTTGGTCACTAAGTAACGCGGATGTCCTCAGCGCTTGCTCTCACTAGGAGGGGGAGGGGTGACCTTTGGGAGCCCCACAGTAAATAAAACAGAAGAGTATGAGAAAAAAATGGTGTCAACATTCTAACAGCAAATAAAGTAAGCAATGAAAATTCCTTTTGTGTTTTTCGAGTCTTCATTTGGAAAACAGCCTTACAGACATTCGCATGTGCCTCCGCCTCCCGCAAAGAATGGAGGGCCAAGTATGTTACAAGTACCATTATCATCATGTTCCTCTAGATTTATCACGTACAGTGGGGTTTTATGCATCCAAATTTTTTAGATGAGGATTTATAATTTGTCTTATTTGAATTATTCGGGCTACTGTTCTCATCTTAGATGTTATTCTCACAACGTTTCGGCCATGGTAACCTCCGACCTTTTTCAGGTGCATCTTGTCGTCAGCCATGACTGGGTAAAAGTTTTAAGTAATTCTTAATTGTATTCTTAATATCGCCGAAACTGAAGATTCAATACTTAGGACTTTTACCCAGTCATGGCTACAAGCTATATGGCTGATGGAATGAGAACAATCTACCCCCATGGATTAGATAAAAGATTCCATTCAAAATTCCGTACAGATTCCCGAGTTTGACATAAAAATTCCAGAGTTCGACAAGATGCACTTGAAGATGTTCTGAGGTTACATCGGCTGAAATATTGTAAGAATAACATTGAAGATGAGAATAGTAGTCCGAATAATTCAACTAATTCAGCGGAGTTTGCACTGGATTTGTTTATTTGCAACAGTGGATGAGTCGTTTGCATTACTCTTTGAAAACATTACTCTTAGAAAACATTACTCTTTGAAAACATTACTCTTAGAAAACATTAGTCTTTGAAAACATTACTCTTTGAAAAAATTACTTTTTGAAAACATTACCCTTTGAAAACATTACTCGTTGAAAACATTACTCTTTGAAAACATTACTCCTTGGTATTAGAAATATTCTTTGTTCTCAACATGATTGACCCTCAGCCACCACCTTCTAGTATCGATTTGGGAAGAAAATAAAGAGGAGAAATAAGGTTTCGATTTTTAGAAGAATCAGATTGAATAATGCAGTTGGAAATGAACTTAATGATACTAGGGCATGATGTGACCAGCTGATTGATCGGGTCAGGCCTGTCCGGTCTCCCGTCTAGCCAAAGTAAGGGCCGAAGTGGAGTGTGGCAAGTCGCTCCATGGACTGCTCAGCCATCAGGATCTCATCCTAAGGAATCACAGTAACCACCCACGACCTACAGGTGGCTCCGTTTTGTTTTTACCCCTCTACATGGGGCTGTAGTCTGTGAATTCGTGGCCCCGTTGACAAGGCGCAAAGTTGATGATGATGACTGTATAGAACTCCCAAACCATTATTGAACCCCAAATGATTTGTGCTGTCTTTATTAATAACTTTTACAATTGCTCTTTTTAAAAAGAAGAAGAATATGACTACAAGAAGAAGAAAGAGAAAACGAAAGATAGAAACATCACGTGACGTCTACTACTGCTACATGTTATCGACACAACAAGACTCCAGCTGTTTATGTGATGAGTCGCCATCCGGATAATCTAGGATAAAAAAATTGGTACACTGTATTGTTACACTGTCACTAGAGGTTCCGTAGACTACTGGGCAGATGTAGGGATCGAGGCAGACGTTTCTGTAAGGGTTACCGCGCCCATAAACTTTGACTGTCCCTAACCAAACCTGCAAATCAAACGGATCCATCTTACTTTAGATGCATCAAAGTGACCCGTTTTTTGAATCCTGGGTTTGGATGTGTCCTACTGAAGAGCCCAAGTGGGGACGAAACTTGAGTATAGGGGTTCTGGTCTCTGACTGCCATGGTTTTTTTTTGTGGCTGCATTGTTGGTCTGATTGTGGAAATAAATATAATTCACTCCCATCGTTATTCAAAGTATTGCTACGAGATATGTGTGTTCAATCAGCGTATCTAGCAACGAAAAATGCTGCGTCTTCTTTACATGTCTTTGAAGCATATGGTCATGCGACAGTTGCCCACATTTTTACGCAGTCCTTTTCATTATTATTGTACTTTGCAAGATCTTTCAAGTTGCACTGCTTTTCAAGTGGCAGAAGCGGGAAGACAAGACAATGATACATCCTATGATCCTCCTCTCTACATCCGCACATGGTTGGCTCGGTTTTGTAACCCCATCTGGCCATAGCAACATTTAATCACCCATTTCCATTCTCAGGCAGTTGAGTGTACTCCACTAGGTTCCGGGTGCTTCTGAGCCAGGAGGGAGGGCTTCGAAAGAGGGGGATCCCCATGTCAGTAGGAGGGAGCATTCTCTAGCCCTCTAGGTTCCGGGTGCTTCTGAGCCAGGAGGGAGGGCTTCGAAAGAGGGGGATCCCCATGTCAGTAGGAGGGAGCATTCTCTAGCCCTCTAGGTTTCGGGTGCTTCTGAGCCAGGAGGGAGGGCTTCGAAA
>OY744531.1:10069637-10114637 GCA_963556195.1 Sepiola atlantica
ACAGTAAGCAATAAACTTAATCCTCCCCAAAGAGGGGAGGCAAAGCCTGGGAGCGTTACTTCCCAGAACTGCACAGGACAGATCCATTGACCGGCGTAAATCCAGACAATACCAGTCTATGGGGTGCAGTATCCATCGGAACAGATACTACACTTTGATCTTGGCCAAAAGGCCAAGTTACACAGGAAAAGTTGTCATACAGTTTTATTAATATAGACATTTTATGGATTCTAGCATGTTACCAGGATGTACTACAAATGCCCTGGTAAACACTTTTTGCCACATTCCTGCGGAGGGTCAACTGGGGACAGTATTTCTTTGCTTATTCCTGCTTGGATCAAATAAACCAAGCGTCTGCGGTGGAAAAGATGGCGGATGGGTTGGTGAAGAATAACAATTTGAGAGACAGAAAATTATGAATGGCAAGAAAAAAGGAAGGCGGCTGACTTGTTATGTTTTAATAATGTGTGGTGATATGATGATATCCCAAGGTGAGATTAGGGTCCTCCCCACGCACATCACACAGATGGTTGCCAATGTTGGGTGGGGGTGTATCCTCTACTTTGCATCATTCGCATAAAAGGTCAAGTGATGACCACAAGGAATCTAGAAAACTGACCTGATAGTAGGGGTGGGACGTAATGGGTGAAAATTTCAGATTCATGCGAGTAGTATTTTTTTGTGTTCATTTATACATAAATAACACTAAACAATCAAACATTTTGAAAATTTTGCAAAATTCAGAAGGTGCAGGCCAAAAATAGCCGTTAGGGCTCCACGGGACTCAAAATCCATCATTTTTCGGTGAAAAAGTGGTTTCATGCGACATTGCAGGTCCTAAAACATCCTCAAAAGCTATGAATGGATATAGATGGTTAAATCTGATATAGTACTTTAATTTAGGACCATTTTCAGGCTGTGAAAGGGTTTTCATGAATGTAAAATAGCCAAAAACTAGTGGCCTGCACCTTCTGAATTTTGCAAAATTTTCAAAATGTTTGATTGTTTAGTGTTATTTATGTATAAATGAACACAAAAAATACTACTCGCATGAATCTGAAATTTTCACCCATTACGTCCCACCCCTACTATCAGGTCAGTTAGCAGAGATATTTTTTGACCTGTTGTTCAGAAATAGACACATCAACAAGGTGGTATGAATAAAAAAAAAAAATAAAAACAAAACAATCCCTCTGCCTAAAAATGGCAGGAACCATCTGTTAATACTAACTATTTATTAGATTAGCAGAGTACCCATAAAAAATACTTCATTATTGGGATTGCAGAAAGTATTGAGAATTTTATAATAAAAAAACATTAAATATATATATATTCAATAAATACATAATTCAACATTTGACAAAATCTGAGTTAAATTTAAAAGTTTGTGAAAATCTGTTTCAACCACCAAATTTAGAAAGCCTATAATCTTTGTGGTACTTGTAAGAATTGGGTACACAAGAAATGCAGTGGAATTACTGGTAGGTTGAGAGAGGATAGCCAGTTTGTGTGCAGGGAGTGTAAGACTATCGAGGTGGATGAGAACTCAGATGTGGAGAAATAATATCTCAATGGCAACATTATTGATGTTGTCACAAACTTTTGTTACCTTGGTGATACCATTGGAGCACAGGGTGGAGCAGGTGCAACTGTGATTGCAGGAGTTATGAGTGGATGGAGTAAGTTCAAGGAACTTATGTCATTACAAACTAGCAGAGTGTTACCACTGTCGAGCAAGTCTATCAGGCATGTGATGATGGATGGAAGTGAAAACTGGCCAGTGAGGGTTGAGGACATGCGTTGCATGGAGAGAAATGATATATATATATATATATATATAAATTCAAAATGGCGTATTAGTGGGTTCCCCCACGTGTGAATTTGCTCTTTTCTTTGTTTTTTGTTTGGTTTCACCCAAAAATGAACCACTGTATAGTGTAGTTTTTTCAAGACATTTTAATCCAAAAACTTTTTACTCTTGTGAATTTTTTCTGATGATTTTGTAGTGCTGCAGAGACGATATTGACATAACAATGTTGTTTGGCTCACGACAAATGAAACGGACCGTAAAAAATATATCTCACAGAAATGTTATATTTTTTTTTGAAATGTGAAAAAATAAAAAATAATAAAATATAAACATGTTTATTGGAATATAATATGAACCTGACTTATATTTGCTCTGTTGTCACTAATTGACAATCATCGAGCTGAATCTTTTAAGGAGACTGCAAAGTAAAAGGGCACTGATAGTATATGCTAATACATATATCGTCATTAATAATTTATATATATATATATGTGTATCGAGGCAGCATTTTTTCTTTAAGACACGTATTATTAAAAATAACCGACAATTTTTGTCTGGCTATTTTAGTGTAGATCCCTTCAATTTTCCGGATTAAAATCTTAATCTCGGAAGGAAATTGGCTGATGAAACTGCCATAGTGTACATATTGGTCCAGAGTACTTTCTGACCCGTCTGGGTCCATCGTCAGTGGAATATATATATATATATATATGAAATTAAAATGGAATAAGCGGAAGACCTAAAAAGCTCAACGTTTCGCCCAAATGTTATATGGGTTTTGTCGAACGAAAAAATGAAAAAATTGACATTTTTTCGTTCGCTCTTGACAAAGCCCATATGACATTTGGGCGAAACGTTGAGCTTTTTAGGTCTTCCGCTTATTCCATTTTAATTTCATACCATCGGATTATTTTATCCTTTTATCTATTCATATATATATATATATATATATATATATATATATATATATAATAATATTTTTTTAATAAATAAATATTAATTATTTAAATACCTAGAGACATCGATGTTTCATGCTAACGCAATCTTCAGTCTAAGAACTAATTCCCGACGGTCGGTAGGCGCGAACCCCGAACACAAATCGCCACTGATTCCTAGTCGGTGATCTTAACCAAACGGCCATCGTCAATTAGTTAGTAAATATAGAGTAACTTTAACTGTAAATAGCGACACGTGGCCGTCAGCGTAATTTAGATAACATCCAGGGTAAAAAATCCAGAGAATTTTTACCGTGTTTATTTAATAGTGCTCTTGGATCTAAATTGGAATAAGTATTTTAGATTTAGGGTTTAGTAGTATTATAATCTTGATTTTAATTTTTGTAAGGGGATATAAAAGTGGTACAAAACCGTTCTGTTCAAGGAATTCATTTTACCCATCCTTGGACGGGTATTTTAATCTAGATAAAGTTTGCATCCATAGGGTAAAAAATCCGGAGAATCCTTACTGCGTTTCTTTAATAGTGCTCAATAATAAATAGAACTGTTTAAAGATTATAAAGATTTTTTATTTGTACAAACATTATTTGGCTACACATTTGCTGTGATCGAAACGTGTTTTGCAAATGTGACGATAAATAATTTTCGTATAAATAAAAATCTTTATAACCATTATATATATATATATATATACACATATATATACACACACATAAAAATAAATATGTTCTCCTACAGTTGCACCACCCCTATAGGGACATGCCACAACTGTCCTCTAATGTATATTCAAATATACAAAATGGTCGAATCCTCACATCAGAAAAGGAAAATACAGAAAGACGAAAACTGTTTCAAGGAAAAAAAAGAAAATTTGTCGATTGCATTCGGCCATAAAAATAAGAATAACACAAAAAAAATATGTGATAATCCAAATCGGATTTCATTATGATTTGTAAAACACCTGCCGGCAGCTGCAATGAACACTGGGAGCAAAATTTAAAAAAAAAACGTAAAAATACACCCTTGAGCTTTTCTCCTAGTTTGCAAACAAAAAACTAAGCCCGAAAAGAAAAAAAACAAAAAACGTTGTTACTAACAAAATATTTTTTTGCAATTGGAGAAACTTATTCAATAAATGCATACTTTAACATTTGGCAAAATATGAATATTGGATTTAAATTGAAAAGTTCATTAAAGCCTTTTTCAACCATCAAATTTCAAATGCCCATATTTGGAACATCAGGAAGTTTAATTGGATGTCCTGCTGGCTTTGAAGGCTGAAGGTGTTCCCTCGAATAATAGCGACAGAGAGCCGCTCATAGAGCCAAGTGGTCTCTAGTGTGTTGTGTCATTAATAGATCAACGTGGTTGAGTAAGGCCTGTGTGGCAGGGCCGATTGCTCCACTCATCTCCACAGCGATAGATAGGAATACAAATCTGTCGAGAAGACTGGTATATTTTGATCGCTTGCAGTCCTCTGCTGACACTGCTACATGTCTCGGGTTTGTCGCCGATTTCATTACTGACAAGGGCGTAAAATAATAATTAACATTTCTACTTGGTCATGGCTGACAGAATGAGAACAATCTACTCCCGTGGATTAAATAAAGGGTTCAGTTCGAAATTCCATATTGGCTCCCAAGTTCGATATAACAATTCTCAAGTTTGAAAATATGCACCTAAACAAGGTCAGAGGTTAAATCAACCAAAGCGTTGTGAAAATAACAACAAAGAGGAGAATAGTAGTCCGAATAATTCAAATATTATAAATGATCAATCATTATCTCAAAAATTCTGAAACAAAATAGATAAAACAATGCTTTGTTACATTATGACCCGAGCTAACTTTGACCATATCGTTAGGGTTAGGGTTAGTGTTAGTGTTAGGGTTAGGGTTAGGGTTAGTGTTAGGGTTAGGGTTAGTGTTAGGGTTAGGGTTAGTGTTAGTGTTAGGGTTAGTGTTAGGGTTAGGGTTAGTGTTAGGTTAGTGTTAGGGTTAGTGTTAGGGTTAGGGTTAGGGTTAGTGTTAGGGTTAGTGTTAGGGTTAGTGTTAGGGTTAGGGTCATGGTCAAAGTTAGCGCGGGTCCTAATGTAACTAAGTACTGAAAAAACTTTAGCGACATCGGACATAAATTACTTAAATCAATCTTTCTTTACATCTAGGCGAGTCTATGATTCCGAATAGGGCTTAAAAAGTTGATTACGGTCATACAAACAAGTCTATTATTATACAGAAGAGCGGTCACCAACCTTTTGAATTTCATCGACCACTAAATGTACAATATGAATTTAGAAAAATAAGTAAACACAATAATTATAGTGTTATCATCCAATTCAAACCATTACCTGTTTGATACAAGTGTTGAGTGTAAGGGGGGGGGACAACACAACTTGTCTGTTCGGCTGCCATCGGCTTCTATTGGCACAAGAGTTGCACCCCTTTGCTATAAAGAGTAAGACAGTTTTTTTGTTATAAATAAACAAATGGGTCTAGGACCTGCTCAGGTCTAGTCACATCGACTTCCTCTTCTTGTCCACGAATCTATCTGTCATACTCTCTTCTCCTCCTGGCACCAACAGTGAACCTGTTAAATAAACTTTGTTTACGTCATCTGCCATCAGGTCTGTTGGAAATGGCTGTAACCTGATCTTCAATTACAGCTTTCTCAGACAATATCATTCTTTTGTCGATTGTGCATTCGACCTACTGACGTCATATTTTAACTTTCTTACCTTTTCCAAAATCATTTTTTTTTTTTACCTCAAATCCGTTTGCAGACGACCAGGGTTCAAAACTTGTGTTCTGCCTAATAAAATGACATAATAATCGGAAAACCTTTATTTTATTAATATGAAATGCACCCATTAAAGGTAACAGAGTAATTATTTAAATAAAATAACTTACAAACTATTACACAATTTAGTGGGATATTTGTTCATGTTTGTTTGAAATCAGTTTGTACATTTTTTTCCTCTAATGACGTCACTGCAACATATATACAATCCATAATACGTTTACTCATCATTTTTAAAAATGATTAACTCCATAAAAATTGAAATAACGTCTCAATTTTTCTATGGACCATCAGTGGTCTGTGGACCATTGGTTGATGACCATTGATATATATGAAAAAAAAAAGATTTTAATAAAGAAAATAAGAAAAGAATAATTGATCCGAATTTCAGATCAGTTAACGTAAAAAAAAAATGGATCATTTTTTTTTTACGTTAACTGAGTCAGCTGAACAGCAAATCTGGAAAAAATTCAAATATAAATGTTTCGTGTTTTTCTTTCTACTTTAGACATTGGCAACAAAAGCAAAGATCACTTTGAAGAAATCTATTTTAGGAAAACGGAGTCAAATAAAACCGACCGATCACTTAACCACAATGTTATTTGCTTATTATTTAAAGACTATTTATACGGTCGAATGTTGTTCCACAAAAATAGGGAGAAAGCCAAAGACAAAATACGAATGGGTTTGATCAAATAAAAAATATATAAAAACAACATTTTGTTCACGCAACATAAACGCGGATAAGAATGAATTTATGATTTTCAAAATAACGCAGACAAGAAGAAATGATTCATAATTTGTTTGTGAGAAAAAGACAAACTAGAAGAATACCCGTCCCAAGACGAGTAAAATTAATTCACTGAACAAAACAGTTTTGCACCACTTTTATGTCCCTTTACGAAGATTTAAATCAACATATAATGATACAAAAACTTATGTCTAGAATACTTGTTCGAATTTTGATCAAAATCCATTACATGATTTTGATTTTAGATAATGTCTCAAATTTAAGGCTTAAGCTTAAGGGGTCTTAAGAAGAAATTGAAATTCAAGGAATTTTGCTTCATTGGTGTCTAATGACTATGGATCAAATCCAATACAAATCTGATATATTTGAATTTTCAAATGGGAGGTTGTACCCATATTATGCCCCCTAAAACCCCCCTAAAATACTCTGAAGAAACTAAAATTTGGGAAATATTTATTAATTGATGTCTAATACCTATTGTTTAAATTTCACCAAAAAACAGGGGTATCTGAATTTTAACTCCTTTTGCATAAAACTAAATTAAACTAAATATAGCCAACATTTGGAATTTGCAGCTGTGTAACAAAATTCATAATGATCGTTAAATTAGTTTAGGAGTGAATCCCGTGCATCTAAATATATAAACATACCCAACTTTATAAAGATAGAGATATAAATTTCAAAATTTTTTTAAAAGTATCTACTTGTTGGCATTAGAAAGCTTAGCACAATTTTATCCTTCCAGTAATGGGCAAATTCAGGATAAATTATTTGCAATTGAATTTCTGCAATTATTTAAATAAAGTTATTTTAAATTACTACCCGGTATTGCCCGGGGCCATGAGTAATAAAATAAAAGAGGTAAAAAATGTCTGTAAAATCTTTCTTTTACAATCAATCAATCAATCAATCTCTCTCTCTCTCTCTCTCTCTCTCTCTCTCTCTCTATATATATATATATATATATATATATATATATATATATATATATATATATATATATATATATATATATATATATATATATATATATCTGGCAACCGGCTCATTATAATAGGAAGAAAAATAAATAAAGTTTATAGACTGCTGTTTGACCTAGTTTCAATGTTGATTTTGCGACAACTACTAGTAAGAATGAAGGAGAGTCATTTTTACCCTCCCCCCTCCTCTCATGCACTAATTTGGTCCCTGGTGATCCCAAGGGAATCAATATTACTGTATTTGTTTTAACATAACCAGGTTCAGATCACACTGAATTTGATGATGTAAGATTTGTAGGTGTGTCTTATGTAGTTTCGGACTTTTAGCCGAACACACACACACAGAATTACTACTTTCTTTTATGCAAAAAGAGGAGTAGAAAGGGAGAGAGAGAGCGATACAGAGAGAAAAAAATAATTATATATATATATATATATATATATACACTTATGCGGTCAACATTTATGAATGCTCTACTCGTTATTGAGCACTTTTGAAAAATTATCGGTTTATGGTCATTTTGTCAATATATATGATAATTATGTATTTCCATAATTATCATATATATATATATATAGAATATATAAAGAAAAAATTCACATACACATTGTAACTGTCACCATTTATAATTTATTTTGACTTCCTAGTCTCTTCAGAATGCTAAAGAAGAGACTAGGAAGTCGAAATAAATTATAAATGCTGACAGTTACAATGTGTATGTGAATTTTTTCTTTCTATATTCTATTCTTGCCCTGTTTTCTACATTGATCTCTCTTACTCGGATTTCTTACCAAAATTATTCACTTTAACACTATATATATATACATATATATATATATATATATATATATACATATATATATATATATATATATATATATATATATATATATAAATAAATGAAAAAAGAGAAATAACAAATGTAAAAATGACAAATCTATTTCATCTTCAGTAGTTCAATGCAAGGTGTATTCATCTTTTTCTTTCCTTAAGCCAGGCTTTTCAAAGATCGAAATCTTATCACACGAGGAATTACATGGATAGATAAGTTGGCAGGGAAGTAGCCAAATTCAAAATTTGTAAAATTTGAGAGAATAATAGAAAATGGATAAAAGTGTGTGAGAAAAGTTGTTAAAATGTAAAGTATGTCCAGATAGAATAAAGTCCAGTGACAAAATGTTCAATGAGGACTAGTTGAAAATGGAAAAGTAAAAATTCACTGTTAAATGTCCGTGGAAACTGCGTCGAGGGTGGTCAAAATATTGTGAATCTAGGTGGAATTAATCCAATAGAATATGTGGTTTTGTCGTAGAAAACATATCCACATCAGCGTATAGACTTTATCAATTATAATTTAGATAACATCTAAGCAGTTTGAGAACAAAACAATGTAGCCAAGTAAAATCATATAAATTTTCAAGCTGTACTCTGATGTAATAGTGATAATAAATGTTTTTCTGAAACGCATGTACATATGGATAAACATTGTTAATTATTTTTATATTTTTGGAGCTTGATTATGATATTCAGAATTTTAATTAATTACGTCATAAATTTTATAATCTACCGAATTATATTTGAAAAGTCTCCTGATATTGAAGGATTCTTTTTTGCAATTTCTTAATTATTTTGACTGAGTTTGTCTTGACTTATGAGGAGCTTATTCGGGGGCCTTTTTGATATGCATCCGAGTTTTTTTCTGGACATTTGACTTTTGATATTTTTGAGGATCAAATTTTGGCTTATACCCTCCCCCCCCCCTTCCTATCGTCATTGACGTTTTCTGGTCTGTTTCTGAAGGCTTCTTTGCATGGATTTTCGCCAGGATATTGTATGGTTTTCATCTGACTCTGAAGACTGAGATATTAATGTGGTAACTTACATTTGTTCAAGAATGCTCTGAAATTTTTTTCAGAAACGTGTGTAAGATTTCTTTTGCTCCGAAATAGACATTAAATCACAGTATGATATAACTAATATGTCGCGACCGAAAGCGCTAGAGGAATGGCCCACGATACAACGTTAGGTGCCATACTCCACCAATTAACACCCGAAAACCGAAGAATCGCTCGCCGCATCGAGAAATTGACAAGAAAGATCGCGAAGGGAGAAAACTCTGTGGTCTTTAACGACACTTGCATAAGAAATGACTTGCTGCCGAACTATACATATATATATATATATATATATATATATATATGTGTGTGTATATATATATTGTGTATTTAGGCAGCATTTTCTCATTTATGCAAATATTATTTAAAATAACAGAATTTGTCTGTTTAATTATACCTTTTTTTATTTTTTCAATTTTTCTGATGGTCTTTTTTGTATTAAAATCAAAATAATTGATAAATGTTCCATAGGTTTCACGAACGTTTTCAATTCTTTGTCGAATCATCCTCAGGTGTCAATGCGAAAAACGTTCTCTGTGCGTTTCTACACCGTCTTTTTAAAAATTATCTTCTTTGTCCAGCTTTTTTGTTCATTTGCTTTTGACACCTGAGGATGATTCGACGAAGAATCGAAAACGTTCGTGAAACCTATGGAACATTTATTATTTTTTTTTGATTATCAGAAAAATGAAAAAAATAAAAAAAAGTATAATTAAACAGACGAATTCTGTTATTTTTAACAATATTTGCATAAATATATATATACACATATAGATAGATAGATAGATAGATATGTAGATAGATAGATAGATAGATAGATAGATAGAGAGAGATATATATTATTTGAGTGAGATAGATAGATAGATAGATAGATAGATAGATAGATAGATAGATAGATAGAGAGGCTTGATAGATAGATAGGGATGATAGATTAATAGATAGGGATGATAGATTAATAGATAGATAGATAGATAGATAGATAGATAGATAGATAGATAGATAGATAGATAGGGATGATAGATTAATTAGATAGATAGATAGATAGATAGATAGATAGATAGATAGATAGATAGAGAGGCTTGATAGATAGATAGATAGATAGAGAGGCTTGATAGATAGATAGATAGATAGATTGATAGATAGATAGATAGAGAGAGAGAGAGATGCAGGAAGATACATCGTTTGTACATATTTTTCTTGTAGAAGCCATGTCACGTCACATTAGAATCGATTTCACAGATTAGAGAGAGAGAGAGAGAGAGGGGGAAATTTTGCAAAGTAACATGGTGAAAAGAGGTGGAGAAAGTAATCGGGAGGGAGTTAGCGATAGAGTGGAGGGGGGGGGGGTGTTGGCTCAAGTACAACAAAGAAATTGTCTTCCTCCTCCTCCTCCCCCTCCTTTTCAAAGATCAGGAGACTTCCTAATTAAAAGCACCTGCAGTTCAATATAGTGTCACCAAATTGACTTGACTGATGTCCACACAGCTGATCAATATACATGAGCGTCACTTCATTGATCCGCAACAAAAAAGTGTGGAGACTTGCAAAGTTGAGATCACGAAGACACAAATTAGAGGAGGAAAAAGAGGAAGGAAAAGAAAATAGTTGGTCGCAATCCGAACGCGTACGCGGCGGCGTGAGGGAGGTGTTCAAATTGGCTTCATTCCACATTGATCAAGACTTGTTGTCTGAACGAAAACATTATTCAAGACCTTCCAATGGATCAAATTTGAAGAATATTCAAGTTTAATAATAACTGGAATCTTTTTTTCAAAACCTTAAATGAAAGGAGAAAATGGCAGGTCCAATTAAACGGAAGATTTGAACAAATAGCGCACAATCTTAGACCATCCACACTCCTAACCCTAACCCTTTAACAAAATCAGACAATAAAACCGAAAGAGGATTAGTCACTTTTCTTGGTATTTTAAACTCTGGGTGACCTTTATGGGGAGTCACAAGTAAGTGTGTAATGACGTACAGAGAACCGGGTGCAAAATAAAAATTCAATGCTGAAATAAAAAGTAGTTTCAAATTTGTATGTACACAAGTGATTCATCATTTCAGGTGCTGCGAGTGTCCCGAACTCCGGGGTGGTCAACATCAGGCAACGTCTCATGCCTACTCTCCATGCGGTCCGATCCAAAGGGTTGATACCAGTCATGTTGCAAGCAGTCAAGTCACTTTGCATTTTGTATGCCCTCACGCCACGTCTTCTTGGTCTTCCACGCACACTCGTGCCTGGCGTATCCATGCGTGTCCTTTTCTTTTTAATTGTTTGTGCGCAGGTGGCTCCACGCAGCATTTCCAGTAAAATCAATTAAATACAAAAATTCTTCTTCTTTTTTTAACCAAATCAAAAGTGTCACCGATTCAATACAAAGTCGTGTTTATCGTGAGCCCCTGAGATTTTGCCAAGATTATAAAGCGCGGCAAAACTTAAAAATTCAAACCGATGCACTTTTGACGACGTCTTACTTCAAACACCTCATTCTGCACGACACTTACGTTCACCTCAAATAGTATGTAACACTATAGTGTGTAAAAATAATGTTGAAAACGGTATTTTCCATGTACGGTTAAAGTAAGCATTAAGTTAGAGTAGTAGACAATTCCATTCGAAGTTAACAGATTTGAATTAGGGCTAGGTGTCAGGATATTATATAAAACAGACAGGAAGTCGCGTGACATATGCAATTTTCTACAACTCTAACTTTATGCTTACTTAAACTTTACGCGAACTTAGAAAGTGGATCTTGGATTTACTTTCGGCTGTCTCGTAACTCTCGCTTCCCTTATTTTGTCCTTTAGTTCTCACATTCCATGAGCAATGTTTCTGACAAAGGGGGAAGAATTGCTGTTATCTAGGTCAGAATCTATCCATCTAACATTTATCGTTGGCTAGTTTCTGACCTTGAAGCATTAATTTTTTTAGCTCCCTTCATCACGTAGCTTCATGCCTTGTCTGGAGCGATTTCCATAAAAAAAATAGAAATAAAACAAATCCGTTTTTACTAACTCAGGCAACTCACTTCAAAGAACACTTCATTATTTTTTCTTCTTCCCTTTTGATCGCACATTATGTCGAACTCTTCTCAGCACGGCTACTATTAAGCTTTTCACACTTACATGCCACTGTCACACATACGTCCTACTATAGTTAGTTACAATTATATTCTTCTATAGACACGCGCATATCACATTTCACCGTACTTAAACTTTTACCATCACAAAGATTTAATCTCAGAAGATTTTTTAAAACTTTTTTCCAAGATCAGAATTGAATTTTGTAGGTTTTAATATATGTATAACACCTTTCTATTGTTTATATCTGTTTGATTAACATTGAGAGTGAGATATCCTTACAAGGTTATACACCCGAACGTCTGCCCTTCCCAAGTTGTTCTGTGTCTCCATTTGTAAAAAGGTATTTCCCTCTCATATAGTTTTTATAGCAAGAATGCTTGAAAGTGTTCCGTTGAGTTTTTAAAAAAAATTTTCAACGACTTATTTCCCTTACGACATTAAACAGCATTTACTTAAGCACATTCACAAGTGATCCATCTCTTACTCAGTTCCTAGCTATCACTCTCACCCTCTATCATTGTTATTTTATTAACAGTCATGTGTAATAAAGAAAGGAAAGACTGCTGTTGTTTATATCGACAGACATAACTTATTTTTAATGTTTACAGGGAGAAATTCTTCGTTCACAGTGAGATTAGCATGAAAAATGTACGATCCCCGCCAAAACCTTTCGACTTGGAAAGGTATCACCATTATCAAAATGTAGAAAACATTCTAGACACTGATAGCATTAGAACACCTGAATTTACTCGGCAAGTACAGCACACTGTTGGTGGTATTCCTAGAAGACCCATGAGAGAAGGAACAATCTGAATTCGTGTTCATCAAGACAACAATAAAGTCTTATACGAAGAGCAAAGGTCATTTTAGATCAGAAAAGGTAAAGGAACCACAGCTCATGGAATTGGCTTCCTTGCTCCTCAGATGTCAATCTTCTGGACTACTATGTATGGAGCATAGTTGAGAAAAAGGTTAATGAGCACTCTCATAACATTAAATGACACCTAAAAGTCTTCAAGATGAGTTCTGTCTATGAAACAGATTGACTTTTAGTATCAACTTCATCCCCTAAACACGAGATCCATCGGAAATTCTCTGTATAGCAAATGTTGTAGCACTATGGTGGACCATTTTTTTGTTGTTTTTTTGTTTTTTTACTGATGGGTCACCGCAAATGTTGTAGCACTATGGTGGACCAGTTTTTCTTTTTTTTTCTGATGGGTCATCGCTTATCAAGGCTCTTGGACTATCTGAGAATAAGGGTTAAAATTGTTGGTTGGACGAAGATCACCGTTACGAGGGGGTTGGAAACAGTGGGTAGAATGGGCAGGAGATTACTTAACCGGACTCGATTTTTCAAGTGGAAAGCTCAACAAGTATTTGTTCACATCAGATTGGAAGACGACCATGCTGTAGTCGGCTGGGAAGTAGACTCATCGTATCTTGTTCCACAGATGGGATGTTTTAGGAAATAAACTTTTTTCATGGAAGTTCCATTTGCTTTTTGGTAGAAAAAGAGAGAAAAGAAAAACCGTTTGCTGTAGCCAGATGAGTTCTTGTCGCGAATGTTACGGGGGGGGGGGGGCAGGAATTGGAAATCAGTTGAGCACCGACCATGAACATAACGTTACAGCAGAGAGAGACTAGCAACATCTCTTCTATGTGAAAGAGGCTGTAGGGACGAGAAGAGATCATCCCCCAACAGATTGCAAAGTCGATTTTGCACTCTGTCAAGATGCGAAAGAGTGTGCTGAGCGGCACCTCCCCAGATGTGGGAGCAATACTCCATCTTATGAGGAATCTGACTCTTATACAGATAGAGGATTGCATCAAGAGTCAGGTACTTTCTGGATCAGTGGAATGATCCAACCATTTTTCCAGTTCTTTGATTTCAAATCGTAATAAAATATCTGTGTAGTACAACACAGCTGAAGTTGTACGTAGTTGCTCAGTGGATAGTGACGTCTCTCTGTTTCTTTCCCTGTTTCTTCTTGTTGAAGTCGTCTTCTTTTTAATAACAGTGGTTGTAAAAGTTATGACTAACGAAAGCATATAATCATTCAGTTTTTAACAATGCTTCTGGAGGGGGGGGGGCTTTTCCTTTTCTAGTATATAGTATACATACATACTATTGCATCGGTCTCCTCACAACCCATCCCTCATCGAAGGGAGCATCTGTTCTAAATGCAACCGCTCTCTTCCGCAGTTCAAGAAAAAGAGAAAGCTTTTATCAGCTTATCTATTACGTGTCTCTCGTGACATCCTGTCCATCACGTCATATCCTGATACGTAGCCCCAATTCAAATCTTCTAACTTCTAATAGAATTTTCCACTATGCTAACTTTATGCTTACTTTAACCTTATGTAGGAAAATACCGTTTTTAGCATTATTTTTACACACCCAAGTCCAATATCCCAACATTGTTGCATACTACTTGAGGTAAAATGATTTTAGAATGAGTTATTAGGATTGACAAGATTGGCCTCTTAGATTCAATAGTAGATAGTGGATTCATTGAGTTTAATCATGTGATGTAGATGGTAGGGATTTAAAGTATATCAAGAGTTGTGTTTTTAACTTAGTGAAACACGTGCAAGTCCTGCTAGATAGGGGCTTTAGACCCACCAGTGTCCCCTCTCTGATGATAGTCAAAAAGCAACTCACCAATAAGAAAAATAGATCCATGAATAATAGTAAGCAGACCCCAAAACAAACAACATGCATACACCTGAGTTCACCAAAGGGGTTTACAACAGAGTTTCATGTCTTCTTCTGACTTCCGGTTATATGTTGTTACATCTCTTACTGGCATTCTTCAGTTGATGAAGCGTTTAGTCAGACATTTTTGTTGTTTAATAAATTGAAATGAATTGACAAGACGAGTATTTCTTAACAGGTTTTATTAAACAAAACAATGTCTGACTAAGTGATTCATCAACTGAAGAATGCTAGTAAGGGAGATAACTCCATGTAACCGGAAGTCAGGGGAATATAAGTATATGACAGGGAGAGATACAATAATAAGGTGGATGGTCGGTATTAACTTTCATTCGAAAAAAAGGGGAGGGAAGGAATAATCGTGAAGAACTTTTAAATAAAAAATACTCTCCAGGAGGTTAGGCCCAAGGTCAGGTGTGGGTTTTGATAAAAGTGTTTTGATGGAACGAACTGGATTCGAACCGGGCACACCCAGGTTCTCAGTCCGCATCATTAACCACTTAGCCACCGTACCATCCCCCAAATATATATATATATTATAGCATATTATTAAGCCAAGGATAAAACAAGGTGGAAAGAAACCAGGGAGTTAGGGTTCCTCCACCAGGAGTGAAATAAAAACACCCTGCTGCTGCTGCTGCTGCTGCTGCTGCTGCTGCTGCTGATGATGATGATGATGATATTAGTGTATATGTACAGGATTTCTATAGCTAAAAAGTACATTTTTATTATGTGGATTATTCAGACTATTGTTCTCATCGTGGATATTATTTTCACATTTTGGCCGATGTAACCTTGGACCTTACTCAGGAGCATCTTGTCGAACTCGGGAATCTGTATAGAATTTCGAACTGAACACTTTATTTAATCCACATGGAATCGTGATGCAACGGATAAAAGTGCTAAGTATAATCAGCTCTAAGTGACAGTCTTCTGGAGGTTGAAGGTTCAATCCTCAGTACGGGCGATACTAGGAATAAAATTATGAGTTACTTAAGACTTCTACCCAGTAATGGCTGATGGAACGAGAGAAATCAGTTCACGTGGATTAAATAAAGGGTTCAGTTAAAATTCTGTAGAAATTCCCGAGTTCGACAAGATGCACCTGAATACGGTTGTCGGAGGTTACTGCGACCGAACTGTTGTGAGAATAGCACTCATGATGAGATCATCATCATCATCATCATCATCATCATATTCAACTTAACGTCCGTTTTATAGGCTGGCATGTGTTGGACGGCTTTTAGAAATTAACTTCCAAACTAACCAATCTCTAACCAGATCTTTTTTAAATTGCACAGCCTGAAGTTAGAAAAACTTTCTTTGTAAGACATTGCCTTAATCGAGGCAAATATTTTATGCCCTTCTTGACGCGAACCGAGTGGGGTAACGGGGAACTGTAATTCAAATAATACAAATTATCAATCCTCATCTCAAAAATTCCAAACATAGAAAATCACATCCTGTGACTAACAAGTAATGCACCGTTAGCAATAAAAATGTTATTTCAAACTTAAGCATGACAGACTGACAGACAGAGCCTCTTCTAGATATGCATGACCGCATCCAATAAAAAGATGAGTGATGATTCTGGTGATATTCAGTGAAACGAATGAATAAACTTATTGGACGATCGATTCGCCACTGATATTCTGGTAATTATAGATAAAAATGAACCTTTTAAAGAAGAGATCAAAGAGAAGTTTGGGGTAAAAAAAAAAGTCATAAAAAGTTTTGTTTTGCCATCAATGGATTCTAATCAGTTTCTAAACTCTTTCTCCATTTATGTTCCATCATTTGATTGTTTAATAACATCTTCACATCTTACAGACGTTTCATCTTTGATCCGAGCAGCACGCAACATATTTATATACTCATATCAGTCCGAGCTAAAACACACAAATTTACTACATTTTTAAAACAGAAAAAAATACATGTAATATGAGCAACGGTAAAAAAATAATTATTCTATAGTAATAAACACTAATACTACACATCTAGACAAGATTAGGTTTCAGGCTCACAAAATTTATAATAGAATTGTGCACAAGGCCGTCAACTGTGAGCGCTTCACTCTGTACGTGCATTACATAACACCTGATACTTGCTTTATCTGCCTATAATTAATATTTTGAACAAGTATTTGACAGAACTCATTGATGTAAATGGAAAAGACCACCCTATACCCCCCGGTTTAGGGTGGTCTTATTCCTACTCTTTTCCTCCCCGAAAACTAATGAAGATATGAATTTCTGTTAAAAGGTTTTAAAACAATTCCTACGTAAGTTTTTGTTATGGTGCCGTACCTATATGACGAACAGTTGTACTCGTCCATTCTTAATAAAATACTGGAAGCATTTAGGCTTTTCGTAATTGGATTGAACTCCAGTCTACCCTGGCTGATATACCACTTCTCTTGTTCTCGGTACATATCTTTTCTTCAATATATATTGTTCACCTAACCTCGTGTTCCGTGTCTTCATTTCTGCCCCTAAAAAGGCTCACAACAGTTTTGGATACCAGTGAGAGTTAAAAGCCCGAATTTCCTAATAGTAAATTTTTAAAATAGAAAAAAATACATGCAATATGAGTAACAGTAAAAAAAAAATGTCTGGTTATCTCTGAGTTCTTTGTTGTTGTTTTCTTTTTTACTAATGGCTCACCATGTATAAAGGCCCGGGGGCGACTCGAGGATAAGGGTTCAAGAGATTGTCAGTTGAACGGTGATCGCAACCACGAGAGGATCGGTAGAAATGGGCAGGAGATTACTTAAGAGGAATTGATTATCCAAGATGACGGCTCAACAAGAATTTGTTTACATTAGATTTAAAGACGACCATGTTGTAGTCGGTTGGGAAGCAGACTCGTGGTATTATGTTCCACAGATTGAATGTTCTCGAAAAGAAACTTTGTTCATGGAAATTCTATTTGGTTTTTGGTAGAGAGCGGAAGAAAGGAAAATTCATTGCTGTGATTGTAGCTAGGTGAGTTCTTGTTGTGAATGGGGGAGGGGGACCATAGAATTGAGTTCAGTCGAACACCTCCATGAACATAACGATAGAGTAGAGAAAGACTAGCAACGTCTCTTCTGTGAGAAAGGGGCTGTAAGGAAGAGAAAAGATAATACCCCCCACTAGATTTCAAAGTCAGTTTTGTACTCTGTCAAGGCCAAAAAGAGTGCTCCGAGTGGCACCTCTCCATGTATGACAGCAGTATTCCTTCCATCTTAGGACGTATCTGGCTCTTATACAGGTCGAAGATTGGGTTAGGAGTGAGATACTTTTTGGAGCGATAGAATGATCCAACCATAAGTCTTCCATTTCAAGTCTGGAGTGAAAGTCAGTCCTAGGAGCTTATAAAAAAGGGGACTTTCTCAAGGAGAATGCCATTCATTTCAACAGGGGAAAAGTGAGTATCCGAGCATTGGTGGTGAAAGGATAAAAGCTTGGTTTTAGATGTGTTAAAAGTGACAAACCACTTTCTTCGCCACTACTACATGCTTCAAATCAGAGAGATAGGGAGAGAGGGTCAGAAAGATCGTGATCATCAATGCTCGTCGAAGTGCTGCCATAAATAGTTGTGTCGTCTGCATAAATGTCAACGAATGACCTCAGAATATAATTTGGAAGATCATTTATGAAGATCAGAAAGAGGGTTGGGCCCAGAAGACTCATTGGGGTATGCCAGCATTGATGCAGTATGTTAAGAGAAATAACTCATGCCCAGACAAGAAAGAAAAATGTAAAATAGATTACAGCCGTTACATCAGCAACTTTGGATTAAACGAACAATAAAATTTGTCAGTGGTTGTTTTACACACCCTCTTCTACAGGGGAAAAGTGAGGACCCGAGCATTGGTGGTGAAAGGAGAGAAGCTTGGTTTTAGATGTGAAAAGAAGACACTTTCAAAAAGAATTGACTGACAGCATCTTGCGTGTAACTTTCAGAAACAATGGAAGGTGCTCGACTGAGCTCTAAACTTTAGTTCCTTCCTTGTAAGACATTCACAGCAAAAACCCGTCTTATTACCACAACTGCAACAAACTTTCTTTTCTTCCTCCAAGTGCCTAACATGAAACAAAATTTCCATGAACAGAGTTTATTTCCAAGAGATTCCGATCTGTGGAACACATTACCACGGTACTACTTCCTTGCAAACTACAATATAGTCATCTTCCAATACAATGTCAATAAATACTTATCATAAAACCTTTCATACATAATCCAATTTTATTCATTCCATTCATCATTTTTAATCCTCTCATGATATTCTTCATCATTTCAACTGACAATCCATCAATCCATCTCATTAACCCTCATCCTCAAGTGGCTTTTGGCCTTGGTAAGTGACTTTGCATTGCTGTTATATACTGGGTATGGTTGTGATCGACCGGAGACGTTATATCTTCATATCTTTCATCGTCCTACCGGGTCGTCGCTTGATTGTTTAGTGATTTTTTTTTCACCCCAAACAAGGCAGGCCGCCACTGTAGACGTAAGGGGCTACTGAGAAAAAGGGTGAAAGTGTTTTTGTTTTTTTTTTGGGGGGGGGGGGGATCAACCTAAATTGGGAGCTGCGCAGCGAGATGTCTGTTTACATTAGTTTTAAATTTCTGCATGTCAGTACCATCAGGAAAACAGCAAGCAGGGAGGGAGTTCCAGAGTCCAGAATGGATGGGATTTGGCAGATTGTCGGGTTGGTCTAGTGAATTTACGTCGTGGGGGCACCAGAGCAGCAAGTTCATCAGAGAAGAACTCTCAAAGCTGGTTTTTCTTGCTCCCGGAGACTGTTGGGTGGAAACATTGAAACACATGAGATTTGCGTGTTTAATTTAAAATTAATGAAAACAACTCAAAGATAATTTATACCGGACAGTTTGGTTCTTTATTTCGGTCTCACATAAAGTCGACACGGGGAGAGGGAAGAGAAAAGAAAGGCTCTTAATTATTTTTTTTTTTAAGAGCACATCTTCATACGTCTTCCTCACTCATTCCCTAGTCATTAACTGATTTCTCCCTTCTATTCCCACATTTTGACTAATCCAACCTTTTAACCCTGCCAGACAGATACTCTGCCCAGCATGTCCTTTAACGATTCTAAGTACACTCACACATGTTGGCATGTGTTGGACGGCTTTTAAATATTGACATCCAAACGAACCTATCTATAGCCAAGTCTTTATGTATCTCTCTTTTTCTCAAGTCCATCCTTATCACTTGCTCCCATGTTTTCCTTGGCCTTCCCTTGCCAACTGACCCTGCTCTCCTGTTCTTCATCTACTAACCCAAGAACTCTCATCCATTCTTTCAACGTGATCAAACCAACGAAGTCTCTTGTTCCGCACACATCCACTGTTCAGATTTAATCTTCCTCTGATGTCATCAGATCTAAGCCTGTCTTTAAGACTCACATTACACATCGATTGTATCACTCTCATATCATTTCAATTGATGCCACCACCACTGTTTATGTATCCAATACTTACAAGTACAAGAAATTGAGTTGCATTCAATTAATAATTTAATGACCACACAATACCATAATAACTGAATAATTCAATGAATAATTTAATGACCACACGATACCATAATAACTGAATAATTCAATGAATAATTTAATGACCACACGATACCATAATAACTGAATAATTCAATTAATAATTTAATGACCACACGATACCATAATAACTGAATAATTCAATTAATAATTTAATGACCACACGATACCATAATAACTGAATAATTCAATTAATAATTTAATGACCACACGATACCATAATAACTGAATAATTCAATTAATAATTTAATGACCACACGATACCATAATAACTGAATAATTCAATTAATAATTTAATGACCACACGATACCATAATAACTGAATAATTTAATTAATAATTTAATGACCACACGATACCATAATAACTGAATAATTCAATTAATAATTTAATGACCACACGATACCATAATAACTGAATAATTCAATTAATAATTTAATGACCAGACGATACCATAATAACTGAATAATTCAATTAATAATTTAATGACCACACGATACCATAATAACTGAATAATTCAATTAATAATTTAATGACCACACGATACCATAATAACTGAATAATTCAATTAATAATTTAATGATCACACGATACCATAATAACTGAATAATTCAATTAATAATTTAATGACCACACGATACCATAATAACTGAATAATTCAATTAATAATTTAATGACCACACGATACCATAATAACTGAATAATTCAATTAATAATTTAATGACCACACGATACCATAATAACTACATTTAACTTGCAAAATGCTATTGAAAAGAAAAAGTAATAAAATGAAAAAGTCAACCCTTGAAACGTTGACGGTATGGCAAGAAGAAGAATATTTTGAAAAACCTGAACAACGCATTTTTTTTTGCTTTTTAAAATAAATAATTTATTTATTCTAAAATATAAATAAGATATATGCCTTTAATAATTTAATAATCACACGATACCATAATAACTATATTTAACTTGCAAAATGCTATTGAAAAGAAAAAGTAATAATTTGTTTAAAAAAAAACCAGTATCGTTAAAAAAAGAAGCAAAACGACAATAATATTAAAACGACACCAGGGCAGCGCCAGGTTGGTACAGCTAGTATATATGAGGCCTGCCTAAAAAGTATCCGACCTTAAGCCAGAAAAAATATTTCAAATACGTGACGCGGTTGGGACCCTAATCCCCTTCAGAGTAGGTCCCTTGTGCTTGCACACACCTAGCTCACCGATCCATCCACTGCCGGAAACACCTTTGAAAGTCTTTTGGAATGGTATTCATCTCCGCCGTCACGTTAGATTCAGCAGGTGTTTGGAGAAGATGCGATGGGTGTAACACAAATTAAGGAGTGGTTCAACCGATTTAAAAATGGCCGCACATCAGCGGAGAGTAACCAGCGTTCTGGCAGACCCCAAACTGCTCGGAGTGCGAAAAAAGAGATGATGTGAAATGCGACGGCTAGGATGAAAACCATATATATATATATATATATATATATATATATATATATATATATATATATATCACGTATCAGTTAGTGGAAAAAAAAAAGTCCTTGCTCATAGGTTCTACAAGAGCTTATTTAAAGTATTTGATTTAAAAATTATACATTACAATGTCTGATGGGTGTTCCCGGGTTTCATTGATATGATGGTCATATCGATCTGGGGCAAATCAGACTGATTCAACAGGCAAGGACTCAGAGTTTTCGTCTGTTGAAAGGTGTTGAGGAGTCGATCTGTTTCTACAAGCCAGTTTTCTAGCTCAGATCTGGCATGACCAGATCAATGAAACCCGGGTACACCCAACAGACACTGTAATGTATAGTTTTTGCATAAAATACTTTATATTAGCTCTTGTAGAACCTACGATCGAGCACTTTACTGATTTTCTTTCAACTAACTTATGATACACACAATTACATATATATATATATATATATATATATATATATATATATATATAGTCTAAAGAAGCTTTGAGTCATTTTAAACAAAAAAAAAAATTTTTAAAATAAAAATGCAGTTTAAATTCCCAGAGAAACTAACTAAATCCAAGATATTGCAGACTTAACATTCGTTGGAAAATTAATAAATAAAAAAATAAGTAAATACAAAAAATAAAAAGCGGGGGAGGGGGGGGGGTAAGTATCTAAGAGTGAAACAAAAACAGGAGACCTTAAGCTTCTAATATTAACACGGGGATCATCAGCTGCTTACGATGTAACTGTTTCAGAGATTTAAAAACAGGACAGTTATAATATTCATGGCTCTCCAATATATATATATGATTATTTTTATTTACACAGACATGTACAAAATCTGTGACACTGGCATGTCGATTTTATCGATCAACAGCTATTATAAACTGAGATCTCATCAAGCAGAGATTCTTTCCAAATATGATCTAATGTTAAGATCGGATTTTAACTCTGCCTGATGAGATCTCAGTTTATAATAACTGTTGATCGATAACATCGACATGCCAGTGTCGCAGATTTTGTACATGTCTGTGTAAATAAAAATAATCATATATAAAAGCTCTATTTGATATTGAGCACTTTTTATAAACCCGGTTTAAATTCTTTGGATTACTACTCTGTGGATGTTTTACCTGGATTATATATATATATATATATATATATATATATATATATATATATTTAGGCAAACGTTGTTGAATAGCACGGAGTGTTTCTGCTTTGTGATCTTTTTTAAAATTTTTTCCATCTTCCAAATGGTCAACTTCGTACCTCGAATCAAACAGGTGTATGAAGTTTCCATAGTTTTGTTGTTCCATCTTCCTTGCGAGTACTTTCGATTTGATATCCTCAAATCATCTTCAGGCGTGTTAGTGTGAAAAAAGAATATGTATTTATAGAATGTAAACAACAAAACTATGGAAACTTCATACACCAGTTTGATCGAGGTACGAAGTTGACCATTCGGAAGATGGAAAAATTTTTTTAAAAGATCACAAAGCAGAAACACTCCGTGCTATTCAACAACGTTGGCCTAAATGAAAACTTGCTGCCTAAATACACACAATATATATATATATATATATATATATATATATATATATATATATATATATAAAGAGATAGAGAGAGATAGAGAGAGAGTGAGAGAGATATGAGTAAATGAATGTCAATCTGATAAACACAATTGCAAGTAATCAATAATCAATTAGCAAACAAAGAGTGGGTGATTTTAATCTTATTTTGTCATTTATTTTTATTCATATCATTTACATTTGCAAAACATTTTCATTGCGCAAATATTGATTACCCCCGTTTTTTATTTTCATGAAAATATCAAACAAAGATAGTGATCATATATATACACATATACATACACACTAGAAGAATACTCGTTCTGAACAAAACAGTTTTGCACCACTTTTATGTCCTCTTATGAAGATTATAATCAAGTTATAATACTTCTAAACATTATCTCTAGAATCCTTATTCCAATTTTGTTTATAAACATCCATTACATGGTTTTGATACTAAAATATGTATAAAATTTAAGGTTTAAGCTTAAGGAGTCCTAAGCAAATTGAAATTCAGGGAATCTTGCTTAATTGGTGTCTAAAAAATATTGATCAAATTTATTACTGTTATAAAGCTCTATCTGAAAGTATATTGAGTTCTTTTTCTGTTAAAGATTTTCTGCTTTGATTTGGCTTTTTCTCCGATTTTGGGAAGTTCATTTTCATGTGTATATTTAAAGCTCCCTTCAAATCGAGCACTTTGAGAGAAATATGAAAATTTTCTAATCAAACAATATTGCGAGAGTTATCTCCCTTTATGACAGATCGAACACTTTCATAAATAAATATATAGGGTTTATTTCTCTCACATTTAATATGGCTGTCATGGTGGACGAATAGTTAAGGATGTTAGATTGGGGTTACTCTGATCCAGAATTCGAATCATTCAAAGGATGATACAGTTATATATAGCCACACTGATGATTGTCAGTGAACGTGAAACATATATGTCTGTGGATAATAAATATTTATTTCAGGATGAGTTGTTAGGAAAAGATCAATTAAACTTGTAAAAATGGCCGTCAGCATCAGGCACACGAGTATTGATTTACTCCTCTCCAGGAGTTAGGCACAAGGCCAGTTTTTATCTTACTCCCACAAGTAAGATGTGACCCAAGGTCGGGTCGGGAAAGTGGGGTTTAAAAATTGCCTGGGCAGCCCCGTCGGCATTCCCCGTTAGGGGCGCCTCAGGCAGTAAGCAATAAACTTACTCCTCCCCAAAGAGGGGAGGCGAAGCCTGGGAGGGTGGACCTCCTAGAACTGCACAGGACAGACCCATAGACCGGCGTAAATCAAGCCCCGAAGGCCAAGACAATACCAGTCCATGGGGTGCAGTATCCATCGGAACAGATACTACACTTTGATCTTAGCCAAAAGGCCAAGCCAGGTTTGTGTTAGATCATAAGTAAGGGAAAAGTCGTGAATAAACCTCCCTTCATCATCAGTCTTGTTTGAATGAACTAACCACTCAACATTGTGAACATTGGAATCTCCACAGATATGGATGCTGGCAGAAGAGTAAACAGACAAAATAGGGTCAATTTTCTGAAAGATACTCTCAAAGATGGTAATTCCGTCATTGTGTGGACGATAGCGGGCAAAGATAAATGCAGTGTTGGGAGACAGTGCTATACAGAAAGACATATAAGGCAATTTAGGGTCTTCTTTGGAAATGCCCCTACCATATGGAAAGCCATCCCTAACATAAACACAAATATCATGTCCATGGCGATCATGATGGTCGGGTTTTAATGACATGTTCGAGTAGCCTTTAATAATGAGATCATCATTAGAAGCTGACGGACTGATGCCAGTTTCACACAGGTCCGGATTCCTGTAAATGGATTTCAACCTCTGGAAGGTTGGAACGCAGACCCCTAATGTTTGAAAAGGAGAGCTGATAGTAGGGTGAAGTCATCACAGACATAAATTCTAGCAAAATGGTGAGCAGACACATGGACAACGGCACCGCGGGGGGGGGGGGACCTAACCCCCCCCCCCCCCCTTTTGACTTGGCTCCCCCAGTTTACGGTCATTAATAATGAAGTTATATATGCATGTGTTTAACCGGCCCCCCCACTTTTTAGGAGAGCCCCCCCCCACACACTTTTATAACTGTCCCGCCGGTCCTGAGACAGGACGGTGTCAATTTTGTCAAAGATTTGTTCAATGACGGTAATCCCATCGGTGAGAGGACGATAGAGAGCAAAGATAAATGCGGTGTTGTACGTAAATGCAACACGGAAACACATATTAAATTAGCGTGTTACTACGAAGTGTCCCTACCGCATGGAAAACCGTCCATGATGTAGGCGCTATTCTGTGACAGTTGAAATTTTGGAGGTCCGGTTTAGAGGTCATATTTGAGTATCCTGAGATCATGAAGAAGTCATTAGTAGAAGCTGACGGGCCCATGATGGTTTTGCATAGAAACAGAAGGTCGAGTTCGGTCTCCTGTAAATAGATTTCAACCTCTGAAAGGTTGGAGCGTAGACCTCTAATGTTCAAAAAGGAGATATGATAGTAGGGATCTACATTAGAAGTTGGGGTTCTGAGTTTATGCTTATGTTTTTTCGTGTCACTTATCATGTTGGGATTGAAGGATTTGTGGAAGAGGTCAGCAGACGAGTTTAGAGCAGAACACAGAGAGAATGCGTAAAAATAGATTATCTTTGTAAACAGTTGAAGAAAGGAAAACCGTAGCAGTTCCCACTAATATGGCATCTAGATGCCCCACCAGAAATTACTGCATGGTCCAGACTCCATTCACCAAATGACAATACAGCCGCCCCGATATTTTACGCCTGCTGATAGGTCAGCCTCCTTTGAAGTTACTCCAAGGTTCACGTTCTTTGACTATCAGCCGAGATAAAGCGTTTACCTCCAGCACCCTTATAAGTGACATGGCAACAATGAAAAGAAACAGAATTTAGCTACTGCTTACACTTCACTGCCGGCCCATAGGACAGCAATTTTCCCCCTTTGCCAGAAACATTACTCATGGGGAAAATGAGGGCCGAGTGGTAAAGTATGGGAAGCTAGAATTAATAGCGCAGCCTAAAATGCATCCACAGTGCAATTTCTGCTCTCCATTTCTTTGTGCAAGCGTAGAAAAAAAACAAAAAAACTCTTCGTAACAGTTTTCTCGACTCTTCCAACAAAAAATGTAAACCAAAAAATTGACGATACGTTCGCCTCATGTTTTGAGTCTACTAAGGTCTGTCCTGTGCAGTTTTAGGAAGTCCACCCTCCCAGGTTATGCCTACCCTCTTTGGGGAGGAGTAAGTTTATTGCTTACTGCCTGAGGCGCCCCTACCGGGGAATGCCGACGGGACTGTCCAGGCATTTTTTTTTAGGTCAGAGTGCTCACCTTCTCGGGCGCTGGCTTTTGAAATTCCATTTTCCCGACCTTGTGTCACATCTTACCTTGTGGGAGGAAGATAAAAAAAAGGTTTGTATGATGTTGAATTAAGAGCTCTAGTCGTACACTATTGAGCTACTACATAAAGCTTTGTGTTAACTCAAAGAAATTTATATACAATATATATGACTTCCTTTTAACCCTTCTGATATTGACCAGCAAATAAGGCATGTTTGTTTATAATCAATTATATGTTTCTCTTAACAACGTTGTTATGCACGGTTTGGAGGCGATTGAGTTTCCCTCACAACTCGAACCAATGGGCCATGACCGAAGTGACAGTCAAAGCTCTGACTGTATCTATGTCTTCCTTTTCCGAAACTGAGAAACACTTTTTTTTTAATGGAAATCGCTCCAGACAAGGCATGAAGCCACTTAATGTAAGGAGCTAAAAAAAATACTACTTCAAGGTCAAAAAACAAGCCAAGTGTTAGATGGATAGATTCCGACCAAGAAAACAGCAATTATTTCCCCTTTGTCAGAAACATCACTCATGGAATGTGAGGACTCAAGGACAAACTAAAGGAAGTAAAAGTTTTTATTTACCTCCTCTCCAGGAGGTTAGGCACGAGGCCAGTTATATCTTACTCCCACAAGGTAAGATGTGACCCAAGGTCGGGTTGGGAAAGTGGGACTTGAAAAGCCAGCGCCCGAGAAGGTGAGCACTCTGGCCATTAAAAAATTGCCTGGGCAGCCCCGTCGGCATTCCCCGGTAGGGGCGCCTCAGGCAGTAAGCAATAAACTTACTCCTGCCCAAAAAGGGGAGGCAAAGCCTGGGAGGGTGGACCTCCTAGAACTGCACAGGACAAACCCATAGACTGGCGTAAATCAAGACCCGAAGACCAAGACGGTACCAGTCTATGGGGTGTAGTATCCATCAGAACAGATACTACACTTTGATCCTGGCCAAAAGGAAGCAAGAGTTACAAGGCTGCCGAAAGTTCATTTTCTACTCTCCTTTGGAGTACCAATTGCTGTGATAAGTTTTCCCATACAATTGGTTGGCGCAGAAACGATTTCTCAGCAGATATTTTCTAACCAGTTCTGATGAGACACCAACAGTTCTCCTTCTTGTTACAGTCTGCTAAAACATATATTTCTGATTTTTTTGGTGATGGTGCTGGTGATGGTGATGGTGCTGGTGATGGTGATGGTGCTGGTGATGGTGCTGGTGGTGGGGGCGAGTTTGAATGTAGAGTTTACCAAAAAAATACTGTTCCTCGTTACTCAGCATGTTGCCTAGAATAATATTCCATAATTCATAATGATCGGTTCATTAGTTTAGGAGTGTATCCTATACATAGAAATATATATATATATAAGCGTGTGGATTTCCTATGCTCCCAGACCCATAGCTACGCAAACACAAATATCTACCAAAAGGCAGCAATATATTGGTACCCCAATTTTCTTCGAAGTATATATATATATATATATATATATATATATATATATATATATATATATATATATATTAATAATGAAAATACATTTGAATAATTTATCATACTTCTAAAAAAAGTCTAATCAAACCGGAAAGAATGTAATAAACAAAACGATGAGTTGCAGCTATCTGTAAGTGACTTGTTTTTGTTATTTATTTCCTACAATAACATCTCTCTCTCTCTCTCTCTCTTACTCTCTTTCTCTCTCTCTACATATATTATGTATTAGCTGCTTTTTTTGTCAATACTATTGTTTGTTCAGATAATTTTTACTAAACAAACGATTATTTAGTTCGTGGGGCTAGAAATAAGCAAAGAAAACAACAAAGTAAAAAATGAGACTCGTACAAGATTCGAACCTGTGTCTCAGAAAATGGACCGCCTACCATGGGTGTCCTTTTGGACCAGTTAGTAACAGGGCATACGTCCAGAGAGAGCCCAAATTGTATGTATTGAACCTTCAACCTCTAGAAGACTGTCATTTAGAACTGATTATTACTTAGCACTTATATCCGTTGTTCCACGCGTTTGAATTCCGTCCAGATTCCCGAGTTCGTCAGAAAGAGTCCCAAGTTCGTCCGAAAGATTCCTGAGTTCGTCAGAAAGATTCCCGAGTTCGTCAGAAAGATTCCCGAGTTCGTCGGAAAGATTCCCGAGTTCGTCAGAAAGATTCCTGAGTTCGTCGGAAAGATTCCTGAGTTTGTCAGAAAGATTCCCGATTTCGTCAGAAAGATTCCTGAGTTCGACAAGATGCACACGAAGAAGGTCGCAAGTTTACATCGGTCGAAACGTTGTGAAAATAACATCGAAGAGGATAATAGTCCGAAGAAAACAAATAATCCAAATGAAAATTATAAATCGTTAAAAAAAATGGTTTCTCTGAAATTGTACGATTCAAATATTGATGGCAATATTTATTTTCTGACTGAGTTTGGGCATAAAGTTGTTTTTTTTTTCTTCTTTTTTTGTTGTCCCCAAAAAAGAAACCAGATTGCTTCTCGTTTTAAATCAGTTGGGAAACATCATCACAAAAGATGTCAAACGAAGAAATCAATGTATGAAGTTTTTCTTCAAAGAATTGAACGACAATAATAAACGGGACGCCATTGAATCGCAAATGTCAATCGAGGAAAAAAATGTTTTCCGAAATAAATCCCGATTAATTAATTGATGCTTAAATGTCAAATCCTACGGATGTTTCCATTTTCTTTTTTCCCACTCATGTTGCATGGAAATGTTTAGAAATTTTTCTTAAGGCGAAAATATTTCTTCTTTTTTTTTTTTCAAGACAAACTGTCGTTATAAGAATGGCGTTCTTTCTACTGATACAGATTTGATGATTTCTAAGACATGGCGGTGTATTATATAACCATTCGATGGGACTATGGATTTTATTCGTCTCTCAGGGTTAAAGTTAGGGTTATGGTTGTAGATGCTCTCCAGAAACTATTATCTTGAACTGTAGCTTGAACATATTCTGTTGTACCATACTTCGACAGTTAATAATCTGCACATAGAATATTGTTGCCACATCTGGGCTGGTGCACCAACCACTAGTCTCTCTCTTGGACAGAGTGCAAAAAAGAATTTCTAACCTAGTAGGTCTTGCCCTGTTTACAATACTTCAGCCCCTGTTGCATCACCGCAGTATTGCATCCCTGTGCTTGTTTTACAAATACTCCCACTTGTACCACCTCAGCATAAATACCCCGACTAGCAGCGAAATCACACCCCTTCACTGTAGACGTCCATCGATGCCGGAATATTTCCTACTCTAATAGCTTCTTTCCTTGGACCGCTTGCCTTTGGAATTCCCTCTCTGCTCCCATAACAAAATGCAGAAATTTTAATCTAATGTGAACAAACATCTTGCTACTCAACTCCCCACCCAGTTTGTTCCCCCCTTCTAAATTTGCCCCTTATAACAGTAGCCCCTTAGCTTCAGTGACAGTATGCCTTGTTTAAGGCGAACAAAGATGTTAAAATTCGATATAGCAATAAATACACTTGAACAGAAAGGAAACTTTTCTAAAAGTCATGAAAAAGATTTCTCCTGTCGTTTGAAATCTTCTTGATTCTGTTTTGTTAGTCTTTCAATATCTTGACTATGCTGTTTTTTTATTTGTCCATGTGCTGTTTTTTTTTTATTTGTCCATGTGCTGTTTTTTTTTATTTGTCATGTGCTGTTTTTTTTATTTGTCCATGTGCTGTTTTTTTTATTTGTCCATGTGCTGTTTTTTTTATTTGTCCATATGCTGTTTTTTTTATTTGTCCATATGCTGTTTTTTTAATTTGTCCATGTGCTGTTTTTCTTATTTGTCCATACACTGTTTTTCTATTTGTCCATACGCTGCTTTTCTTATTTGTCCATACGCTGTTTTTCTTATTTGTCCATACGCTGTTTTTCTTATTTGTCCATATGCTGTTGTTCTTATTTGTCCATACACTGTTTTTGTTATTTGTCCATATGCGGTATTTATTATTTGTCCATATGCTGTTTTTCTCATTTGTCCATATGCTGTTTTTCTTTTTTGTCCATTTGCTGTTTTTCTCATTTGTCCATATGCTGTTGTTCTTATTTGTCCATGTGCTGTTTTTCTTATTTGTCCATATGCTGTTTTTCTTATTTGTCCATATGCTGTTTTTCTTATTTGTCCATATGCTGTTTTTCTTATTTGTCCATACGCTGTTTTTCTCATTTGTCCATATGCTGTTGTTATTATTTGTCCATGTGCTGTTTTTCTTATTTGTCCATATGCTGTTTTTCTCATTTGTCCATACGCTGTTTTTCTTATTTGTCCATGTGCTGTTGTTATTATTTGTCCATGTGCTGTTGTTATTATTTGTCCATGTGCTGTTTTTCTTATTTGTCCATATGCTGTTTTTCTCATTTGTCCATAAGTTGTTGTTCTTATTTGTTCATGTGCTGTTTTTCTTATTTGTCCATATGCTGTTTTTTTATTTGTCCATGTGCTGTTTTTTTTATTTGTCCATATGCTGTTTTTTTTATTTGTCCATGTGCTGTTTTTTTTTATTTGTCCATGTGCTGTTTTTATTTATTTATCCATATGCTGTTTTTTTTATTTGTCCATGCGCTGCTTTTCTTATTTGTCCATATGCTGTTTTTCTTATTTGTCCATACGCTGTTTTTTTTATTTGTCCATACACTGTTTTTCTTATTTGTCCATATGCTGTTTTTCTTATTTGTCCATACGCTGTTTTTCTTATTTGTCCATATGCTGTTTTTCTTATTTGTCCATACGCTGTTTTTCTTATTTGTCCATACACTGTTTTTCTTATTTGTCCATATGCTGTTTTTCTTATTTGTCCATACGCTGTTTTTCTTATTTGTCCATACGCTGTTTTTGTTATTTGTCCATACGCTGTTTTTGTTATTTGTCCATATGCTGTTTTTCTTATTTGTCCATATGCTGTTTTTTTATTTGTCCATATGCTGTTTTTCTTATTTGTCCATACGCTGTTTTTCTTATTTGTCCATACGCTGTTTTTGTTATTTGTCCATACGCTGTTTTTGTTATTTGTCCATATGCTGTTTTTCTTATTTGTCCATACGCTGTTTTTCTTATTTGTCCATATGCTGTTTTTCTTATTTGTCCATATGCTGTTTTTCTCATTTGTCCATATGCTGTTTTTCTCATTTGTCCATACGCTGTTTTTCTTATTTGTCCATATGCTGTTTTTCTTATTTGTCCATACGCTGTTTTTCTTATTTGTCCATATGCTGTTTTTCTTATTTGTCCATATGCTGTTTTTCTTATTTGTCCATATGCTGTTTTTCTCATTTGTCCATATGCTGTTTTTCTCATTTGTCCATACGCTGTTTTTCTTATTTGTCAATGTGCTGTTTTTCTTATTTGTCCATATGCTGTTTTTCTCATTTGTTCATGTGCTGTTTTTCTTATTTGTCCATATGCTGTTTTTCTTATTTGTCCATATGCTGTTTTTCTCATTTGTCCATATGCTGTTTTTCTCATTTGTCCATATGCTGTTTTTCTCATTTGTTCATGTGCTGTTTTTCTTATTTGTCCATATGCTGTTTTTCTTATTTGTCCATATGCTGTTTTTCTTATTTGTCAATGTGCTGTTTTTCTTATTTGTCAATATGCTGTTTTTCTTATTTGTCCATACACTGTTTTTGTTATTTGTCCATATGCTGTTTTTCTTATTTGTCCATATGCTGTTTTTCTTATTTGTCCATATGCTGTTTTTCTTATTTGTCCATGCGCTGTTTTTCTTATTTGTCCATACACTGTTTTTGTTATTTGTCCATACACTGTTTTTGTTATTTGTCCATACACTGTTTTTCTTATTTGTCCATGTGCTGTTTTTCTTATTTGTCCATATGCTGTTTTTCTTATTTGTCCATGTGCTGTTTTTCTTATTTGTCCATACACTGTTTTTGTTATTTGTCCATACGCTGTTTTTCTTATTTGTCCATGTGCTGTTTTTCTTTTTTGTCCATGTGCTGTTGTTCTTATTTGTCCTTATGTTTTTTTCCTTATTTGTCCATAAGTTGTTGTTATTTGTCCATACACTGTTTTTCTTATTTGTCCATAAGCTGTTGTTCTTATTTGTCCATATGCTGTTTTTCTTATTTGTCCATACGCTTCTTTTCTTATTTGTCCATACGCTACTTTTCGTATTTGTCCATACGCTGCTTTTCTTATTTGTCCATGTGCTGTTTTTCTTATTTGTCCATACGCTGCTTTTCTTTATTTGTCCATATGCTGTTTTTCTTATTTGTCCATGCGCTGCTTTTCTTATTTGTCCATACGCTGCTTTTCTTATTTGTCCATATGCTGTTTTTCTTATTTGTCCATACGCTGCTTTTCTTATTTGTCCATACGCTGCTTTTCTTATTTGTCCATGTGCTGTTTTTCTTATTTGTCCATACGCTGTTTTTCTTATTTGTCCATACGCTGTTTTTCTTATTTGTCCATACACTGCTTTTCTTATTTGTCCATGTGCTGTTTTTCTTATTTGTCCATACACTGCTTTTCTTATTTGTCCATATGCTGTTTTTCTTATTTGTCCATACACTGCTTTTCTTATTTGTCAATATGCTGTTTTTCTTATTTGTCCATACACTGTTTTTGTTATTTGTCCATATGCTGTTTTTCTTATTTGTCCATATGCTGTTTTTCTTATTTGTCCATATGCTGTTTTTCTTATTTGTCCATGCGCTGTTTTTCTTATTTGTCCATACACTGTTTTTGTTATTTGTCCATACACTGTTTTTGTTATTTGTCCATACACTGTTTTTCTTATTTGTCCATGTGCTGTTTTTCTTATTTGTCCATATGCTGTTTTTCTTATTTGTCCATGTGCTGTTTTTCTTATTTGTCCATACACTGTTTTTGTTATTTGTCCATACGCTGTTTTTCTTATTTGTCCATGTGCTGTTTTTCTTTTTTGTCCATGTGCTGTTGTTCTTATTTGTCCTTATGTTTTTTTCCTTATTTGTCCATAAGTTGTTGTTATTTGTCCATACACTGTTTTTCTTATTTGTCCATAAGCTGTTGTTCTTATTTGTCCATATGCTGTTTTTCTTATTTGTCCATACGCTTCTTTTCTTATTTGTCCATACGCTACTTTTCGTATTTGTCCATACGCTGCTTTTCTTATTTGTCCATGTGCTGTTTTTCTTATTTGTCCATACGCTGCTTTTCTTTATTTGTCCATATGCTGTTTTTCTTATTTGTCCATGCGCTGCTTTTCTTATTTGTCCATACGCTGCTTTTCTTATTTGTCCATATGCTGTTTTTCTTATTTGTCCATACGCTGCTTTTCTTATTTGTCCATACGCTGCTTTTCTTATTTGTCCATGTGCTGTTTTTCTTATTTGTCCATACGCTGTTTTTCTTATTTGTCCATACGCTGTTTTTCTTATTTGTCCATACACTGCTTTTCTTATTTGTCCATGTGCTGTTTTTCTTATTTGTCCATACACTGCTTTTCTTATTTGTCCATATGCTGTTTTTCTTATTTGTCCATACACTGCTTTTCTTATTTGTCCATATGCTGTTTTTCTTATTTGTCCATACACTGCTTTTCTTATTTGTCCATACGCTGTTTTTCTTATTTGTCCATGCGCTGCTTTTCTTATTTGTCCATGTGCTGTTTTTCTTATTTGTCCATACACTGCTTTTCTTATTTGTCCATGTGCTGTTTTTCTCATTTGTCCATACACTGCTTTTCTTATTTGTCCATATGCTGTTTTTCTTATTTGTCCATACACTGCTTTTCTTATTTGTCCATACGCTGTTTTTCTTATTTGTCCATGCGCTGCTTTTCTTATTTGTCCATACGCTGCTTTTCTTATTTGTCCATACGCTGCTTTCCTTACTTGTCCATGTGCTGTTTTTCTTATTTGTCCATACGCTGCTTTTCTTATTTGTCCATACGCTGCTTTTCTTATTTGTCCATACGCTGCTTTCCTTATTTGTCCATACAGTTCAGTAAATAAAATGGATATAGTTTAAGTGAAAATGGTTGTTGTCTTCTTCTTTCTGTATGAACGTTGTACGATAATGAACTTAGTCTGAAAAGAACTATAAGTTGTGTGTATTTTTATTTGTTATGTGGGGAGAGAGAGAAAATAATATATAGCTGATTCCCAACCTTGTGTTCGAGTTTATTCCTATTAAGTGTCGGAGTACAGTACACTAGATTGGCAATGAGGGAATTTTGTATTGACATGCTATGTGCTATTAACAAAATTGCAGACAACCCTAACCTAAAATTGCAGACAACCCTAACCGAAAATTGCAGACAACCTTAACCGAAAATTGCAGACAACCCTAACCGAAAATTACAGACAACCCTAACCCAAAATTGCAGACAACCCTAACCCAAAATTGCAGACAACCTTAACCGAAAATTGCAGACAACCCTAACCCAAAATTGCAGACAACCCTAACCCAAAATTGCAGACAACCCTAACCCAAAATTGCAGACAACCCTAACCCAAAATTGCAGACAACCCTAACCCAAAATTGCAGACAACCCTAACCCAAAATTGCAGACAACCCTAACCCAAAATTGCAGACAACCCTAACCCAAAATTGCAGACAACTCTAACCCAAAATTGCAGACAACCTTAACCGAAAATTGCAGACAACCCTAACTGAAAATTGCAGACAACCTTAACCCAAAATTGCAGACAACCCTAACCCAAAATTGCAGACAACCCTAACCGAAAATTGCAGACAACCTTAACCGAAAATTGCAGACAACCCTAACTGAAAATTGCAGACAACCTTAACCGAAAATTGCAGACAACCTTAACCGAAAATTGCAGACAACCCTAACCCAAAATTGCAGACAACCCTAACCCAAAATTGCGGACAACCCTAACCCAAAATTGCAGACAACCCTAACCCAAAATTGCAGACAACCCTAACCCAAAATTGCGGACAACCCTAACCGAAAATTCCAGACAACCTTAACCGAAAATTGCAGACAACCCTAACCCAAAATTGCAGACAACCCTAACCGAAAATTACAGACAACCCTAACCCAAAATTGCAGACAACCCTAACCCAAAATTGCGGACAACCCTAACCCAAAATTGCAGACAATAATGCAAAGAATGATCACCAAGTTAAAAAAAAAAAAAATTTATTTAAACATGGAAAACTTTAAAGTTTTGCTGCTTATGACAAAGATGGCATTCACCTGAAATTTATTCCTAGTCGGATAAAGTATTTTCTGAAAGATCGAAAGCGAATTACATTTTTTAGTGTAATAAACATGCTGCAAGTATAAAAATGAAGAATCTTCTAGTCAGAATCAAATATCGATTGGTTAGATGCAATGCTATTAAGGTCTCAAATTGAGAATCCGACTGACTTTTCTTGATATATTAGTTATGTTCGATGCGAAGTAAGTCTGCTTGTGTTGTGATATAAACAACAAAAATGGGGATCCATGTTCAACTAGATGTCAAGAGTTTAGATTGATGTAAAAATGATGGTTTACTGGAAACCAAATGAAAAATGTGAAATTCCTTTCTTGCAGCGGAAAGTGGAGGGAGGGGGGTGGAGGCTGCATGAGTTTTTTGATTGAACTCGAGAGCAGCAAAACTCCCCTCCCTGTCAGCCACTTGAGCCAAACCAAGAAAATGCAGCAAGTTTATTGGACGATTTAATCTCGCAATATTTATTCACTTGAAACCAATTTTTTTTCTAATGTCCTAAAAAAAATGTATAGAAAACAACAAAAAACAAAAATGTATAAAAAAAAATGTATAAAAAAAAATGTATAAAAAAAAAATGTATAAAAAAAAATGTATAAAAAAAAAAATGTATAAAAAAAATGTATAAAAAAAAATGTATAAAAAAAAAAATGTATAAAAAAAAATGTATAAAAAACAACAAAAAACAAGAAATGTTATAGAGAACATAAAAACGGTTTTCCACATTAGCTTGTAATAAATGGCGATTGAAGTTCCCTCTCTTCAAAAAAAGTGCCAATCTATATCGCCCACCAGACATGCAGGCTTAATCGAAATGGAACCATATTCAAGCATAAAGTACAGACAAACATGTACAACAAAAAAATGAACAGCGTACAAACTAATATATATATATATATATATATATATATATATATATATATATATATATATATATATATATATATACTTCTTTGTAATATAGCAGGAAAAATTCCAACAGAGTGTTCGATTAATTAAGAATTAAAGTTAAAAATTAAAAATTAAGAGTGTAATATTTATTTATTTTGGTACAGAAAAATTAGTACAACATTTGTTCCGTCGGTTTCAAGCACGGAAGGACTTAGCCATCCGGCTCTCTTCAGCTTCTGTTGTCATCTGTTTCAGAAATGTCAAGTCACGTGTCACTCTCGTTTGGACGCGTTATTTGCTTAGAGTGTTATGTATGTTTGTTTAAATTTAGTGTAAGGAAGGTTTAATAAGGTTTGAAAAAAAAGGGGGAGGGTGAAGAGTAACAGTTGAGATTTAAACCGGAGAAGATTTAAAGAGATATAAATAAATAAAAAATAAAAAAATAAAAAAATATTTCTATATAATTCCCGTGAGTCAATATTATGAGTATCGTATATTTGGCCATTACTGTTTTGGGGGTTGATGATGTGTCTTCTAAAGGAATTAGGGAAAGAAAATGGGTTTAAGGATTAAAGAGGTTAAACACGAATTTAACAAGCCGCGCGTGCGTGGACCCCCTATGTATGTGACTCGATGTGGCGAGTGTAAAATGCAATAAATTTGGGCAATTTGGGGCATTTTTGACCCCCCTTTGAACCCCTGGGGGCGCGAACCAGAATTTTTCTGAGGTCAAGGATGCTCATTTTATATCCAGAACAATTGCCTCTACATTTTGGCCAAGTTTCAGAAAAATTGAATGGATGGATCAAACGTTATGGGAGAAAAGAGTAATTTTTTGCCATTTTGGGGGCTTTTGACCCCCTGGGGGCGCGAACCAGATTTTTTCCAAGGTCAGCGATACTTATTTTCTATTAGGAACAATTGCTTCCACATTTTGGCCAAGTTTCAGAGAAATTGAATGGATGGATGAAAAGTTATGGGGCAAAAAATATCATTTTTTGTCATTTCGGGGCCTTTTGACCCCCTGGGGGGCTAACCAGATTTTTCTTTCAAAAATCGGAGAATGTTACTTTCTAACCTGACCGAAGTTACAACATCATGCAAAATTTCAGAGAAATTCAATGGATGGTTGCGGAGAAAAATCCGGACGGACAGACGGACGGACATGTCTTAAAACATAAGTCCCCCGATTTTATAAATCGGGGGACCAATTAATGTTGTTCCTTTTAACCTCTTTAATCCTTAAACCCATTTTCTCTCCCTAATTCTTATATATATATATATATATATATATAGATATATATAGATATATATAGCTAAATATAATTTAATATTTATTCATGAATATTATTATAAAGCCCCTTTTATAAAATTAAAGTTGATCACTGTTAAGGGATATTAAAAAGTAGACATTCACTTAAGCTACAAAGCAAGGCTCCGAGTAAGTTCGTTGAGTCCTCTAGTCTGTCTTGATGTTTATGCTGTAATCGGCTTAAATATCACAGAATTTCTCCATATCATGTGATACTTTCTATGGCCGTGAGGATAGAGTGAAAGCATGCAGAGTCAAAGGTAGCTCTGTGAACTGGGTTCGCGCCTTATGACTGTCTGAAATTATCACTTCCCTGCACTGATGAGAGCAAAAGCTCGAAACGATGTCGTCTGTAGGTAATTTAATATTTATTTATAAATATTAATATATATATATATATATATTTTATATATATATATATTTTGTAGAATTTTGTATATTCGGACTACTGTTCTCATCTTGGGTGTTTTTATCACAACGTTTTGGCCGATGTAACCTCCGGCCTTCTTCAGGTGTACCTTGTCGAACTCGAGAATCTTTCTGTCGAACTCGGGAATCTGGACGGAATTTCGAACGGAACCTTTTATTAAATCCACGGGGGTAGAATGCTCTCCTTCCATCTGCCATGATTGGGAAGAATTCTTCAGTAATTCGCAATTCTTCGTATCGCCCGCACTGAGGATTGAACCTTCAACCTTCAGATGACTGTCACTTAGAACTGAATTTTACTTAGTACTATATCCACTGCGCCACGTGGAATTTGTATAAAGGGTTCCACCCCCCCCCCCCATTGTTACACCCTTTGCATAACTCTAAATTAAACTAACTATAGTTCACATTTGGACCCCTCACACCTAACAGCTGTCTTCCAAAATTCATAAAATTGATAATGATCGGTTAATTAGTTTAGAAGTGCATCATGTACATACAAATATATAAACATATACATATACCTAAATATATATATATATATATATATATATATATATATAAGTATAAATTTTTATTTATACAAACATTATTGGTTACATATGTGCATATTTTCCAAGAAAGTCAACCTCATCAGACCAAGAATTTTTCAGGAATGGATGGATTTAATGAATTTTCTATCCTAAATAACTCTTTTTGGGATCTAACATTTTCTATTTCTTATGAATTAGTATCGGATTACCTATTTCACTAGTTGACCTTTTTTTTGCCAGTGGTTGTCCCTTTTTTTATTACCCTTTATGGCGTCTCCATTGCCTTTTCTGTCCTCATTTTATTGCTCTCTGCTTTCTGGCCTGCCCAGCTTCACAGACTCACTCAAGTATAAATATCTTATCTATATATCAAGAATCACACATATATAAACAAACTCTAATACATACCCAAACACACCTAAATAAACAAACAGATTAATAAACGGACATTGATATACATACACATCTAAACATGGACACATACACAGATCCACTATCAATCAAGCATATATTCAGAAAACATACGTGCTTATAAATATATTCTAGATGTATATTCACTAAAAAATAAAGAAATAAGAATATTCTAGATATATATTCAATACATACATCCATACGTCTATACAGACTCAACATATACAGCTATATGCACCTATATGCGTATATCTATACACACACACACATATATATATACATATACATACAGATACATGTATACACACGCACACACCCATATACATGCACATACAGACACACACATACACATACATATATACATATATATATATATATATATATATATATACACACATACACAAACCGTACATGAGCATATTCGTAACATAGATATACACGCATACACACACCCATACACTTTTAGTATACATAGTTCCTAAAAATAGTTCCTAAAAATACGTACATATATGCACATATATACATATACACATACACGCTAAATAATATTTATAAATAAATAAATAAATATTAAATTATTAATACCTACAGACGCTAGCGTTTCAAGCTTATTGCTCTCATCAGTGCAGGAAAGTAACAATTTCAGACGGTCGGGAGGCGCGAACCCGGTTCACAGAGTCAGCCTAGAATCTGCAAGCAGTCGCCATATCCACTCGGCCCACGGAAACTGTCACGTAATTAAGGGAAATTAAGATCTATATGTACCTAGAAGCGGGCACAGACAGAAGACTAGTATATATATATATATATATATATATATATATATATATATATATATATATATATATATTTAAATATTTTCTTTGTAGTACATAACTTTATAATGGCATGAAAGAGACAATATTTATTAATCATGAATGATGAATTAAGAATTAAAAAGATGAAAGGGCAACGACCGGTTTTGTAGCTCGCTCAACAGAGCCAAATATCGAGGTATCGTGTAAAAAATATAATAAAGATGCTATGAGAATTATATATATATATATATATATATATATATATATATATATATATATAGTCATCCACAAACACCTGTTGTCTTTTCACGACTCATCAGTGTGGCTAGATGCAGCAAGTGTATTAAACCTGAGATTCTAACCTAAGACATCAGTTATTACCTAATATGACAGTCCGATTACCTAGCATATAAGCTACCGTGCCTGCTGCTGTCAATGGTATGGTAGTTTTGTTTTACGGCATATCAACCCTTTTTGGGTTATTTAATGCCGAATCTGGTCATTATAGTAAAAGTTTTTATGCTTCAAGTTCTTTATATCTTCAAATGTTTAATCATCGTTTTTGGTATGGTAGTTTTGTTTTACGGCATATCAACCCTTTTTGGGTTATTTAATGCCGAATCTGGTCATTATAGTAAAAGTTTTTATGCTTCAAGTTCTTTATATCTTCAAATGTTTAATCATCGTTTTTGGTTTGGTAGTTTTGTTTTACGGCATATCAACCCTTTTTGGGTTATTTAATGCCGAATCTGGTCATTATAGTAAAAGATTTATGCTATTTATAAAGGGGAGGGAGAAAGGAAGAGGGGCTGTTGTTTTTGTTTTTGGTTTTGTAAAACATAATTAAGTTTTACAAAAATAAAAAATTTAAAAAAAAAAAAACCGTCAATGTAGGTGAATTTCGTCTCAGGGAGCCACAGGGCAGCCTGATCTGGTATCACCAGTGCTGTCAATGGAAAATGGAAGAAATATATATATATCGCTTTTAAATGAACTTTTGTAGCGATTTTATTGTTTTATGCTCAAGTGGAAACTATCACTTCCCATTGGTCCAAGTCTATTTTACTACGCATAAACCGTTTAGAAGTTCCAGAGAAATCAATTGCTTATACTGTCCTTTTCTTTTTCATCTTCACTTCTTTTTTCTTCTTTTCTTTACCCTGTCTATTATATTTCCTTATTCACTTGTAATGTTATCTCCGATGTGTAAACATTTCTTTTTTAACCCTTGGCTTTTGCAGATCTGAAGAAGGCATATAATATACCGAAACGACATATGGAATGAATAAAGCCTTCTTCACATAAACACGTTTTCTTTCTTTGTCATCTTTATACCATATGTATATTATACACAGACAGCTGTTTCGTCGTATCACGGTTACTCTATGTGGCTAGACATGGTGAGTGTTTCAATCTAAGATTCGAAACCCGACCACTTATACAGTAGGCGGCAAGCGTTACCCTTACGACAGAGAAATTATAATGGTTTTTATTTGCTTAACATTACCACTTACCGAGAGAACTCTATTCTAATTATGAAGTGTAATCCTTTTACACGAAGTAGAAACCATTTCTTCTTTTACTAGAGAGCTCTACCCACGAGCTGGGAGCAAATATATATTATGGTTGACAGTGTTTATATAAGCATCGAGATTTCACTTGTTAATGGTGCCTGCCTGACATTCGAATGGTTAGCATCGCCAACTGTCAACTGGGCGGTCGTAGGTTCGATAAAGGCTTAAAGTAGTTGCCTGTCTAGCCACACTGAAGAGCTGTGATACAGCGAAACAGTCAAGCAGTTGATGAATATATATATATATATATATATTTTATAAATAAATGGCTGATGAAAGCCAGTGAGTGCTTTATAATTAAAACTTGTGGGGGTCGTCATACCTTTTTTCGGTGATAACTTCCTCCACAAATAAAAATGATAATAAGAAGATTTACATGCAAAATCAACGGAAGTTTATTTACTGAAATAAACTATTAACAAATAGAATATATTACTTTTTGTAATGAGTTCATGAGTCCTTTCTTTAGTTTCAGGGTAAGTAAAAAGAAGAATGTCTTTTCTTTTGTTGAAATGTTCATTTGTTATAAAATGTTAAAAGAGGCAATAGATAATGTTCGCCTGTGAAATTGTATGAAGCGCGCGAAAGGGTGAAATGGAAGAATGATAGTAAGATGCGTGTAACCTCCGGATGAAAAGTCAGTTGAAAAAGAAAGTTTGATGTTTGTGTGTGCTTAAATACTATTTGGATAGGCTCCAGCGAGCTTAAAGAGAAAAGTTTAGAAAAATATGTCTTTGGAGAAATCTCATTGGACAGAAATATCACGTGGTGTGCTCTCAACTACGTCCGCTCGTTTTGAGTTGATTTAATATATAAGGCCACATCGGAATTTGCATGGGCGTTATTTTTTATTTGTCACGCGCCAATACAATTATATTCACTCTGCGCGCCTAAATTGTATTTATGCCAAACAACAATTTTTATTCGAATCTTAACCGTGTCAACTGGCACAAACTCAAGAAAACACAGTATTTTTCGTTTGAGTCTGCTCTCCCAGCTAGAAACCTAAGGTACTATGTTGATCTTAACTTGTGTGACATATATATATATATATATATATATATATATATATATATATATATATATATATATGAGAAAGGAAGGATGAGAGTAATCCGACGTAATGGGAAATGACAAAGGAAAAACCAAGAGATATTCTTTATATATTCATCAACGTTTCGTCTTTATTGTTAAACTTCCTCAGGATGATAATTTTAAGAAAAATGTCATGCAAGTACATCGAAATATTGGGTTGACATGATGGGTTGATAAGGAAAAGTAGTAGCCGTGGCTACTAAGAGCTGCCTTATTGGTATCCACTCAAAGCTTTCCGTATTCATTTCACTCTACTGACTTCTCGCAGCCTGGACCCTCCTGAGGAAGTCTTACAATAAAGACGAAACGTTGATGAATATATAAAAAAATATCTCTTGGTTTTTTCCTTTTTCATTTCCCATATATATATATTGAGAATTGAGCGTTGAGAATTAACTTCCTGCACTGAAGATTGTGTTAGCATGAAACATCGATGTCTGTAGGTAATAAATAATATTTATTTATAAATATTATTATAAGCCCCCTTCACTAAAGGCCGGGCACTCTGAGTGAGTTTAATAACAAGAAGTACAAATAGCTTCATGCAAGATCCAAACACGTTTGTTGATCACTTTCAACTGCTCGTGTAAATTTAGCCGCCGACTCGCTATTTACAAAGTTACATTCCTCCTTAATTATTAGCTAATTCCCTATCGCCGTGGGGTTAACGCTCTTGACTGCGAATCAGTGGCGATTTGTGATCGGAGTTCGAGCCCGCCGACCGTTGAGAATTAACTTCCTACACTGAAGATTGCGTTAGCATGAAACATCGATGTCTGTAGGTAATAAATGATTAATATTTATTTATAAATATTTTATATATATATATATATATATATATATATATATATATATATATATATATATATAAAGTAAGATATTTACATATTGGATGATGTCATACCAATGGTTTTGTGCAAATGTATCAGCACTGATCGATGACGTACCAACTTTAGGCTCTTACCCAATTAATTGAGCACTCTGGTCAAGATTTTTTTAATTGTTTATATTATATATGTGTGTGGGGGGGGTCAATTCTTGAACATATAATGTGTGTTGACTACAATCAAAACATGAATGCGTATATTCATGGCGAACGAAATAAATGAGAGACTAACATTCTGATTCTCGTGCCACTAATCCCCACCCGAAAAGAACCGGCTGCACCCCACCACCCCCATACACACCTCCTCCTCCTCCTCCTCCTCCTCACCCGGGATATTTTATGATCTCATAAAAGACACTACTTGTTTGTTAAAGGCCATTTCTTAACGTGCCGATTTGCAAGCCAAGTTGCGAGTAGAAGAAGCAGCAACAGTCGCGCCATGGCAGCGGTGTGATTACTGACTCTCTCTCTCGCTCGCTCGCTGCACGTCCACTTTTGTGCATCGTTAGTAACGGCCGATCGTGTAGCAGCCGACATCGTTAGGAAAGAACGAAATGCAAGGACGCTGACACACACGGCTTCTCTTTCCACTTGTCCTTTCGCTTGTTTATTTATTTATTATTTATTTATTTATTTATTTATTTATTTTTTGGTTCGCTACTTACAAATCAATGAAGAGCCGTTTTGCTTGCAAGTTTCAGATCACAATATTTACACCAAGTGAGTCAGACCAGCTCTTAACTGGGCGGGAAGGTTAGGGTCAGTGGGTGCAATTGGTGGAAGAAGGAGACAAAAGTTTTCAGTTCGAGTTTAAGTGAAGGTCTGGGTCAAATGAAAAGATGACAAAAAAGGCGGCTTCATCAAATTGTTACGCATTTTTTAATTTTTAAA
>OY744531.1:10124637-10177137 GCA_963556195.1 Sepiola atlantica
TTATCAGATCTAAGCTTGTTTTTAAGACTCATTACATATCCATTGTATCATTCTCATATTATTTCTCTCAATGCAACACATATCCTCACTTGCTAGGTTTCACTTCCATACATCATCACACTGCGTGCACATGCCTGATAGATTCTTTGTTTGGTCAACAGTGGTAATGCTCTGCTGGTTAGTAATGACAAAAATTCTAAATCCACTCCCAATTCTTGCAATCACGCTAGTAATTGCTCTTCCCTGTGCTCCAATCGTATCATCAAAGTAAAAAAAATAACTTCACCATCTAAATATACTTTATGAAGTTTACGAACAAACAGTTAAATCAAAATGTCTCCTGATTGTGCCAACTCGCGACAGAATTCAAAAGTAAAGAAAAAAATTCACTGAATTGAAAAAGTATCGTTGTTACACATCAAATGAGTGTAACGAGTTGGGGTAAGTGGTGATACTACGAATTGTGACGAAAGTTGAATGAAGAATGTGTTGATGGAATTCGAATACAATATTGTGAGATTTTAATAATAGTTAAGGCATGCACAAAAATATTGAATAGCTAGGGAATGAGAAAACGTCAGAGTGGATTTGGGGACTGGATAGTGCGAATGTCTTCAGCGCTTGCTTTCACTAGGGAGAGGAGGGGCTCGGAACCCCTCCCCCATGAAATAGCAGAGTATGAAAAAATATTTTAAAATTAAGTAAAGAAAGCGATCAAAGTTCCTTTTGTGTTTTTAGAGTCTTCATTTGTAAACTAGCCTTACAAACTTTCGCATGTGGCCCCCACGTGGGACCAACTGAGATATCATTGTTACTCTAACAGGCACCATAAAAAATCTACTAAATGTACCAATCGATTGAGTGTATATTTAGTGATGTGTAGTAATAAAAGTACTGATATATAGTGATAAATAGTAAGACTACACATAGAAAAAACAAGAATAGGTTTAATTATTACTAGACCCGTTTCGCAGTGGATATAGTACTAAGTTAAATTCAGTTCCAAGTGATAGTCATCTGATGGTTGAAGGTTCAATCCTGGGTGCAGGCAATATGTAGAATTGCGAATTAACATGTGAGTAAGTGATTACTGGCTGACGGAACAAGTGGATTAAATGAAGGGTTCCGTTCGAAATTTCGTCCAGATTCCCTGAGTTCGATAGAAATATTCCTGAATTCTGAAGAAGGCCGGAGGTTACGGCGTCCGAAACGTTGTGATGATAAAAACTCAAGATGAGAAATGTAGTCCGAATAACCAAAATTATGCAAATTCTTGAAAATAGTTTAAATGTTTGTAATAGATTTTTATATCATTTTAATTATGACAGTTTGTGTTGAGGTAAATATGAATGGTTTCACACAGCACGTCCATATTGCTTTATAATTTATAATGAGTACTGCATTTCTCCTGCATTGCATGCTGGGAGTTTTACATCTTTTTATTTTAGTTTTCATGACATATCATTTTTGTAGAGACAAACTTTTTAGAAATTGAAGAATTTTATTAAAAAAAAACTCTTCAAGACTTTTCTCGGCCTGCCGGCAGGACAACCAATGAAAGTTCCGGATGTTTTGGATATATCGACAAAAAAAAAAACTTGAAACAGAAAGGCAATAAAGTAAATGTTCACATGAAATTTTTAACTTTTTGTATAAAATCGAAATTTTATGACAACTTTTGTGAATAAAGTTTCCGTGCTTTTTTATGAAATTTTAAAAAAACAAACAAACAATGCAACATTGTAAAAATATCAGTAAAAAAGTAAAATGCAATTAAAATAAAAATTTAGTTACTAAACGAAAATGGTTCTGGTGGGAATGGGGGTTGGTGGGAGAGTCAATGTTAACAAACAAGTCAATACATTACCAAAACATTGGAAGAAAAGTTCAAACTCACCTGGAAAAAGAAAAAAAAACAACAATTATGTAAATAATTAAGTATTAATAACAAATATAGAGAAAAAAAATAAAACTAAACTTTTTCGATGCATTCAAGTATTTCTATAAGTGGAATATTTCATTGGTATGTCAGATTGAAACAGCATTTTTATTGCTCCGTCTGTCAGTTTTAAATGTCATTTTCATTGGTCTGTCAAGCTTAAGTTTTAAATAGCATTTTATTCAGTCTGTTACACTTAAGTTTGAAATGGCATTTTCTTTGGTCTGTCACACTTGAGTTTGAAATGACATTTTCTTCAGTCTGTCACACTTAAGTTTGAAATGACATTTTCTTCAGTCTGTCACACTTGAGTATAAAATGGCGTTTTCATTGGTCTGTCACACTTAAGTTTGAAATGGCATTTTATTTGGTCTGTCTCACGTAATATTGAAATCGCATTTGCATATTAAATGTACGCATCTTAACAATGGATTTATTCTTGTTCTAGTTTTTTCAACTTAATGAAACATTTACAAATAGAAATTAGCCATCATCATTTTGGTCATTATGCTTAAGACAGGAAATCGTATTGACCGCACTCATAATGGAAATTAGCCATCATCATTTTGGTCATTATTCTTCAGACAGGAAATCGTAATGACCGCACTCATAATGGAAATTAGCCATCATCATTTTGGTCATTATTCTTCAGACAGGAAATCGTAATGACCGCACTCATAATGGAAATTAGCCATCATCATTTTGGTCATTATTCTTCAGACAGGAAATCGTAATGACCGCACTCATAATAGAAATTAGCCATCATCATTTTGGTCATTATTCTTCAGACAGGAAATCGTAATGACCGCACTCATAATGGAAATTAGCCATCATCATTTTGGTCATTATGCTTCAGACAGTAAATAGTAATGACCGCACGCATAATGGAAATTAGCCATCATCATTTTGGTCATTATGCTTCAGACAGGAAATCGTAATGACCGCACTCATAATGGAAATTAGCCATCATCATTTTGGTCATTATGCTTCAGACAGGAAATCGTAATGACCGCACTCATAATGGAAATTAGCCATCATCATTTTGGTCATTATGCTTCAGACAGGAAATCGTAATGACCGCACTCATAATAGAAATTAGCCATCATCATTTTGGTCATTATGCTTCAGACAGGAAATCGTAATGACCGCACTCATAATGGAAATTAGCCATCATCATTTTGGTCATTATGCTTCAGACAGTAAATAGTAATGACCGCACGCATAATGGAAATTAGCCATCATCATTTTGGTCATTATGCTTCAGACAGGAAATCGTAATGACCGCACTCATAATGGAAATTAGCCATCATCATTTTGGTCATTATGCTTCAGACAGGAAATCGTAATGACCGCACTCATAATGGAAATTAGCCATCATCATTTTGGTCATTATGCTTCAGACAGGAAATCGTAATGACCGCACTCATAATAGAAATTAGCCATCATCATTTTGGTCATTATTCTTCAGACAGGAAATCGTAATGACCGCACTCATAATGGAAATTAGCCATCATCATTTTGGTCATTATGCTTCAGACAGTAAATAGTAATGACCGCACGCATAATGGAAATTAGCCATCATCATTTTGGTCATTATTCTTCAGACAGGAAATCGTAATGACCGCACTCATAATGGAAATTAGCCATCATCATTTTGGTCATTATTCTTCAGACAGGAAATCGTAATGACCGCACTCATAATGGAAATTAGCCATCATCATTTTGGTCATCACGCTTCAGACAGGAAATCGTAATGACCGCACGCATAATGGAAATTAGCCATCATCATTTTGGTCATTATGCTTCAGACAGGAAATCGTAATGACCGCACACATAATGGAAATTAGCCATCATCATTTTGGTCATTATGCTTCAGACAGGAAATCGTAATGACCGCACACATAATGAAAATTAGCCATCATTATTTTGGTCATCACGCTTCAGACAGGAAATCGTAATGACCGCACTCATAATGGAAATTAGCCATCATCATTTTGGTCATCACGCTTCAGACAGGAAATCGTAATGACCGCACGCATAATGGAAATTAGCCATCATCATTTTGGTCATTATGCTTCAGACAGGAAATCGTAATGACCGCACACATAATGGAAATTAGCCATCATCATTTTGGTCATTATGCTTCAGACAGGAAATCGTAATGACCGCACACATAATGAAAATTAGCCATCATTATTTTGGTCATCACGCTTCAGACAGGAAATCGTAATGACCGCACTCATAATGGAAATTAGCCATCATCATTTTGGTCATTATTCTTCAGACAGGAAATCGTAATGACCGCACTCATAATGGAAATTAGCCATCATCATTTTGGTCATCACGCTTCAGACAGGAAATCGTAATGACCGCACGCATAATGGAAATTAGCCATCATCATTTTGGTCATTATGCTTCAGACAGGAAATCGTAATGACCGCACACATAATGGAAATTAGCCATCATCATTTTGGTCATTATGCTTCAGACAGGAAATCGTAATGACCGCACACATAATGAAAATTAGCCATCATTATTTTGGTCATCACGCTTCAGACAGGAAATCGTAATGACCGCACTCATAATGGAAATTAGCCATCATCATTTTGGTCATTATTCTTCAGACAGGAAATCGTAATGACCGCACTCATAATGGAAATTAGCCATCATCATTTTGGTCATCACGCTTCAGACAGGAAATCGTAATGACCGCACGCATAATGGAAATTAGCCATCATCATTTTGGTCATTATGCTTCAGACAGGAAATCGTAATGACCGCACACATAATGGAAATTAGCCATCATCATTTTGGTCATTATGCTTCAGACAGGAAATCGTAATGACCGCACACATAATGGAAATTAGCCATCATCATTTTGGTCATTATGCTTCAGACAGGAAATCGTAATGACCGCACTCATAATGGAAATTAGCCATCATCATTTTGGTCATCACGCTTCAGACAGGAAATCGTAATGACCGCACACATAATGGAAATTAGCCATCATCATTTTGGTCATTATGCTTCAGACAGGAAATCGTAATGACCGCACACATAATGGAAATTAGCCATCATCATTTTGGTCATTATGCTTCAGACAGGAAATCGTAATGACCGCACACATAATGAAAATTAGCCATCATTATTTTGGTCATCACGCTTCAGACAGGAAATCGTAATGACCGCACGCATAATGGAAATTAGCCATCATCATTTTGGTCATTATGCTTCAGACAGGAAATCGTAATGACCGCACACATAATGGAAATTAGCCATCATCATTTTGGTCATTATGCTTCAGACAGGAAATCGTAATGACCGCACACATAATGAAAATTAGCCATCATTATTTTGGTCATCACGCTTCAGACAGGAAATCGTAATGACCGCACGCATAATGGAAATTAGCCATCATCATTTTGGTCATTATGCTTCAGACAGGAAATCGTAATGACCGCACACATAATGGAAATTAGCCATCATCATTTTGGTCATTATGCTTCAGACAGGAAATCGTAATGACCGCACACATAATGAAAATTAGCCATCATTATTTTGGTCATCACGCTTCAGACAGGAAATCGTAATGACCGCACGCATAATGGAAATTAGCCATCATCATTTTGGTCATTATGCTTCAGACAGGAAATCGTAATGACCGCACTCATAATGGAAATTAGCCATCATCATTTTGGTCATTATGCTTCAGACAGGAAATCGTAATGACCGCACGCATAATGGAAATTAGCCATCATCATTTTGGTCATTATGCTTCAGACAGGAAATCGTAATGACCGCACTCATAATGGAAATTAGCCATCATCATTTTGGTCATTATGCTTCAGACAGGAAATCGTAATGACCGCACGCATAATGGAAATTAGCCTTCATCATTTTGGTCATTATGCTTCAGACAGGAAATCGTAATGACCGCACACATAATGAAAATTAGCCATCATTATTTTGGTCATCACGCTTCAGACAGGAAATCGTAATGACCGCACGCATAATGGAAATTAGCCATCATCATTTTGGTCATTATGCTTCAGACAGGAAATCGTAATGACCGCACACATAATGGAAATTAGCCATCATCATTTTGGTCATCACGCTTCAGACAGGAAATTGTAATGACCACACTCATAATGGAAATTAGCCATCATCATTTTGGTCATTATGCTTCAGACAGGAAATCGTAATGACCGCACGCATAATAGAAATTAGCCATCATCATTTTGGTCATCACGCTTCAGACAGGAAATCGTAATGACCACACGCATAATAGAAATATGCCATCATCATTTTGGTCATTATGCTTCAGACAGGAAATCGTAATGACCGCACACATAATGGAAATTAGCCATCATCATTTTGGTCATCACGATTCAGGCAGGAAATCGTAATGACCGCACACATAATAGAAATTAGCCATCATCATTTTGGTCATTATGCTTCAGACAGGAAATCGTAATGACCGCACTCATAATGGAAATTAGCCATCATCATTTTGGTCATCACGCTTCAAACAGGAAATCGTAATGACCGCACGCATAATAGAAATTAGCCATCATCATTTTGGTCATCACGCTTCAGACAAGAAATCGTAATGACCGCACGCATAATAGAAATATGCCATCATCATTTTGGTCATCACGCTTCAGACAGGAAACTGTAATGACCGCACACATAATGGAAATTAGCCATCATCATTTTGGTCATTATGCTTCAGACAGGAAACAGTAATGACCGCACTCATAATAGAAATTAGCCATCATTATTTTGGTCATTATTCTTCAGACAGGAAATCGTAATGACCGCACTCATAATGGAAATTAGCCATCATCATTTTGGTCATTATTCTTCAGACAGGAAATCGTAATGACCGCACACATAATGGAAATTAGCCATCATCATTTTGGTCATTATTCTTCAGACAGGAAATCGTAATGACCGCACGCATAATAGAAATTAGCCATCATCATTTTGGTCATCACGCTTCAGACAGGAAATCGTAATGACCGCACGCATAATAGAAATATGCCATCATCATTTTGGTCATCACGCTTCAGACAGGAAATCGTAATGACCGCACACATAATAGAAATTAGCCATCATCATTTTGGTCATCACGCTTCAAACAGGAAATCGTAATGACCGCACACATAATAGAAATTAGCCATCATCATTTTGGTCATCACGCTTCAGACAAGAAATCGTAATGACCGCACACATAATGGAAATTAGCCATCATTATTTTGGTCATCACGCTTCAGACAGGAAATCGTAATGACCGCACGCATAATAGAAATTAGCCATCATCATTTAGATCATCACGCTTCAGACAGGAAATCGTAATGACCGCACGCATAATAGAAATTAGCCATCATCATTTTGGTCATCACGCTTCAGACAAGAAATCGTAATGACCGCACGCATAATAGAAATTAGCCATCATCATTTTGGTCATCACGCTTCAGACAGGAAATCGTAATGACCGCACTCATAATGGAAATTAGCCATCATCATTTTGGTCATCACGCTTCAGACAGGAAATCGTAATGACCGCACACATAATGGAAATTAGCCATCATCATTTTGGTCATTATGCTTCAGACAGGAAATCGTAATGACCGCACACATAATAGAAATTAGCCATCATCATTTTGGTCATCACGCTGAATTCAAAAAGATACACCTGAAGAAGACTGGAGGTTACATCGGCTGAAACGTTGTGAAGATAACACTCAAGATGAGAACAGTAGTCCGAATAATCCAAATTACACAAATTCAGACTACTATTCCATTCTTGGATGTTATTCTTACAACGTTTCAACCGATGCAACCTCCGACCTTCTTCAGGTGCATTTTTCTGTGCTCAGGTGAATCTTTATGCCGAACTCAGGAATTTCAAACTGGACCTTTATTTAATCTATGTTGAACAAAGCTTTTGGTTGGATGACGAGATGCCCACACATCTCACTCGCAGGCCGAAGAAGATTTGGAATGACTCGGTCAAAGATGATCTCAAGCAATGGCACATCAAAACCAACATGAATGATAGCGTTTCATGGAGAAAGGTGGTGGAAAAGACGTTAAATGAAGAAGGGTAGATTGTTCTCATTCCGTCAGTCATGACCGGGTAGAAATTATCATCATCATCATCATCATCATATTCAGTTATATGTCCGTTTTACAAGTTAACATGCATTGGATGGCTTTAAGAAATTGACCTCCAAAGTAACCTATCTCTGACCAGGATTTTATGTATCCCTCAGGTCCATTTTTATCTCTTCTTCCCACGTTTTCCTTGAATTTCCCCTGCCAACTGACACTGCTACCCCAACTGTTCTACATCTACTAACTCAAGAACTCTCATCCATTCTTTCAATGTGACCAAACCAACAAAGTCTCCTGTTCTGCACACATCTCCTTATACTGTCCAGATTTGATCTACCTCTGAGGTCATCAGGTCTAAGCCTGTCTTATAACTCACATTACACATCGATCGTATCATTCTCATATCATTTCTCTCCATGCAACGCATGTCCTCAACCCTCATTGGCCATGTCTCACTTACATACATCATCACACTGCATACACATGCCTCACAGACTCTTCCCTTGGTCGACAGTGGTAACGCTCTGCTGGTTAGTAATGGCAGAAGTGTTAATAATTATGTCATTCTTAGTTATCATCGCTTGTAGTAAGACTGTCACTTAGAACTAATTGTTAATCAATGCCTTTATCCGTTGTGTCACGGGTCAAAATAATACAAATTATAAATCCTCATCTACAAAATTCTAAAACATTAAAAACTTGAAGCATAAAAACTTTTATCAAAATGACTGGATTTGGCATTAAATTATTCGAAAAGGCTTGATATGCCGTAAAACAACCACAAAACTACACATTTGTTTGACTATAGGCCCCCCCCTCCCCGAACACACGCACGAATACATAATCCTGTTGCTGCCACTGCCTCCTACTCGAGAGTATCAATAAAACTCCTCAGATTGAATTTGTTTTACTGTAAAATGGCTTGAGCCAAACGTCGGAGATTAAAACCTAATCTTTTTATCAACTGCAATGCACAATTCTTCAATTCTTGTCGAAACACATAAAAAAAAATTTTGGGATTTTTTTTTTTAAATAAAAGTTTTAAAAAATACAACAAAGCAATCTTGAAAACCGTTTAGAATTTGACTCCATTTTTTTTTTTTTGTTTGTTCTATTATGATTGTTAACTTATCTAATTGGCAATTCGACAAGAAAACGTCCAGAATAAAAGAAACAAAGAAAGAGAAATACGGGAGTAGATAACAATGTCAGTCAGGCATGAAACAGGCAAATCAATGCGAAAATATGCCAATCTAAAACCGTTTAATTTCCTCAAAGAATTGAAGAAAAGAAAAGTGAAAGCGAAATGTCTTTTCAGAAAAACTGAACAAAAGTCGAATGAATAGCAAGAACAAAAACGGCTTTTTAATGGCAAGAACAAAAATGGTATTTTAATGGCAAGAATAAAAATGGCTTTTTAATGGCAAGGACAAAAATGGTATTTTAATGGCAAGAATAAAAATGGCTTTTTAATGGCAAGGACAAAAATGGTATTTTAATGGCAAGAATAAAAATGGCTTTTTAATGGCAAGGACAAAAATGGTATTTTAATGGCAAGAATAAAAATGGCTTTTTAATGGCAAGGACAAAAAATGGCTTTTTAATGGCAAGGACAAAAAATGGCTTTTTAATGGCAAGAACAAAAATGGTATTTTAGTGGCAAGAATAAAAATGATTTTTTTATGGCAAGAACAAAAATGGCTTTTTAATGGGAAGGACAAAAATGGCTTTTTAATGGCAAGAACAGATAGGGCTTTTTAATGCCAAGAAACTGGCTTTTTAATGGAAGAAACAGAAATGGCTTTTTAATGGCAACAAATTGGCTTTTTAATGGAAATAACAAAACTGGCTTTTTAATGGCAAGAATAAAAATGGCTTTTTAATTGTTAAATCTTGGAATAATTTTTTTTTTACATTTATTCTTCTTTGGGTATCTTATTTTAATTAATACTCTCATTTGTACTTTTAACAATCAAAAAAAATTATATAATTAATCTTTGTAAGATAAGTGGGAGAGACCACCAACAGAGTGCTCAATTATTAAGAACAATTCAACAATTCAACAATTCAACAATTCAACAATACTATTTATATATATCAGAAGATGAGAACAGAATCGGTAGTGTTGGGATGAAATCCTCAAAGAGGCCAAATTATAGGTTTCCGTTTTGTTAGGAGTTGAATTTGGATTGTATTACAGAAGATCAGAACAACAGCGGTACTTATTTTTTTTGATTTAAAATTATTTAAAAACATTTTTTGATTAAATTTTTTTTTAATTTATTTTTTAAGTAAGATTTTTTTAAAACTCAATAGGGAAGAAGCGGAAGAAATATCTTGAAACGATAAAGGGCCTTTTTGGTTTACATGCAATGTTTTCCCACGGTTTATCGTAGGCTTAAACTATTGTTACCCATTATTGATTTCCGATACTAGAGCGGTGTCAGATCATCGTAATAAAGGGCCCTTTATTACGATGATCTGACACCGGTTTTTTCCCCGTTTTTCCGACCCTCTCGGTCTTCTATTGTTGTCTTCTGATAATGAAAGTTGTTCTTTCGAAAATTTAAGATTACCCTTTGCCGATCTGTTACTTACCAAAAAAAAAAAAATACTATTTGGTATTTAATCAGTTTTCGTGAAATTATTAATAAATCGTTTTGAGTTTCACTCTCTCCCTGCGTTTATTTCTTTTCACTTTTCCATCTCACGGCAACCACATCGCATTGCTATAGCCTTGGACGACTAATTTACACTTATATATATATATATATTATACTATATATATATTATATAGTATATAGTATATATATATATATATATATATATATATATATATATATATATATATATATATATATATATATATAGTATATATTATATAGTATATATATATATATATATATATATATAGTATATATTATATAGTATATATATATATATATATATATATATATATATATGTCTACCCCCCTCCTTCTCTCTCGATCTGAATCAACAGACGTTCTCTTTTTCTCCTTCTTTTCCTTTATGTGTCTACCTTCCCATCACCTCTCCCTTCATTATATGCCCCTCTTTCCACCTTATTTATTTATTTATTTATTTATTTGCCCTGTTTGTTTCAGATTTTTGATTTTTTTTTTTTTCAGCTTTTTTAGATTTTTAATTTTAATTTTTTAACGGCCTCAATTTTTGAAATGTTAAATTTCTTTTCTTCTCTTTCTCTATCCCTCCATTTCATTCTCTCCAAATATGATCTGAAGTTAAGATCGGATTCTAACTCTGCCTGATGAGATCTCAGTTTATAGTAACTGTTGATCGATAACATCGATATTCCAGTGTCGCAGATTTTGTACATGTCTGTGTAAATAAAATTATCATATATAGTATATAATATATATATATATTATATAGTATATATATATTATATAGTATATATATAGATATATATAGTATATATATATATATATATTATATAGTATATATATAGATATATATATTATATAGTATATATATATATTATATAGTATATATATATAGATATATATATTATATAGTATATATATATATTATATAGTATATATATATAGATATATATATTATATAGTATATATATATATATTATATATATTATATATATATATTATATATATATATTATATAGTATATATATATATATATTATATATACTATATAATATATTATATATATATATTATATAGTATATATATATATTATATAGTATATATATATTATATATTATATAGTATATATATATAGTATATATATATATATTATATAGTATATATATATATATATATTATATAGTATATATATATAGTATATATATATAGTATATATATATAGTATATATATATATATATAGTATATATATAGTATATATATATATATATAGTATATCTATATATAATATATATATATATATAGTATATATATATTATATAGTATATATATATATTATATAGTATATATATATATATTATATATTATATAGTATATATATATATATATAGTATATATATAGTATATATATATATATATATATAGTATATCTATATATAATATATATATATATATATATATAACTCTTGCTTTCCCTACTATGTCCTTTAGTCCTTACCTTCCCAAAGCGATGTTTCTGACAAAGGGGGAAGAAAATGCTTGAGTCGGTTGTTGGAGATGATTAGAGTAAAATTTCTTTTCATCTATCTTTGTTGCTGTGTCACTAATAAGGGTGCTGGAGGTAAACGTTTTAGCTGGGCTGACGTTATCCACCTAATAGTCCAAGGATCCGAACCTTGGAGTAACTCCCGAGGAGGCTGTCACATTAGCAGGTGCAAAATACCGGGGCTGCTGCATTGCTATTTGATGAATGGATGTTGGACCATTCAGTAGTTTCTGGTGTGGCCTCTCGATGCTACGGCTTTTCTTTCTTCACTAGTTTACAAAGATAAATCATCTTCTTACTCATTCTCTGCATTTCATCCGTCAACCCATCTACTGACAAATTTTTAAATCTCAATATGAAAAGTTCTAAAGCAAAAAATAAGCTTAAAGCCAGTTTTCCAAATTTTAACTTAGATGCCTACTATCAGCTCTTCATAAGGGGTCTGCGTTCCAACATAAGGGGTCTGCGTTTCAACTTAAGGGGTCTGCGTTTCAACTTAAGGGGTCTGCGTTCCAACATAAGGGGTCTGCGTTCCAACATAAGGGGTCTGCGTTTCAACTTAAGGGGTCTGCGTTCAACATAAGGGGTCTGCGTTTCAACATAAGGGGTCTGCGTTTCAACATAAGGGGTCTGCGTTCAACATAAGGGGTCTGCGTTCAACATAAGGGGTCTGCGTTCCAACATAAGGGGTCTGCGTTTCAACATAAGAGGTCTGCGTTTCAACTTAAGGGGTCTGCGTTCCAACATAAGGGGTCTGCGTTTCAACATAAGGGGTCTGCGTTTCAACTTAAGGGGTCTGTGTTCCAACATAAGGGGTCTGCGTTTCAACATAAGGGGTCTGCGTTTCAACATAAGGGGTCTGCGTTCCAACCTTTCAGAGGTTGAAATCCATTTACAGGAGACCAATCCGGACCTATTCTTTCTGTGTGAAACTGGCATCAGTCCGTCAGCTTCTAACGATGATTTCAGTAATCCTAGTATTTAAAACTACTAGAGATCGGTCTTCTGCATCTCAGTACAGACCGATCAGTCTCGTGTGCGTCATGAGTAAGATCTGTGATAAATCAAGAAGTTCCCTACCATCTCAGCAAAAACAATCTATCCAGTGACAAGTAATATAGATTTCACTCTGCAAGATCAACAGCTGATGTGCTGACTGTAATATCACACAGGATCAGTGAATCTATTGACTAAGGCTTCGTTTCTAGAGCAATAGCTCTTGACATATCAAAGGCCTTCGATAGGGGTTTGCAGAAAGGTTTGCTTCACAAGCCTGCTAGCTATGGAATATCAGGAAATGTCTTCTTAACCACCTTTCTCTCTAATAGGTTTATAAAAGTAGTTGTTGATGGGCAAAAGTTTTAAGCACATAGTATCGTGCCTCAGGGATCTTTTCTGGGTACAACTCTCTTCTTGATCTTCATTAATTATCTCCCAAATCACATTCTAAGATAATTCATCGACATTTATGCAGATGATACAACCATCTATGGCAACACTTTGAAGAGCATTAATGATCAAGATCTTTCTGATTCTCTCTCTTCCAACTAACCCTGCCTAACACTAATTTCTAACCCTGCTCAAACCCTAAACCTGCCCTAACCCTAATTCCTAACCCTGCCCAAACCCTAACCCCAAACCTTATTTCGAACCCTGCCCAAACCTTAACCCCAAACCCTAACGAAAGCAACAATAATAATCAGTAAAAACAAAAAACAAAACAAATAATTTTCGTAAAATTTAAAAAAAAACATTTAGTTGATTAACTTTTAATTTAACTTCTTAATTTAAACACTTATTTAAACACGTATTTCTTCGTTAAGAACAATCTCTCCCCCCCCCCCCCCGTAGATTAAATAACAAGCTCAGTTCGAAATTCTGTATTGGTTCCTGAGTTAAATATGGAGATTCAAAAAGTTCAAAACGTCTCCTGTGCATCATGAGTAAGATCAACTGCTGATGTGCTGACTGTAATATCACACAGGATCAGTGAATCTATTGACTAGGGCTTCGTTTCTAGAGCAATAGCTCTTGACATATCAAAGGCCTTCGATAGGGGTTGGCAAAAAGGTTTTCTTCACAAGCCTGCTAGCTATGGAATATCAGGCAATGCCCTTTCAACCATCAAATCCTTTCTCTCTGATAGATTTATAAAAGTAGTTGTTAATGGGCAGAAGTCTGAAGCACATCATATCAATGTTGGCGTGCCTCAGGGATCTATTCTGAGCCCAACCGTCTACCTGATCTTTATCAATGATCACCCAAATCCCATTCGTTGACATTTATACAGATGACACAATCATCTATGGCAGCACTTCGAAGAGCATTAATGATCAATTTTTCTCTTTCTTCTGACCTGGAGCATGTAATGCAATGGGGGAAAAATGTCTGTTTACTTTATATACATCTAAAACCAAGCTTATCTCCTTTCACCACCAATACTCAGACCTCATTTTGCTGCAATTGAAATGAATGGCTCTCTCCTTGATAAAGCCCCCTGCATTGATAGCTTCTAGGATTGACCTTACTCCTGACCTCAAATGGAAGACTTACATCAAATCCGTTGCTAAGGTCGCTAGATAAATGGTTGGATCATTCTACCGCTCCAGAAATTATCTCACTCCTGACACAATCCTCTACCTGTATAAGAGTCAAATACATCCCAAGATGGGGAGGTACTGTTGCCACATCTGGGGAGGTGCTGCTCAGAGCAACTTTTTCTGCCTTGACAGAATACAAAACCGACTTCGAAATTTAGTGGGGCATGTCCGCTTCTCTTCCCTACATCCTTTTTCTAACAGAAGAGAGGTTGCTAGTCTTTCTCTGCTCTATTTTCATGGTAGGTGCTAGATTGAGCTCCAATCTATGGTCCCCCCCCCCCGGTAAAACATTCACAAGAATAACCGGTCTAGCTACAACCACTATAAATAATTCCCCTTTCTTCATTTGGGTACCTGAAACTAAACAGAAGTTCCATGAACAAAGTTTCTTTCCAAGAACTATCTGTCTGTTGAACACAATACACGGAGGCTGCTTCCCCGCTTACTATAGCAGGGTCGTTTTCAAATCCAATATAAACAAGTTCTTGTTGAGCCGTCTGCTTAAATAATCTAATTCTGACCAGTCTCAAGCATTGTTACCAATCTTCACATAGTTGTTCCACTGTCCTCCTGATAAACTCATTAACCTTTATCCTCGAGTGGCGTTTTGGCCTTGATAAGCGGTGACTCATCAGTACATAAAAAATATCTATAATCTCAAAGGATATAATACAGTTCAATTTCTCTTAAATATTGACTCAGATAGACTTTAAAAATTTCTTTGTAAATTCATTTATTTACAACTATAGGAAAGTAGAAAGTGCACCATAGGTTTACTTTCGGCAGCCTCGTAACTCTCGCTTCCCTTATTTTGTTCTTTAGTCCTCACATTCCATGAGCGATGTTTCTGACAAAAGGGGAAGAATTGCTGTTTTCTGGGTTGGAATCTATCCATCTGACAAAGGAGACTAGAAAGTGGACCTTGGGTTTACTTTTGGCAGCCTCGTAACTCTCGCTTCCCTTATTTTGTTCTTTAGTCCTCACATTCCATGAGCGATGTTTCTGACAAAGGGGGAAGAATTGCTGTTTTCTCGGTCGGAATCTATCCATCTAACACTTAGTGTTGGCTAGTTTTTGACCTTGAAGTAGTTTTTTTCTCCTATAGCTCCTTACATCAAGTGGCTTCATGCCTTGTCTGGAGCGACTTTCATCAAACAAAAAAATTTCTAATAAAGGAATAGCATATAAAACTCAACATAAATTGGAATAAATACATTTGAAGATACTGCCACGTCTGCCGCAAAGAAGGTAGGTTCTATCTACCGGGCTAAAAAACTTCTCCAACCTGCCAGTATCTTATATCTCTATAAAGCCACCATTCACCCGTGCATGGAGTATTACTACCACATCTTGGTTGGTGCATCAACCACTAGTCTCTCCCTCTTGAACAGGGTGCTAAAAACAATTTCTAACCTAATAGGTCCCACACTATCTACCAAGCTCCAGCTCCTGTCTGTACCCTAACAGGTCCTGCACTGTCTACCAAGCTCCAGCCCCTGTCGCATCACCACAATGTTGCATCTCTGTGCTTGTTTTACAAATACTTCCACGGAATATGCCCCAAATAACTTACTGCATTTGTATCCTCTCAACGTAAATCCCCCCTCCCCCAAATCGACTATCAGCAAAACCCCACCCTTTCACTGTAGAGGTCCCCAGATGCCCGAAATTTTTATACTCTAATAGCTTCTTTCATTGGAATTCCCACCCGGCTCCCTGTTTCCCCGATTGTACCAACATGCAGAAATTTAAATGTAACGTGAACAAACATCTTGCTGCACAACTCCCCACTTAGGATGCCCCTATAAATCAAGTCCTTAATCACAGTGGCAATATGCATGGTTTGGGGTGAAAAAAAGTTTATATATATATATATATATATATATATATATATATATATATATATATATATATATATATATATATATATATATATATATAAAATGAATTAAAAATCAGTAGGGGACAATTAGTAACTGTTAAACTTATTTTTGCCATCAAAATATATCAGCAATAATTTTAAAACAATTTTGGACAGGGAAATACAGGTTTCAGCCTTTTCTTTGACCTGATATACATTGTAATCCAAGCTCTAACATTTCCCTCTAAAAGACAAAAAAGTTGCAGCCGGGTTTATTTGGGCATAAGAAAAAAGAAGAAAGTTTCCGCCTGCATTGAAATGTGTTCACATTAAACACGCCGCTCGTTTCTGCTCAAACCCGAGTCCCATGATGGAGGGGAAAGATAAAATTATTCTTTGGGGTCACTTCTCTCCCGCTCTTCCGTTTGCAGACCCAAAACGTTTCTTTCATGCAAAGCGTTCGCTTCCCAGAAGGGATTTGCTATGGCACTTCATTTCATTGGAAATGAAAAATACGTTATTTCATCAACAATGGCGCCGTACGGCAGAGTTTTTTTTAGTTGTCTTTTTTTTGTTTTTGTTTCCTCTTTTTGGCCGACAAAGTCCATCGGGGGAATTGTTGGGGAACTTTTCATTTTTCCCTCGTTTTTTTTGTTGCTGTTGTTGTTCTGTTAACATGAGAAAGAGATAATATGTTTGCATCAATGGAAACAGAATGTAAAGGAAAAGGGGGGAAGAAAAGGAAAGGGGGGAAGGGAGAAGAGGTAATGATAGGAAAGCAAGAGAAAGAAAGAGAAATAGGGAAAAGAGAGAGGAAGGAGAGGGAGAAGAAAAAGGGAGAGAAAAGGTGAGAGAGATTGGAGAAAAGGAGGGAAAAAGAGGCGTGGAGAGAAAGGGAGAGAGAGAGAGAAGAGAAACGGGAAAGAGGAAGGAAAGGGGCAAAGAGCGAGGCCGAAAGAGAGAAAAAAATGAAAAGGCCCAGAGAGAAGGAAAGAGAGAGAGAGAGAGAGAAAGAGAAAGATGAACAGGTCCAGAGAGGGAGAGAGAGAGACAGAGAGACAGAGAGACAGACAGACAGACAGAAAAAGATGAAAAGGCCCAGAGAGGAAGAGAGAGAGAGAGAGAGAGAGAGAGAGAGAGAGAGAGAGAGAGAGAGAGAGAGAGAGAGATGAGCAGGTCCAGAGAGAGAGAGAGAGAGAGAGAGAGAGAGAGAGAGAGAGATGAACAGATCCAGAGAGGAAAAGAGAGAGAGAGACAGACAGACAGACAGACAGACGAATAGAGAGAGAGAGAAAGAGAGAGAGAAAAGCAGATAGACAGATTAATATATATAGAGAGAGACAGATGAATGGAGAGAGAAAGGGAGAGAAAGAGTGAGTGAGTGTGTGTGTGGGTGTGTGCGTGTGTGATCGATAGACAAGTCCAAAGAGAAAGAACATTTAGAGAGAGAGAGAGATGAAAAGAGGAGAAAGGAGAGAGAGAGAAACGAAATTGTTTCCATGTACTTTTGCATCTTGCGAATTATGCCATTTCAGAAAACGTTAAAAATACCCCCCTTCTCCGTTGATCTTCCTTCAGATTTGTGCAGATTCCATTCTTATGTGAAGTCTGAACAAGATTGGATGCAAATGGCTTCATTTTTCCTTCTTCATTCAACCTCGACACACATCGAGTGATTCGGAGGTTCAAATTCGATTCAAGTCGTGTCGTCTGCAGACAACAGATACAAGTCGAGACAGACACAGATTTGGAAATAGATAAAATATTCACTTGCCATAGAAAAAAAATTAGCAAGAAAAGTTTTTTTAAATCCTACGTTGAAAGTGAAGTCTTGAAATAACGAGTGTTTCTATAACAACGGAATGGCTTATGGCATTTTAGTAATTAAGCATTCGCAAGGATCTCGTAGAATTTCTTAGAATCGCAGAGTTTATTTTGGCTTTTTTTTTTTGCAAATTTGTTTTTATCATTTTATCTAAGGTTAATTGATATATTATTCTGTATTTTCGCATTTGAACAGAATAAACATTTAAAGGAAGCCGGCTCAATCCTGTTGTTTGGTTTGTAGAATTCGTAATAGTTCTTGTGTGGGGTTTAAACTATATTTACTAGGTAGATACGGGCTGATAAGTTCATTTAAGGTTTTACTAATGAATATATGGGAGTAGTAATTTAGGATATGATAGGGCGGAGAGGAGAATTAATTTGGGAATAGCAGACATTGTATGTAGGAGGATGGTGACATCTCTCTGCAAACGAACAGCACAAAACTAACGTTATTATCTCGCTTTTACCGGAATATACGTGCGACTGGGGACAACTTGTAAATTTAATATTCCCTAGAAACTTTCTACTTTAAAGGAAGCCAGCTCAACCTTCCCAGGGTGAATGCCGCACCAGGTACGGGTACAGGTAAGAATGTCGGAGGCAGTTTAGTGTCGTGGACTGATGTGATAGAAGAAAAGTGTGTGCAGTTTTTTAATCTGCCGATTTTCCTTTGAATGAAGATAAAAATGGAACTGTTTCACGGTGTAATCAACTGAAACCAGATCCGCAGGTGAAATCCGTCTTTCTGTAACGGCTTGATCCATTAATACAGATGCTGGAAAGATTATAATGTGTGTATGGCGATCAAATGAACGGTTGGATATGCTGATCTCGGCTTAGATAAAAGGCCTTCTCGGATGGACAGAATAGACTTTAGCAGAAGCAACCGGAGAATCTGGGAACAAAGAATGGATGCAATATCATCATCATCCTCTTCCTCCTCCTCCTTATCATCATCATCATCCTCCTCTTCCTCCTCCTCCTTATCATCATCATTCTCCTCTTCTCCATCCTCATCATCATCCCTTTGTTATTGTTATCTGATGGTGAAATGAAATGACACCTTTGCAGAATGGATGCGAAACCTGACAACATTTGTATTAGAAGGTCAACTAAGCAGCCAATGAACCTCCCCACCTTCCTCCTCCTCCTCTCCCCTCTCCTTTTCCCTAATAAGAAAAGTCCCATTGATTTCTCCATGGATCTACTTCTATCAGACGATTGGAATATTTTCCTCTCTTTCTGCCACCATTCTCTTCCTCTGACTGTCTTTCTTTCTGTCTATCTGTACCTTTCTTTCTCCCCCCTCTCTTTGTTTATGGTGTTACTGTATTGTGGCTCTGGACAACAAAAAGGTATTTGTTGCTTAGCGAGGCCCCTGTTATGTGACTAGGGGGAAAAAGGAGATTGTTGGGTTGTCAAAGAGGGAGCGTCTGTTGAATTAGAAAGTCAACTTAGCAGCCAATGAACCTCCCCACTTTCCTCCTCCTCCTCCTCCTCTCTTCTCATAAGAAAACTCCCATTGATTTCTCTATGGCTCCGTTCTATCAGATGATTGGAATATTTTCCACTCTTTCTGCCACCATTCTCTTCCTCTGTCTGTCTGTCTCTTTTTTTCTCCCTCCCTCTTTGATTTTTTATAGTGTTGCTGTATTGTGGCTCTGGACAACACAAAGGTATTTCTTGCTTTTTAAATTTTTTTTTAACATAGTTCACCCCAAACAAGGCAGGCCGCCACTGTAGACGTAAGGGGCTACTGAGAAAAAAGAAAAGGGGAGAAGGTTTTTTTTTTTTTTTTTGGGGGGGGGGGGGGTCAGCCTACATTGGGATCTGCGCAGCGAGATGTCTGTTTACATTAGTTTTAAATTTCTGCATGTCGGTATTGTCGGGGAACAGGGGGCAGGGAGGGAGTTCCAGAGGCCAGCAGCATGAGGAAAGAAGCTATTTGAGTAGAAGGCATCTGGGGACCTCCATAGTGAATGAATGAGATTTAGTTGATTGTCGAGTTGGTCTAGTGAATTTACGTCGAGGGGGCACCAGAGTAGCCAATTCATCGGAGCATAATCCATTGAAGTATTTGTAAAACAAACATAAGGATGCTACATTGCGGCGATGGGACAGGGACTGGAGCTTGGTTGACAGTGAGGGACCTATTAGGTTGGCGACTCTTTTTTGGACCTTGTCAAGGAGGGAGAGACTAGTAGATGATGCACCAGCCCAGCTGTGGCAACAATACTCCATGCATGGGCAGATGGTGCCTTTGTAGAGATACAGGATAATGTCAGGTGTGAGGAGTTTACTAGCACGGTAGAGGGAGCCAACCTTCTTTGCGGCAGCGGTCTTTGTTGTGTGACTGGGGAAAAAAGATTCTCCATCGCTGTTGTTGAGTTGTCATACAGGGAGCGTCGTTTGAATTTTGGAAGAAATACCATCATTCGCAGATTGCGCACTAACCATAGTTTTATTCCAAATTCCTTCTTGTTTTTGTGTTGCTCTGTTCAGTTCGGTTGAGACCATTTGTAAATAATGTCTCGCCAAACTTTGATGGCCTGCCCGTTTCTCTCACACGGAATCACAACCTGCTAGGCATCTAAAGCCAAAGTTCATAAACGTTTATTTCCCTAGAGCCTTTTTTCATGTTGAAAAAGGGTTGAAACTCAATAAGCACTCACCCTTAAATCTCAATTTCACCGGATAAATATGAAAATAATAATGGAGGTTGACCTTTTGGCTAAGATCAAAGTGTAGTATCTGTTTCCGATGGATACTACACCTTATAGACCAGTACCGTCTTGGCCTTTAGGCCTTGATTCCGCCGGTCTGGGGGTATTGTCCTGTGCAGTTCTAGGAGGTTCACCCTCCCAGGCTTTGCCTCCCCTCTTTGGGGTGGAGTAAGTTTATCGCTTACTGCCTGAGGCGCTCCTACCGGGGAATGCTGACGGGGCTGCCCAGGCAATTTTTGTTGGCCAGAGCGCTCTTCATTCTCTAGGGCGCTGGCTTTTCAAATCCCACTTTCCCGACCTTGTGTCACATCTTACCGCTGTGGGAGGAAGATAATCAAAGAAAAAAAAAGAAAAGAAAAAAGAAAAAAGAAAAAAATAATGGAGGTGTTGCCACAGTCAATAAAATAATGTGACTCACAATCACTGGATGTTTTCTCTGACTTCGCTTCTTTCGTCGCAACGCTATACCCAGTATTTACATACTTCTCATGTAAGTATGATGTTACACAAGGTCAGGAAGGTGTGAGAAAAAGCCAGCGCTCCTTGCCTCTAAAAATAGCCTGGGCAACCCCCTCGGCATTGTAATAAACCAACCCCAAAGAGGGAAGGCAAGGCCTGGGAGAGTTGACCTCCTAGGACTACCCAGGACTAATACCTCCGCCTGACGGATAAAAGCCCACCAGAATGGCCCAGTCCCTGCCGGACTGATTGTCAAGAACAAATCCTCGACTGGTATTCTAGACATCAGAAAGAGGGCGGCTTTCTTCGCCTTGGTATTTACTTCCTTCCCACGACAGAAAGATGTGGCACAAGGCCGGAAGGTTGGAAGAGTCAAACCAGCGTCCCTAAAGAAGGAGCACTTTGGCCTATTAAAAATTGTCTTGGCAGCCCTGTCAGCATTCCCTGGTCAGGGCACCTCAAGCAGTAAGCAACAAATTTACTTCACCCCAAAGAAGAGAGCTAGGGCTTGGGAGGGTGGACCTCCTAGGACAACGCAGGACAAATACTTCAGCCCGACAGATAAAAGACTACTGGAGTGCCCCAGTTTCTCCCGGACTGAGTGTCGAGATCGGATCCTCGACTGGTATTTTAGACATAAGAAAGAAGGCGGCTTTCTTCACTCTTTCCAAGTCAGCAGATTTCAGAAATTAAATAATCTCAGTTAATTATTTTTAACCAATGAAAATACAGATAATTATTTTTAACCAATGAAAATACAGATAATTATTTTTAACCAATGAAAATACAGATAATTCGTTAGCTCGTTTTTTTTCTTATTCAGGTGGATTTGCTTATTGCAGTGCAATAACCAGTCGTTCTGTTTCTCCTAGGTCGTAAGTTCAATTCTCACTAGTAACCTATGATTTCAACATTTCCTTAATTTTCAAACTACACACCAGACAAAGACAGACCTTTTTATGGCGGGCATAAGGCCACTGCTTGATCTGGGTTCAGGATCATCACATCCGCCACACCTATATACTTTAATGACACAAAATACATGCAAAAATATTCTTTAGTTCTCGGATTGAGTTATGGTTAAAAATAATTCAATTTTAAATCTTCTAATTAGCCATAAACTGTAATTAACTGAACAAGTAACCAATATCTCACTTAAACATCTATGTATTTCTCTCACCCCCTCTCACTTAACCATCTATGTATTTCTCTCACCCCCTCTCACTTAACCATCTTTGTATTTCTCTCACCCCCTCTCACTTAACCATCTATGTATTTCTCTCACCCCCTCTCACTTAACCATCTATGTATTTCTCTCACCCCCTCTCACTTAACCATCTATGTATTTCTCTCACCCCCTCTCACTTAACCATCTTTGTATTTCTCTCACCCCCTCTCACTTAACCATCTATGTATTTCTCTCCCCCCTCTCACTTAACCATCTATGTATTTCTCTCACCCCCTCTCACTTAACCATCTTTGTATTTCTCTCACCCCCTCTCACTTAACCATCTATGTATTTCTCTCCCCCCCTCTCACTTAACCATCTATGTATTTCTCTCACCCCCTCTCACTTAACCATCTATGTATTTCTCTCACCCCCTCTCACTTAACCATCTATGTATTTCTCTCACCCCCTCTCACTTAACCATCTATGTATTTCTCTAACCCTCTCTCACTTAACCATCTATGTATTTCTCTAACCCTCTCTCACTTAACCATCTATGTATTTCTCTCACCCCCTCTCACTTAACCATCTATGTATTTCTCTCACCCCCTCTCACTTAACAATCTTTGTATTTCTCTCCCCCCCTCTCACTTAAGCATCTATGTATTTCTCTCCCCCCCTCTCACTTAACCATCTATGTATTTCTCTCACCCCCTCTCACTTAACCATCTATGTATTTCTCTCACCCCCTCTCACTTAACCATCTTTGTATTTCTCTCACCCCCTCTCACTTAACCATCTATGTATTTCTCTCCCCCCCTCTCACTTAACCATCTTTGTATTTCTCTCACCCCCTCTCACTTAACCATCTATGTATTTCTCTCCCCCCCCCTCTCACTTAACCATCTATGTATTTCTCTCACCCCCTCTCACTTAACCATCTTTGTATTTCTCTCACCCCCTCTCACTTAACCATCTATGTATTTCTCTCCCCCCCTCTCACTTAACCATCTATGTATTTCTCTCACCCCCTCTCACTTAACCATCTTTGTATTTCTCTCACCCCCTCTCACTTAACCATCTTTGTATTTCTCTCACCACCTCTCACTTAACCATCTATGTATTTCTCTCACCCCCTCTCACTTAACCATCTTTGTATTTCTCTCACCCCCTCTCACTTAACCATCTTTGTATTTCTCTCACCCCCTCTCACTTAACCATCTATGTATTTCTCTCACCCCCTCTCACTTAACCATCTTTGTATTTCTCTCACCCCCTCTCACTTAACCATCTTTGTATTTCTCTCACCCCCTCTCACTTAACCATCTATGTATTTCTCTCACCACCTCTCACTTAACCATCTATGTATTTCTCTCACCCCCTCTCACTTAACCATCTTTGTATTTCTCTCACCCCCTCTCACTTAACCATCTATGTATTTCTCTCACCCCCTCTCACTTAACCATCTATGTATTTCTCTCACCCCCTCTCACTTAACCATCTTTGTATTTCTCTCACCCCCTCTCACTTAACCATCTATGTATTTCTCTCCCCCCCTCTCACTTAACCATCTATGTATTTCTCTCACCCCCTCTCACTTAACCATCTTTGTATTTCTCTCACCCCCTCTCACTTAACCATCTATGTATTTCTCTCCCCCCCTCTCACTTAACCATCTATGTATTTCTCTCACCCCCTCTCACTTAACCATCTTTGTATTTCTCTCACCACCTCTCACTTAACATCTATGTATTTCTCTCACCCTCTCTCACTCTATGTTGATGCAACGACTCATTATAGTTTTTAATGTCTCTGAGACATGGTGATACTTATACCAGGCCTGGCAAACATGTGATTGGGGCCCACAACTGGGGGCGGACAAGTGGAGACCAAAATCACTACTAGATAATAATTACCGAGAAAAGTTTTAGGAAGGAATAACTTAGCAATGTCCAGTAATTAGCTAATTAACAACTATACAATTATTGATTTATTTCCATAAAATCAAATGTAAAAAGAAAAAACGAAAATGTAAAAGAAATGTGCAAGAAAAATACACTTTATTCGCTATCCACTGTGAATTAAGCACATTTGAGATATTTAAAAAATAATGAGACAATTTGTTAATATTGACTAATTGATTATAGAAAATACAAGCTGCACATGCGTGGTCCCCCTCTGTATGTGACTCGATGTGGCGAGTGTAAAATGCAATAAATTTGGGCAATTTTGGGCATCTTTGACCCCCCTTTGACCCCCTGGGGGCGCGAACCAGAATTTTTCTGAGGTCAAGGATGCTCATTTTATATCCAGAACAATTGCCTCTACATTTTGGCCAAGTTTCAGAAAAATTGAATGGATGGATCAAACGTTATGGGAGAAAAGGGTCATTTTTTGCCATTTTGGGGGCTTTTGACCCCCTGGGGGCGCGAACCAGATTTTTTCCAAGGTCAGCGATACTTATTTTCTATTAGGAACAATTGCCTCCACATTTTGGCCAAGTTTCAGAGAAATTGAATGGATGGACGAAAAGTTATGGGGCAAAAAATGCCATTTTTTGCCATTTCGGGGCCTTTTGACCCCCTGGGGGACTAACCAGATTTTTTTTCAAAAATTGGAGAATGTCATTTTCTAACCTGACCAAAGTTACAACTTCATGCAAAATTTCAGAGAAATTCAATGGATGGTTGCGGAGAAAAATCCGGACGGACGGACATGCCTCAAAACATAAGTCCCCCGATTTTATAAATCGGGGGACCAATAATACAATCAGAAAGCAGATTCAACATTTTAAAAAATCAAATACTTTATGAACAAAATAATATTCAAAGAAACAATTTTGATATTTTTACAAAATGTGTAATGTGTAATTTACAATTTGTTTTACAGAAAATGAAGAAAATATTTATTTCTTCATGATACCAAAATACATATTGTTTTAATTTTCCAAATAGTCTATGGTAAATTCACTAAGCATAACAATGTTAACCCTACTGCTTAACAAAAATCTACAAACATCAGTTAAACCGGTGTATGTTCAATGGCTGAACTAGTATCCTTTGTTAATGATTTTTTTTTTTAACATAGTTCACCCCAGACAAGGCAGGCCACCACTGTAGATGTAAGGGGCTACCGAGAAGAAAGAAAAGGGAGAAGGTTGGGGGAACGGGGGGGTCAACCCCAAATTGGGATCTGCTTCCCATTTTTTGTGTCATTTTCCCAAAATTAGAAAGAAATATAAGGTTTTCATCATTTAAATCTGATTTTCAGTGGATAATTCTTCTTAATGTTGCCATAAATTTCTTTGACACTGACAATTTTCCAAAATGTCAAAAGCTTTTCAGATGAACTGTTTCTACACCATCCTCTTTATTTAATAATGGATGCAATTTAATTGCTGCTACAGTTTGATCACAAAAAACGTTTAAACACTTTTGTTTTTGTTGTTCAACAGGTTTTGGGTCAACTGCCACATCAGTTAGTTTTGATAATTTAACAAACTGAGTTTTTTCATGTTCGTAAAGACCTTTTACAATTTCCCATTTTGCTAACATCAGGATGTTCACACATCATCACCTAAAAAAATATTAGAGTCTCATTTTTTCTTGTGAGGGGAGGGATTTAGCGGAGGGTTAACACCGGTTAACTCCATGAAGCGTTTGCTGGCTGCAGTTCTTTTTTGGCCTTTAATTCTAAGCTGGCTTAGGAGCTGATACGGAGAGCCTACAAGGAAACCCCTTTCTCTTTTTAGGTCATATATGTATTAAAAAATTCTTCTATAACTAAAAATAATAAGTCTCTTTACTTCTGGTTGGTTGGTTGTTTTGTTTTACGGCATATCAACTCTTTTCGTGTTATTTAATGCCAAATCTGGTCATTTTGGTGAAAGTTTTTATACTTCAAGTTCTTGATATGTTCAAGTATTCATTCATTGTGTTTGGTTTGATTGTTTTGTTTTATGGCATATCAACCCTTTTCGGGTTATTTAATGCCAAATCTGGTCATTTTGGTGAAAGTTTTTATACTTCAAGTTCTTGATATGTTCAAGTATTCATTCATGGTGTTTGGTTTGATTGTTTTGTTTTATGGCATATCAACCTATTTCGTGTTATTTAATGCCAAATCTGGTCATTTTGGTGAAAGTTTTTATACTTCAAGTTCTTGATATGTTCAAGTATTCATTCATGGTGTTTGGTTTGATTGTTTTGTTTTATGGCATATCAACCCTTTTCGGGTTATTTAATGCCAAATCTGGTCATTTTGGTGAAAGTTTTTATACTTCAAGTTCTTGATATGTTCAAGTATTCATTCATGGTGTTTGGTTTGATTGTTTTGTTTTATGGCATATCAACCCTTTTCGGGTTATTTAATGCCAAATCTGGTCATTTTGGTGAAAGTTTTTATGCTTCAAGTTCTTTATATGTTCAAGTTTTCATTCATTGTGTTTGGTTTGATTGTTTTGTTTTATGGCATATCAACCCTTTTCGGGTTATTTAATGCCAAATCTGGTCATTTTGGTGAAAGTTTTTATACTTCAAGTTCTTGATATGTTCAAGTATTCATTCATGGTGTTTGGTTTGATTGTTTTGTTTTATGGCATATCAACCCTTTTCGGGTTATTTAATGCCAAATCTGGTCATTTTGGTGAAAGTTTTTATGCTTCAAGTTCTTTATATGTTCAAGTTTTCATTCATTGTGTTTGGTTTGATTGTTTTGTTTTATGGCATATCAACCCTTTTCGGGTTATTTAATGCCAAATCTGGTCATTTTGGTGAAAGTTTTTATACTTCAAGTTCTTGATATGTTCAAGTATTCATTCATGGTGTTTGGTTTGATTGTTTTGTTTTATGGCATATCAACCCTTTTCGGGTTATTTAATGCCAAATCTGGTCATTTTGGTGAAAGTTTTTATGCTTCAAGTTCTTTATATGTTCAAGTATTCATTCATGGTGTTTGGTTTGATTGTTTTGTTTTATGGCATATCAACCCTTTTCGGGTTATTTAATGCCAAATCTGGTCATTTTGGTGAAAGTTTTTATGCTTCAAGTTCTTTATATGTTCAAGTATTCATTCATGGTGTTTGGTTTGATTGTTTTGTTTTATGGCATATCAACCCTTTTCGGGTTATTTAATGCCAAATCTGGTCATTTTGGTGAAAGTTTTTATGCTTCAAGTTCTTTATATGTTCAAGTTTTCATTCATTGTGTTTGGTTTGATTGTTTTGTTTTATGGCATATCAACCCTTTTCGGGTTATTTAATGCCAAATCTGGTCATTTTGGTGAAAGTTTTTATGCTTCAAGTTTTTTATATGTTCAAGTATTCATTCATGGTGTTTGGTTTGAAGGATTACACTATAACCTTCACGGATCAGCTCTCTTTTTAGGTAATATATGTGTTAAGAAATTCTTCTCGCATAACTAAAAATAATAAGTTTAAATTTTTTTAATTTTTTTAGCGTTAATCTACAATAATATTGAACAAATAAAATAAAGGGAATAATTAATGATAATAAAAAGAGATCATTTCATTAGTAATACTTTGAATTTATACCATGTCGGCAAGTATTAAGTATAATTTTATTAACCAGTAATTTTGCCAAATAAATGTATTTTTCATTTCATTTGTTCACTGTAAGAAGAAACTGTTTACGAAAAAAAACAAAAAACATTTTAGAATATTTTTTAACTTAGTTTTAGGGTTTCTGGGAGATTATTATTAATTATCCCCCACATTTTATTTGCTCAAAAGAATAAAACGTGAAATTTCCTTTCAACAGTATGTTTTAACCTCTTCATTTTTGTTTTCTAAACCAATAAAACTGTTTGTTTTTTTCTGTGTAAAACAAATGTTCCAAGTTTATTTTTATGTCAAATAAAATGTCAAAATATTTTTGATACAAGAAAAGCACAAAAAAAAGCAATGGCCGCCAGCGATTCAAACGTCAAAATATTTTTGATACAAGAAAAGCACAAAAAACAAGCAATGGCCGCCAGCGATTCAAACGTTAAAATATTTTTGATACAAGAAAAGCACAAAAAAAAGCAATGGCCGCCAGCGATTCAAACGTTAAAATATTTTTGATACAAGAAAAGCACAAAAAACAAGCAATGGCCGCCAGCGATTCAAACGTTAAAATATTTTTGATACACGAAAAGCACAAAAAACAAGCAATGGCCGCCAGTGATTCAAACGTCAAAATATTTTGATACAAGAAAAGCACAAAAAACAAGCAATGGCCGCCAGCGATTCAAACGTTAAAATATTTTTGATACAAGAAAAGCACAAAAAAAAGCAATGGCCGCCAGCGATTCAAACGTTAAAATATTTTTGATACAAGAAAAGCACAAAAAAAAGCAATGGCCGCCAGCGATTCAAACGTTAAAATATTTTTGATACAAGAAAAGCACAAAAAAAAAGCAATGGCCGCCAGCGATTCAAACGTTATTCAAAGTTCGATACTCAACATTTTAAAAAAGTAAATTAAAATTTTATTTCATGACAAGAAATAAATTTAAGAACAACACTCAATTTTAGCCAAAGTTTTGGTGAATACCAAGCTAAATGAGCAAGAAAATCCAACACTTTCTACCATTGAGCTCTCTTAAATTTTTGCATTGCATTTTAAAGAACAGTCGTAAAATTATTAAAGCGTTAGATTTGGAGTTATAAACAAACAACTCTTGTTCTGGAGTTCGAATCGTGCGACCGGCTTGAATGGTTATCTCTACACTGATGATTCCGCAAGGATGAAACGTATACATATGTAGATAATAATTAAATATTTATTATTAAATAATCATATATATATATATATATATATATAAGTATAAATTTTTATTTATACAAACATTATTGGTTACATTCCTGAAAAATTCTTGATCTGATGAGGTTGACTTTCTTGGAAAAGTGCAACCGAAACATGTATGCACATATGTAACCAATAATGTTTGTATAAATAAAAAATTATACTTATAAACAGCTCTACTTGGTATTGAGCACTTTTTATAAACACTTGAGTTTCTACGGATTTACATTTACAGAAACTAATACAATACATGTACGATATATATATATATATATATATATATATATATATATATATATATATATATATATATATATATATATTTAGAGAATAATATGAAACATATTTATTTAATAAATACATAATTCAACGTTTGAAATTTTTTAAAAGTTCATGCCAACATTTACTTTGCTGAATAACAAAATAAATAATCTTTTTCAACTGCCAAATTTAAAAAAGAGCCTTTGTGGATATATTCGGAACATCAGAAAGTTTCATCAGATGTTCTGCTTGCTTGGCAGGCCAAGAGCAGGCTCAATTAAAATAACTGTTTTGATTTCCTCTCCTTCTTTAGAAAAGGGGTGTTTCTCAAAAAAATGTGTTGTTCGTTGTTTTGTTTTACGGCATTTCAGATCATTTAATACCGAATTCAGTCATTTTGGTAAAAGTTTTATGCTGCAAGTTTTAATAGCTTGAAATATTTGTAGATTAATTTGTTTCATCAATAACGGTGTCCAAATGATAGATTCTATAAGTATAACCACCCCAGGTCAAAGTGTATTGTATTATGTTCTGCTTAAAAGAATGACGGCAAACACTGATGTATGTAAATATAATGATATATCTTTACTGTCCACCATGCTGAATAAGTGGGGGTTAGTGAGAAATGAGAATGGAGGTATTGGATCCACAGTGTTAGTTAAGTTATAATAAAGTATATTTTATAAAGAACAAAACATGTATCCCAGTGTTGTATTTATGCTCTGCTTAAAAGAATGATGTCAAACACTGATGTATAAAAATATCATGATATATCTTTATTGTCGGTCGTCATCATCATCATATCTGATCATACTAATACTGGATCCATCATTGGTCATCAAATCTTGGTCAATACAAGTTGGTCCATCACTGCAGTCACTGAGGATGTGCTCTATTGTCTGTCTGGGATTTCCACAATGGAACACATCCTCAGTATATTGTCAGTGCCAGTGAATGAGTGGGGTGAGTGAGAAAGGTGGAGGACATATGCAAATTGATAGAGGTTGATTCTCGAACTTAATTGGCAGTCGACTCTGACGATCTCGATTTGAGTTAGTTTATATAATGATTTAGCACGCCCACACATCCCTTTGTAAACACCCATTGATATTTTGTCCTCACTATCAATATAGTCACGACCTTCAGGTGTTTATTTAGCGACAGGGTATTCCCATCTGCATCGGCGAGCACTCTCAAGAGACTGCAGCGCAACGAAAGAGCCATGATTAGATGGATCTGCCATGTCAAGCCAGAAGACGACACGCTGCTCGAGACTCTTATAAAATAAATATCCGATGTCCTTAAGCTGGGCAGGATAGGTGGCTTGGCTATGTTGAGCAAAACTCCAGCTGGATCTCCAGAGATATGTCCATCGTATCAAGTCAGCAGGCTGGAAGACCAAAGCTCTCTTGGGATGAGCTGTGTAAACGCGACCGTGCGGCCCTGGAGATTGCAAACTTTGATCTTCGCAACCGCCAAACAGGAGAGGAAGACTTCGATCAAGACTGACAGACAAGCTCCATCCTCATAAAGAGGACTAATCAAAGGCCTGTTAAACATAAATCAAATGAGGAGGAGGAGGAGGAGGAGGAGGTGGTGGTGGTGGTAACCTTTGCGGGTGGTTTTGAATCAACCAACAGATATTTTATTTTTCTGAAGAGTTGTGTTTCCGTGTCAATCAGCCACGATTTATTTCTTCCGGCCAGGTGCGTGTCTGTGTCAAGTACGTTTGATTCCTGCCAGGTGACAGATATTCAACAAGTGGACCTGGGAGTGGTGGCAATTAAAGAGTGACTCCATACTCTCCAAAGCTTGAACACTTCACCCAGTGGCGTGCAGAGGTCTGGCGTAGCCCTAGTGATGCCCAGGGCCAACTTCTCGATTGTATACCCCAAAGGCACAAGTATAAGTCCTAGTACTGAGAAATATGACAAAGGGCGATAGTTTTAATTTTATTGGATGCCCCTCCCCCATTAAGATGCTCAGGCCCCTGCCCCATCTAAGGGTGTTTATTAGTTGTATTATTTGGATTGTTCAGCCTGCTGTTCTCTTGGATGTTGTTCTCACAACATTTCGACCGAGGTAATCTCCGACCTTCTTCTTCTTCTTCTTGACAGACTCGGAAATCGATACAGAATTTCGAACTGAACCGTTTATTTAATCTACAGGTGTAGATTGTTCTCATACAACATAATCATGTCGACAGTTGAGTCTGGTCAGTACTAGATGTCGATGACCCGCTCCCTGATTCAGTCCCCTCCCCTATAAAATACAATAAACATTTTGATTTCGACACATCAACAGGAAGTGAGAAATATGGACTTGAGAAAAGGAGGGATAATTAAAGACCTGGCCAGAGATAGGTTGATTTGGAAGTCAGTTTCTACAAACCGTTCAACACATGCCAGGGTGCAAAACGGACATTAAACCGAATACGATACTGATGATGATGATGATGATGATGATGATGATGTTGTTGATGGTGATGATGATAGTGGTGATGATGATGATGATGATGATGATGATGATGATGATGGTGGTGGTGGTGATGATGGTGATGGTGATGATGATGATGATGATGTTGATGGTGATGATGATGTTGATGATGATGATGATGGCAGTGATGGTGGTGGTGATGATGATGATGATGTTGATGGTAATGATGATGATGATGATGATGATGATGATGATGATGATGATGATGATGATGGTGGTGGTGATGGTGGTGGTGATGATGATGATGATGATGATGATGATGATGATGGTGGTGGTAGACAAAGTTCAACTGAACTATTCTTTCCTTTTTCCAGCAATAAATCTGTAATTCAACAGACGCTCCCTCTTTGACAACCCAACAATCTCCTTTTTCCCCCTAGTCACATAACAGGGGCCTCGCTAAGCAACAAATACCTTTTTGTCGTCCAGAGCCACAATACAGTAACACCATAAACAAAGAGAGGGGGGGGGGGGAGAAAGAAAGGGACAGATAGACAGAAAGAAAGACAGTCAGAGGAAGAGAATGGTGGCAGAAAGAGAGGAAAATATTCCAATCGTCTGATAGAAGTAGATCCATGGAGAAATCAATGGGACTTTTCTTATTAGGGAAAAGGAGAGGGGAGAGGAGGAAGGTGGGGAGGTTCGTTGGCTGCTTAGTTGACCTTCTAATACAAATGTTGTCAGGTTTCTCATCCATTCTGCAAAGGTGTCATTTCATTTCACCATCAGATAACAATAACAAAGGGATGATGATGAGGATGGAGAAGAGGAGAATGATGATGATAAGGAGGAGGAGGAAGAGGATGATGTAAGGAGGAGGAAGATGATGATGATGATGATATTGCATCCATTCTTTGTTCTCAGATTCTCCGGTTGCTTCTGCTAAAGTCTATTCTGTCCATCCGAGAAGTCCTTTTATCTAAGCCGAGATCAGCATATCCAACCGTTCATTTGATCGCCATACACACATTATAATCTTTCCGGCATCTGTATTAATGGATCAAGCCGTTACAGAAAGACAGATTTCACCTGCGGATCTGGTTTCAGTTGATTACACCGTGAAACAGTTCCATTTTTATCTTCATTCAAAGGAAAATCGGCAGATTAAAAAACTGCACACACTTTTCTTCTGTCACATCAGTCCACGACACTAAACTGCCTCGGACATTCTTACCTGTACCCGTACCTGGTGCGGCATTCACCCTGGAAAGGTTGAGCTGGCTTCCTTTAAAGTAGAAAGTTTCTAGGGAATATTAAATTTACAAGTTGTCCCTAGTCGCACGTATATTCCGGTAAAAGGCAGATAACAACGTTAGTTTTGTGCTGTTCGTTTGCAGAGAGATGTCACCATCCTCTTACATACAGTGTCCGCTATTCCCAAATTAATTCTCCTCTCTGCCCTATCATATCCTAAATTACTACTCCCATATATTCATTAGCAAAACCTTAGATGAACTTATCAGCCCGTATCTACCTAGTAAATATAGTTTAAACCCTACACAAGAACTATTACAAATCCTACAACCCAAACAACCAGGCAATAAAAGAATTGCTTGCCTTGATGTAGAAAGCTTATACACTAATGTACCCGTAAACGAAACAATTGATATCATCATCAATAATATACAAGGCCTGTCTAAAAAGTATCCGACCGTTATTTTTTCCGTGCGAAATAGAGACGATAGAGCGGCGCCATTCTACACAGTGAAGGAAGACATCTTCATGCGCATGTGTGAATTTTATCACCGCCTTTTCGTGCGTTAGTCGCTGCTTGTCGGTCGCTGAGTGAGGTGCTACACAACGTGTTCGTCGGATTACCGATTCTCTCAAGATGACTGAGCAAAGGTACTGCATAAAATTTTGTCAAAAGCTGATTCTGAAAGCAAAACAATTCGTGAGTGAGTAAAGATTCCGCACATGCAATTTTGTGTGATGATTTGACCATGCACAGAATGGCTGCAAAAATGAACACCATTCTAAAAGAAGACATCCAGAGGTGTTTCCGGCAGTGGATGGATCGGTGAGCTAAGTGCGTGCAAGCACAGGGGGGCTGCTTTGAAGGGGATTAGAGTCCCAACCCCATCAGGCATTTGAAATATTTTTTCTGGCCTAAGGTCGGATACTTTTGAGACATCTTCGAATTCAGTAACTTGTACCTCCCTCCACTTAAAATCAATTATAAAAAATACCAAAAAGAAGTTACTATTAATTTGCACCACTTTTTTATGACTCAACCCTAACCTTTTTATGACCCAACCCTAACATTTTTATGACCTAACCCTAACATTTTTATGACTCAACCCTAACCTTTTTATGACTCAACCCTAACCTTTTTATGACCTAACCCTAACCTTTTTATGACCTAACCCTAACCTTTTTATGACCTAACACTAACCTTTTTATGATCTAACCCTAACCTTTTTATGACTCAACCCTAACCTTTTTATGACCTAACCCTAACCTTTTTTATGACCTAACCCTAACCTTTTTTATGACCTAACCCTAACCTTTTTATGACCTAACCCTAACCCTTTTAAGACTTCAAAGGAAAGATTTCCACTCAAATTGATCGAGTTTCAATTCGATGAGCTCCGTTCTTAGACCAATTTTCAGCAACTTCTACATGCCAAACCCAGAAAACAAAATATTTAATGAAACTATAAAACCCTTTATTTATGTACGTTATTTTCGCCGAAAATAATGACCAAATACACAAACTACAAGACCTTTTTCAATTTCACCATGAAACTAAACGTAAATAATAAAATCCCATTCCTAGATGGACACATTAAAACCACTAATAATACGTTAAAAACTTCTCCTTATAAAAAGCCTACCAGCTTAAACTTTAGTCTCTTAAATTTCAAAAGTGAATTCTCCCACCACTGCAAAACTAATCTCCTCCACCAAAAAAACCCAATTTATTGAATTCAAAAATATTAAACAATTCCTTATTAATAATGAATTCCTTAATTATATTGTTGACGAACAAATCAGATTAATGATTTTGAACTTAAAAAATGCTACTAATAATAATAATATGCAGCATAATAACTCTATTAGATGTCCGTTGAAGATGTTGATTGGACGATTTGAAAGTCTATAGACTTTCAAATCGTCCAGTCAACATCTCAACGGACATTCACGAGAGATTTCTACATCTTCCAGGAAAATTAAAAAGAAACAATGATTTATAAAAAAAATATTGCTTGAAAACGGTTTTTAAAAGCGAAAGCTTGCAGTATGAATACTTTAAAGTAAATAGATGTTTATTTTAAAGAAAAAAAGGGACCAAGACAACAATAGGGACCCCAGTTCAGTAACAAAACAAGCGGGACATCTTTTGGAAGCACCGGCGATTTCCGATTGACCTCGCAATACACGTGGTCGTTATTTACAAAACAACTCGGGTTTTTTTTCTTTTAACATGTATACGCTTTTTTAAAAATCGGCTGACTTGTAATCTGTCGTTTTGCAATAAACAAAACAATTTATCTTTTTTTTTTGTTTTACTTTTATTTACTAAATAAAAAACAAATTTTAAACGCAATTCTATATTTCGTGTTGTGTATTTTAAGAAAAGGTGGATACTTTTTTTTCTTTTCGTAGGGAGGCGAGTAACTAGCGAAGTTTTATTTATTTGTTTATAATTGTTGCTTACAGAAAAAAAAGGAAAAAACTTCATAAATTTTAAATTGCTTCCGTTTGGAAACTGATTTTTGAAGTCTAACTTCGCCCTCGTGGGGAGGCAAAACGAAAGATTACAAGTCAGCCGATTTTTAAAAAAGCGTATATATTTCATTTATTTATTAAAATAACTTGCGTAATCTTCCGTTTTGCCTCCTCGGGCTAGGAGCAAAGTGTAGCATGGAAAAATCCAGAGTGCTCCTTTTTATGTCTTAAAAGAAAACCGTAAATATTTTATTTGTTTATTTAGTAAATAAAAGGAAAAAAGAAAATGGACCCTACATTTTTAAAAATACATACCCCCCCCCCCCAAAAAAAAAATATTAACATGTTAAAAGAAAAAATCACTGACCGCAGATAGGAAAAATCAGTTTCCAAACGGAAGCAATTTAAAATTTATGAAGTTTTTTCCTTTTTTTTCTGTAAGCAACAATTATAAACAAATAAATAAAACTTCGCTAGTTACTCGCCTCCCTACGGAAAGAAAAAAAAGTATCCACTTTTTCTTAAAATACACAACACGAAATATAGAATTGCGTTTAAAATGTGGTTTTTATTTAGTAAATAAAAGTAAAACGAAACAAAATGATAAATTGTTTTGTTTATTGCAAAACGACAGATTACAAGTCAGCCGATTTTAAAAAAAGCGTATACATGTTAAAAGAAAAAAAACCCGAGTTGTTTTGTAAATAACGACCACGTGTATTGCGAGGTCAATCAGAAATCGCCGGTGCTTCCAAAAGATGTCCCGCTTGTTTTGTTACTGAACTGGGGTCCCTATTGTTATCTTGCTCCAAAAAAAGCATATATCGTTTTTAGCTTTCTCAAAATTTAATATTTTTAAATACGAAACGATACTTATAAAAAAAGTGCCAATATTTCTTATATATATATATATATATATATATATATATATATATATATATGTATATATATATATATATATCCTACCGACAGTAATAATAAAGTAAGACTAATTATTTACCACAAGAAATTCAAGACCAAAAATCTTGTAATAACAAATAAATCAATCTCATACACCCAAAAACATTAGAAAGAACCAATGTTATCTATAAGTTCCAATGCCATTTGGAAGAATACAACTCATATAATAATAATAATAATAATAATAATAATAATAATAATAATAATAATAATAAAGTAACTAATAGCTACATTTGTTTTACTACCAAAATTCTTTCACATAGACTCACGATGCATTTGTCAAATTCTAGTTCAATTTACGAGGATTTAAAAAAATATAGAGAGAGAGACAGAGAGACAGAGGGGGGGGAGAGAAAAATATAAGAAAGAGAGAGAGGGGGGGTGAAGGGGACAAAGATAATGGGATGGGGAGAGAGAAGAAAAACGAAAAGGAAGAAAAGAAAGAAAAGGGGAAGAGGAGAAAGAAACAGTAGAAAATGAAGCAAGAAAAATGGAGTGGAGCCCCCCCCTCCCTCCCTCCCCTTCGGAAAGCAGAAATATCTTTGAAAGAAAGCAACGAGTAATTACATTCATCGGAAATAGAAATGTATTTCATCAAAAACCATTCTACTAACGGCAAAATGGAATGCCGAGAACAGGGTGAGAGGAATGAAGAAGAAATGGATTGAAATGAGAGAGGCGGGGGAGGGGGGAGGGGGGCGTATTTCATTTGAAATTGATTTCCCCTATTCCATCCCCACATGACTTACGCTCATCGGTTGGCCGGTGTCCAGACCGTAACACACTATCTACCATCGACACACAAAAAGAAACGATAAGGGCGGGACCACGCACATTGACCACTTGACCACTCTTGAAAGAACCCTTTACCCTTCCTCTTCACTCAAAGTGATCGATTACAAGGTTAGTAGTATCGATTATTCAATAAAGTATCTGTAATTGTCCGCTCGACAATCTCTCATTGGACAAAAAGTGCCGGCGCTAACGGAACGATAGCAGACATCACTAGTAGGAATAGTGATTCCAAGAGAGACTTCAATCATGTCATGTTGGCCTTTTATCAGTGAAGAGGCACAACAGATGCGAAATATTTCACGGCTTCTGTCGAAAGAGGTTGTCGATTTGCTTGCAAAAGCAGACGAGCCCTCACTGCTGATTGGCTGATGAAAACAGAAGAAACGCCAGAGCAATGGACGGGAGTGTCGATAAATTCAGTGCATCTTTTCGAAAGACAAAACAGTTAACCACATCAGCTTTCAAAGCAAATCGTTTTTCTGGGCCTTCAAAGGATATTTTAGGGGATGAAAATGAAAGAGATACATTTCGTGTCAAAGGTCAATCACACTCGATTACTGGGTCAAAGGTTTCATCCTATGAATACGTGAATAAAATATGGAATGAGATTTTCGCATTTTAGTTGAAAGTCTTCTTTTTTTTTACCCCAATCTATATCTTTGTCTTATAAAAAGGTGAAGTACGTTTTCTGAGAGCTCAGAAGGAATTGGCCTTGTGTCAAGCAGCACATATTGCTGCATTGCATTTCTGTTTACTTTCACCTCGTTTACAGCAAAGTTATTTTATCAATTTCCATCCCCCCCAACACACAAATACTCATTTTTTTCTTTTTAGTTCATAACAAAAATCATACTAAACCTATTTTAATTGATGCCCCTCGGTCTATCTCCTATTTATTTGCCCTCCCCTCCCTTTACGAGGACAAAGGTCGGTACTTAATGTGAAGACTCCAACTCCCCCAAAAGGGACACTTTGGATTAGAAAAAAAAGTATAAAGGCTATGTCAATCTGAGATCTTCAATCTGTGATACATAAGTTTGAAATAGCGAACCTTGGGTTTACTTTCGTCGGTTTCGTAACTATTGCCCCCCCCCATTTTGTTCTTTCGTTTTCATGTTTGTTTCTGACAAAGGGAGAAGAATTGCTGTCTTCTGGATCGGCTGTTGTTTTGAGTTGGTGGTGTGCAGAGATTTTCAATCCTCTCATAGTATTCATCATCATTCAACTGTCAATCCATCCATTTCATTAACCTTTGTCCTCGAGGGGCTTTTAGCCTTGATAAGTAGCGACTCATTAGTAAGAAATAGTTTAAAATTTTCATCGCTAAATGCACAGATTGAATGGGTGCATCTTAATCACGGCTCCATTCTTGTTTTGTTTTTTTGGCTAAGAGTTTGTTTTATCTGACCACCTCGCCCTGCCCTATTTTGTCCCCTTTCCACGGAACAAGTTTAGATTTGACTTTCAAAAAGGGCAGCTACCAGCCATTTCTGAATTAAAACCATCCATTTTAACTTGTGACATGGATCAGATGTACTCTGAACAAAAGAAACATTTTACAAGCAAATGTGTCAAATTACAAAAGAAAAATTTGAAACAGCAGGGAAATTACGGACATTTCAACCGATTTCAATAAGGAAATTACGGACATTTCATCCGATTTCAATAAGGAAATTACGGACATTTCATCCGATTTCAATAAGGAAATACGGACATTTCATCCGATTTAAATAAGGAAATTACGGACATTTCATCCGATTTAAACAAGGAAATTATGGACATTTCATCCGAATTCAACAAGGAAATTACGGACATTTAATCCGATTTCAACAAGGAAATTACGGACATTTCATCCGATTTCAATACGGAAATTACGGACATTTCATCCGATTTCAATAAGGAAATTACGGACATTTCATCCGATTTCTATAAGAAAATTACATACATTTCATCCGATTTCTATAAGAAAATTACATACATTTCATCCGATTTCAACAAGGAAATTACGGACATTTCATCCGATTTCAATAAGGAAATTACGGACATTTCATCCGATTTAAACAAGGAAATTACGGACATTTCATCCGAATTCAACAAGGAAATTACGGACATTTAATCCGATTTCAACAAGGAAATTACGGACATTTCATCCGATTTCAATACGGAAATTACGGACATTTCATCCGATTTAAATAAGGAAATTACGGACATTTCATCCGATTTATATAAGAAAATTACATACATTTCATCCGATTTCAATAAGGAAATTACGGACATTTCATCCGATTTCAATAAGGAAATTACGGACATTTCATCTGATTTCAATAAGGTAATTACGGACATTTCATCCGATTTCAATAAGAAAATTACATACATTTCATCCGATTTAAATAAGAAAATTACATACATTTCATCTGATTTCAATAATGGAAATTACGGACATTTCATCCGATTTCAATAAGGAAATTACGGACATTTCATCCGATTTCAATAAGGAAATTACGGACATTTCATCCGATTTAAACAAGGAAATTACGGACATTTCATCCGAATTCAACAAGGAAATTACGGACATTTAATCCGATTTCAACAAGGAAATTACGGACATTTCATCTGATTTCAATACGGAAATTACGGACATTTCATCCGATTTCAATAAGGAAATTACGGACATTTCATCCGATTTCAATAAGAAAATTACATACATTTCATCCGATTTCAATAAGGAAATTACGGACATTTCATCCGATTTCAATAAGGAAATTACGGACATCTCATCCGATTTCAATAAGGAAATTACGGACATTTCATCCGATTTTAATAAGGAAATTACGGACATTTCATCCGATTTCAATAAGGAAATTACGGACTTTTCATCCGATTTCAATAAGAAAATTACATACATTCCATCCGATTTCAATAAGGAAATTACGGACATTTCATCCGATTTCGACAAGGAAATTACGGACATTTCATCCGATTTAAACAAGGAAATTACGAACATTTCATCCGATTTCAATAAGGAAATTACGGACATTTCATCCGATTTCAATAAGGAAATTACGGACATTTCATCCGATTTCAATAAGGAAATTACGGACTTTTCATCCGATTTCAATAAGAAAATTACATACATTCCATTCGATATCAATAAGAAAATTACATACATTTCATCCGATTTCAATAAGGTAATTACGGACATTTCATCCGATTTCAATAAGGAAATTACGGACATTTCATCCGATTTCAATAAGGAAATTACGGACATTTAATCCGATTTCAATAAGGAAATTACGGACATTTCATCCGATTTCAATAAGGAAATTACGGACATTTCATCCGATTTCAATAAGTAAATTACGGACATTTCATCCGATTTCAATAAGGAAATTACGGACATTTCATTCGATTTCAATAAGGTAGTTACGGACATTTCATCCGATTTCAATAAGGTAATTACGGACATTTCGTCAGATTCTAATAAGTAAATTACGGGTATTTCCTCCGATTTCAACAAGGAAATTACGGACATTTCATCCGATTTAAACAAGGAAATTACGGACATTTCATCCGAATTCAACAAGGAAATTACGGACATTTAATCCGATTTCAACAAGGAAATTACGGACATTTCATCCGATTTCAATACGGAAATTACGGACATTTCATCCGATTTCAATAAGGAAATTACGGACATTTCATCCGATTTCAATAAGAAAATTACATACATTTCATCCGATTTCAATAAGGAAATTACGGACATTTCATCCGATTTCAATAAGGAAATTACGGACATTTCATCCGATTTCAATAAGGTAATTACGGACATTTCATCCGATTTCAATAAGAAAATTACATACATTTAATCCGATTTAAATAAGAAAATTACATACATTTCATCCGATTTCAATAAGGAAATTACGGACATTTAATCCGATTTCAATAAAGAAATTACGGACATTTCATCCGATTTCAATAAGGAAATTACGGACATTTCATCCGATTTCAATAAGGAAATTACGGACATTTCATCCGATTTCAATAAGAAAATTACATACATTTCATCCGATTTAAATAAGAAAATTACATACATTTCATCCGATTTCAATAAGGAAATTACGGACATTTAATCCGATTTCAATAAGGAAATTACGGACATTTCATCCGATTTCAATAAAGAAATTACGGACATTTCATCCGATTTCAATAAGAAAATTACATACATTTCATCCGATTTCAATAAGGAAATTACGGACATTTCATCCGATTTCAATAAGGAAATTAAAGACATCTCATCCGATTTCAATAAGGAAATTACGGACATTTCATCCGATTTTAATAAGGAAATTACGGACATTTCATCCGATTTCAATAAGGAAATTACGGACTTTTCATCCGATTTCAATAAGAAAATTACATACATTCCATCCGATTTCAATAAGGAAATTACGGACATTTCATCCGATTTCGACAAGGAAATTACGGACATTTCATCCGATTTAAAAAAGGAAATTACGAACATTTCATCCGATTTCAATAAGGAAATTACGGACATTTCATCCGATTTTAATAAGGAAATTACGGACATTTCATCCGATTTCAATAAGGAAATTACGGACTTTTCATCCGATTTCAATAAGAAAATTACATACATTCCATCCGATATCAATAAGAAAATTAGATACATTTCATCCGATTTCAATAAGGAAATTACGGACATTTAATCCGATTTCAATAAGGAAATTACGGACATTTCATCCGATTTCAATAAGGAAATTACGGACATTTTATCCGATTTCAATAAGGAAATTACGGACATTTCATCCGATTTCAATAAGGAAATTACGGACATTTCCTCCGATTTAAATAAGGAAATTACGGACATTTCATTCGATTTTAATAAGGTAGTTACGGACATTTCATCCGATTTCAATAAGGTAATTACGGACATTTCGTCCGATTCTAATAAGTAAATTACGGACATTTCATCCGATTTCAACAAGGAAATTACGGACATTTCATCCGATTTCAACAAGGAAATTACGGACATTTCATCCGATTTCAATAAGGAAATTACGGACATTTCATCCGATTTAAATAAGGAAATTACGGACATTTCATCCGATTTATATAAGAAAATTACATACATTTCATCCGATTTCAATAAGGAAATTACGGACATTTAATCCGATTTCGACAAGGAAATTACGGACATTTCATCCGATTTAAAAAAGGAAATTACGAACATTTCATCCGATTTCAATAAGGAAATTACGGACATTTCATCCGATATCAATAAGAAAATTACGGACATTTCATCCGATTTAAACAAGGAAATTACGGACATTTCATCCGAATTCAACAAGGAAATTACGGACATTTAATCCGATTTCAACAAGGAAATTACGGACATTTCATCCGATTTCAATACGGAAATTACGGACATTTCATCCGATTTCAATAAGGAAATTACGGACATTTCATCCGATTTCAATAAGAAAATTACATACATTTCATCCGATTTCAATAAGGAAATTACGGACATTTCATCCGATTTCAATAAGGAAATTACGGACATTTCATCCGATTTCAATATGGAAATTACGGACATTTCATCCGATTTCAATAAGGAAATTACGGACATTTCATCCGATTTCAACAAGGAAATTACGGACATTTCATCCGATTTCAACAAGGAAATTACGGACATTTCATCCGATTTCAATAAGGAAATTACGGACATTTCATCCGATTTAAATAAGGAAATTACGGACATTTCATCCGATTTAAATAAGAAAATTACATACATTTCATCCGATTTCAATAAGGAAATTACGGACATTTCATCCGATTTCGACAAGGAAATTACGGACATTTCATCCGATTTAAAAAAGGAAATTACGAACATTTCATCCGATTTCAATAAGGAAATTACGGACATTTCATCCGATTTTAATAAGGAAATTACGGACATTTCATCCGATTTCAATAAGGAAATTACGGACTTTTCATCCGATTTCAATGAGAAAATTACATACATTCCATCCGATTTCAATAAGAAAATTACATACATTTCATCCGATTTCAATAAGGAAATTACGGACATTTAATCCGACTTCAATAAGGAAATTACGGACATTTCATCCGATTTCAATAAGGAAATTACGGACATTTTATCCGATTTCAATAAGGAAATTACGGACATTTAATCCGATTTCAATAAGGAAATTACGGACATTTCATCCGATTTCAATAAGGAAATTACGGACATTTCATTCGATTTCAATAAGGTAGTTACGGACATTTCATCCGATTTCAATAAAATAATTACGGACATTTCGTCCGATTCTAATAAGTAAATTACGGATATTTCATCCGATTTCAACAAGGAAATTACGGACATTTCATCCGATTTAAACAAGGAAATTACGGACATTTCATCCGAATTCAACAAGGAAATTACGGACATTTAATCCGATTTCAACAAGGAAATTACGGACATTTCATCCGATTTCAATACGGAAATTACGGACATTTCATCCGATTTCAATAAGGAAATTACGGACATTTCATCCGATTTCAATAAGAAAATTACATACATTTCATCCGATTTCAATAAAGAAAATTACGGACATTTCATCCGATTTCAATAAGGAAATTAAAGACATCTCATCCGATTTCAATAAGGAAATTAAAGACATTTCATCCGATTTTAATAAGGAAATTACGGACATTTCATCCGATTTCAATTAGGAAATTACGGACTATTCATCCGATTTCAATAAGAAAATTACATACATTCCATCCGATTTCAATAAGGAAATTACGGACATTTCATCCGATTTCGACAAGGAAATTACGGACATTTCATCCGATTTAAAAAAGGAAATTACGAACATTTCATCCGATTTCAATAAGGAAATTACGGACATTTCATCCGATTTTAATAAGGAAATTACGGACATTTCATCCGATTTCAATAAGGAAATTACGGACTTTTCATCCGATTTCAATAAGAAAATTACATACATTCCATCCGATATCAATAAGAAAATTACATACATTTCATCCGATTTCAATAAGGAAATTACGGACATTTAATCCGATTTCAATAAGGAAATTACGGACATTTCATCCGATTTCAACAAGGAAATTACGGACATTTCATCCGATTTCAATAAGGAAATTACGGACATTTCATCCGATTTAAATAAGGAAATTACGGACATTTCATCCGATTTATATAAGAAAATTACATACATTTCATCCGATTTCAATAAGGAAATTACGGACATTTCATCCGATTTCGACAAGGAAATTACGGACATTTCATCCGATTTAAAAAAGGAAATTACGAACATTTCATCCGATTTCAATAAGGAAATTACGGACATTTCATCCGATTTTAATAAGGAAATTACGGACATTTTATCCGATTTCAATAAGGAAATTACGGACTTTTCATCCGATTTCAATAAGAAAATTACATACATTCCATCCGATTTCAATAAGAAAATTACATACATTTCATCCGATTTCAATAAGGAAATTACGGACATTTCATCCGATTTCAATAAGGAAATTACGGACATTTCATCCGATTTCTATAAGGAAATTACGGACATTTTATCCGATTTCAATAAGGAAATTACGGACATTTCATCCGATTTCAATAAGGAAATTACGGACATTTCATCCGATTTCAATAAGGTAATTACGGACATTTCATCCGATTTCAATAAGAAAATTACATACATTTCATCCGATTTCAATAAGAAAATTACATACATTTCATCCGATTTCAATAAGGAAATTACGGACATTTAATCCGATTTCAATAAGGAAATTACGGACATTTCATCCGATTTCAATAAGGAAATTACGGACATTTCATCCGATTTCAATAAGGAAATTACGGACATTTCATCCGATTTAAATAAGGAAATTACGGACATTTCATCCGAATTCAACAAGGAAATTACGGACATTTAATCCGATTTCAACAAGGAAATTACGGACATTTCATCCGATTTCAATACGGAAATTGCGGACATTTCATCCGATTTCAATAAGGAAATTACGGACATTTCATCCGATTTCAATAAGGAAATTACGGACATTTCATCCGATTTAAACAAGGAAATTATGGACATTTCATCCGAATTCAACAAGGAAATTACGGACATTTAATCCGATTTCAACAAGGAAATTACGGACATTTCATCCGATTTCAATACGGAAATTACGGACATTTCATCCGATTTCAATAAGGAAATTACGGACATTTCATCCGATTTCTATAAGAAAATTACATACATTTCATCCGATTTCTATAAGAAAATTACATACATTTCATCCGATTTCAACAAGGAAATTACGGACATTTCATCCGATTTCAATAAGGAAATTACGGACATTTCATCCGATTTAAACAAGGAAATTACGGACATTTCATCCGAATTCAACAAGGAAATTACGGACATTTAATCCGATTTCAACAAGGAAATTACGGACATTTCATCCGATTTCAATACGGAAATTACGGACATTTCATCCGATTTCAATAAGGAAATTACGGACATTTTATCCGATTTCAATAAGAAAATTACATACATTTCATCCGATTTCAATAAGGAAATTACGGACATTTCATCCGATTTCAATAAGGAAATTACGGACATTTCATCTGATTTCAATAAGGTAATTACGGACATTTCATCCGATTTCAATAAGAAAATTACATACATTTCATCCGATTTCAATAAGGAAATTACATACATTTCATCCGATTTCAATAATGGAAATTACGGACATTTAATCCGATTTCAATAAGGAAATTACGGACATTTCATCCGATTTCAATAAGGAAATTACGGACATTTCATCCGATTCCAATAAGGAAATTACGGACATTTCATCCGATTTCAATAAGGAAATTACGGACATTTTACTCGATATAAATAAGAAAATTACATACATTTGATCCGATTTCAATAAGGAAATTACGGACATTTCATCCGATTTCAATAAGGAAATTACGGACATTTCATCCGATTTCAATAAGGAAATTACGGACATTTCATCCGATTTCAATAAGGTAATTACGGACATTTCATCCGATTTCAATAAGAAAATTACATACATTTCATCCGATTTAAATAAGAAAATTACATACATTTCATCCGATTTAAATAAGAAAATTACATACATTTCATCCGATTTCAATAACGAAATTACGGACATTTCATCCGATTTCAATAAGGAAATTACGGACATTTCATCCGATTTCAATAAGAAAATTACGGACATTTCATCCGATTTCAATAAGGTAATTACGGACATTTCATCCGATTTCAATAAGAAAATTACATACATTTCATCCGATTTAAATAAGAAAATTACATACATTTCATCCGATTTCAATAAGGAAATTACGGACATTTAATCCGATTTCAATAAGGAAATTACGGACATTTCATCCGATTTCAATAAGGAAATTACGGACATTTCATCCGATTTCAATACGGAAATTACGGACATTTCATCCGATTTCAATAAGGTAATTGCGGACATTTCATCCGATTTCAATAAGGAAATTACGGACATTTTATCCGATATAAATAAGAAAATTACATACATTTCATCCGATTTCAATAAGGAAATACGAACATTTCATCCGATTTCAATAAGGTAATTACGGACATTTCATCCGATTTCAATAAGGAAATTACGGACATTTCATCCGATTTCAATAAGTAAATTACGGACATTTCATCCGATTTCAATAAGGAAATTACGGACATTTCATCCGATTTCAATAAGGAAATTACGGACATTTCATCCGATTTCAATAAGTAAATTACGGACATTTCATCCGATTTCAATAAGGTAATTACGGACATTTCATCCGATTTCAATAAGGAAATTACGGACATTTCGTCCGATTTCAATAAGGAAATTACGGACATTTCATCCGATTTCAATAAGTAAATTACGGACATTTCATCCGATTTCAATAAGTAAATTACGGACATTTCATCCGATTTCAATAAGTAAATTACGGACATTTCATCCGATTTCAATAAGTAAATTACGGACATTTCATCCGATTTCAATAAGGAAATTACGGACATTTAATCCGATTTCAATAAGTAAATTACGGACATTTCATCCGATTTAAACAAGGAAATTACGGACATTTAATCCGATTTCAATAAGGAAATTACGGACATTTCATCCGATTTCAATAAGAAAGCTGGAACAAGATGGATTACTTTTCTTTGCAGTCAGAAAAAGCAGAGAGAAAAATGAACTGATTTGTTTTACTTTGTTTCTGACTGAATTTAATAAGTCAATCTATATAATACTAAAAGTCTATTGTTCTTGTATGTTTGCAATCAGCTTTCAGCTTTCCGGTTTTCAACATCCGGTTGCGCATGCGTAAATAGCATCGTCTTCAATCTGTTATTCCAATTCCGTTATTCTATATTATGATTAACGAACGCATGAAATTTTTCATTCTGGAAATTTTAAAACAATTTCATTTAATTTCATCAAATAGTTTATTTGTTTTCTTCACGGCTAAAAACATTCAACGGGAGGACTTCGTAAAGTCTGTCGCAGTTTCAAAAAAACTCCTCCCTTTTAAAAAACAACAACAAACAAACAAAAAACAACACTCATTATTAATATCAGCCATACTAGCGGTCGGTGAACGAAACCACCTCCCACTTTCCCTCTCATAGATTTCACCACTCCTACTCCCTCTGTTTTCGTTACGTACGCGAGAAAGCCTGCTGCCCCCCTTCCTTTCTCAAATCGCCCTAACCAACCACTTATAATTCAGTAACTGTAATTAAAAAAAAAACAATTATAATAAACAGAACGACTCATAGAAATCTATCTATATTCTTTTTTCATTTTAATATACTTTCATAGAAATGCTTCTGTTATGTAAAAAAAAAACTATTTTCTTTATGCCACAAGTGTCACGCTCATACATGAATTCCATAGCTAATATAACAAACTGACCCAACGGGTCACGGGTGGTCTAGTTTTTTTATAAAAATGAGTCATAAATTAATAGGAACGTGGCGGTCGCAAAATGGATAACGACGTTGACTGAAAACCTGGGTGTACCAAGTTCTAATAAAGTTGGTTCCATAGCGCCACTTTCACTTATGGATGTTAGAAACCTTCAGGTGGTCCCTCCTGCGAGTACCTTATTATAGGGGGAACAAATACCAACAACAGACTCAAACCGATCAAAAATGCAAATTTACTTCATCAATGGATAAGTTTTTTTTTCAACATTGTCAGAAAAATACAAGATTGCGTTTAAATAAAACTCTAAAGTCAGGATATTCCCGGATTTTTAACTTGCTCCCAGGTGAATTATTTCCGGGAAAATGTTTCATTTTGAATCAATTGGTTTTTTTTTTTGGTTTTTTTTTTTTAATATATTTCACACCAAACAAGGCAGGTCGCCACTGTAGATGTAAGGGGTTACTGAGAATTAGGGTGTAGGTTTTGGGTGTCATCCTAAGTTGGGAGCTGTGTAGCGAGATGTCTGTTTACATTAGTTTTAAACCTCTGCATGTCGGTAGAGTCGGGGAAACAGGGAGCAGGTAGGGAGTTCCAGAGGCCGGCAGCACGTTTTGTTAATTTAAAGTAAAAACAGTGAGCGGAAATTGACAAGGCAGCTTGCATGCTAGCAGTTTGTGGAAAGGGAGTTGGGTGCAACTCAATTTTTTGTGACACTTGTAAGCATTTGGGTACGCAAGAAGTTCAGTGGTAGGTTGAAAGATGATAACCAGTTTGTGTGAAAGAAGTGTAAAATCAGTGAAGATGGATGAGAAAGTAGATCTAGATGCCGAAGCGATTTGAGATTGTTCAGAAGTTTTGTTCTCTTGGTGATACCATTAGAGCACAGGGTGGAGCAGGTGCTAGTGCGATTACAAGAGTCAGAAGTGGATGGAGTAAGTTCAGGGAACTTCGGTTATTACTAACCAGCAGAGCGTTATCGCTGTTTACCAAGAGAAGGATCTATAAGGCATATACGCGCAGTGTGATCATCTATGGAAGTGAAACCGGGCTGGCAAGGGTTGAGTACATGCGTTGCATGGAGAGAAATGATACAAGAATGATATGATGGGTGTGCAATGTGAGTCTTAAAGACGAGCATAAATCTGATGACGTCAGCAGAAGATTAAATCTAGACAGTATAGGGGTGTGTGTGCAGAACAGGAGACTTAGTTGCAATGGTCACATCGAAAGAATAGATGAGAGTTCTTGGGTTAGTAGATGTAGAACAGTTGAGGTAGCAGGGCCAGTTCACAGGGGAAGGCCAAAGAAAACAAGGGAGAAAGTGAGAAGAATGAACTTGAGGAAAAAAGAGGTTGAATAAAGACCTGCTCAAATAGGTCAGTTTGGAAGTCAATTTTTTAAAGCCGTCCAACACATGCCAGCGTGTAAAACGGACGTTAATTAACGATGATGATGACTGCATTTTTTATTTCAATGAATAATCGATTAATAACAGATAAAAAATGATAATGTGTAAGTCATGTAGATGCGAGAAACACATACACAGACATACGAGAAGTGGTCACACAATTTTATTTAGATAGAGATATAAACGTTGCAAAATGATTGGAATTCTCACCAAACCCAAATATATCAGCAGCCATTTTTTTTTTAGATGCATCGTTTTGAAATAATGAAATTATCAAAAACAACATATTCATGTCATATTAAAATCAAGAAAGTGACTTAATTCGGCAGATTCAATTCTGTAGCATCCAATTCAGACAAAGTTTGCATTTAATGATTAAGTCATCACATGATTGCTGGAGGAGGAGGGAGAGGAGGAGGAGGAGGAGGAGGAGTAGGAGTGTGCTCTCGAGATGACTTAGTTAAACATTCGCAATGGCTTTCAAACCGGAATTGCAAAACAAATTTCATAGACAGACACGAAAAAAAAAAAAAAAAACAGGAAATAAGAAAATTTTCAATAAGCTAAAAATATGGCAGACGATTTGCTTGAAGTAGACAATTGAAATTGATTTTAGGAAATGTTTGTTTAGAAAACGAGAGAAATAAATTCGAAGAAATCAGTTTCCTATTTCCAATATTTCCAAAGAGAATCGGTGGCTGTCATTGTTGTCTTGTGACGTCATCATGAATGTGAACCAGTCAAAACTTGACGTTTGACTCAAGGAAATAATTACATAATATAAGTGTCGTTGTTGTTGTTGTTGTGGTGGTGGAATTCATGTGTTCTTGTCTGCTATCGACAATCGGAGGAGGGGGTCATGTTTGGTCTGTCTGTGATTGGAGGTCATGTGGTCTTGTCTGTTATAGTCGATGGAGGTCATGCTATTGCATTCTAAAATAACAACACAAAATCATTGCGTTTTAACAATGCTTTTTGGTTTTGTTTTTTCTTCTCCATCAGATGCACATAATACCCTCATTTGGGGATGGAAGCGGTTGTCCAAAAACCGACCGGTCTCTCTCTCTCTCTCTCTCATGGTCGAGAAATAAAAGAGAAAGATTTGATCAGCTTACCTGCTACATGATACTACCGACTTCCTGTTTGTGACGCAATATCCTGACATGTAAACCGAACTCTATTTTGACTTTTAATAGAAAAATTGCATCTTTTTGCTTAAACAAATCTTGCTACACATTTCTAGTATTGGGAAAAGAAAAAGAAGAAAAAAAATCTATACATTTAACAACCATACTTCTAAAAAAAATCCAAAAAATCCAGGACGGATTTAATAAATAAAACGGTGAGTTTCAGTGATTAGTAATTAATTTGTTTTAATTATTTATTTTATACAGTAACATCTTACAACAGAAGTATTTGTGGACATGCATGATAATTTCGATTATTCGTATTTTTCGGACAACTGTTCTCATCTCGGATTTTATTCTCACAATGATTCGTACGATGTAATCTCCGACCTTCTTCAGGTGCATCTTGTCGAACTCGGTAATCTTTCTGTTGAACTCGGGAATCTGTACAGTATTTCGAACGGAACTCTTTATTCAATCCACGGGGGTAACTTGCTCTCGTTCCATCAGCCATGACCGGGTAGAAGTCTTAAATAATTCGCAATTGTATTCTTAGTATCACTCGCACTGAGGATTGAACCTTCATCCTCAAGAAGACTGTCATTTAGAACTTATTATTATTCAGCACTTTTATCCATTACGCTACATGTCTTTGTAACTGGCAGAATGAGAGCAATTATATTATGGATTAAATAAAGATTTGCATTTGAAATTCCGTACAGATTCCCGAGTTCAACAGAAAGATTCCCTGAAGAAAGTCGGAGGTTATATTGACCGAAACGTTGTGTGAATAAAATCCAAGATGAGAACAGTAGTCTAAATAATACAACTTATTAAACCTCATCTAAAAAATTCTGAAACACACATATATATATATATATATATATATATATATATATATATATATATATATATATATATATATATATATATACATATATATATATATATATATGGGAAGAGAAGGATGAAAGTAATCCGACGTGATGGGAAAATGAAAAAGGAAAACCAAAAAATGGATGTTTTTTATGTGTACATCAACG
>OY744531.1:10179637-10207137 GCA_963556195.1 Sepiola atlantica
AATGAAAGAGAAGATTGGAAAAGAATATCTACGAAGAACAAGGAAACTCTTAGAAACTAAACTATATGGCAGAAACCTAGTAAAAGGGATAAACACATGGGCTGTATCACTAATAAGATACTCTGGACCATTCATAGGCTGGACCAAAGAAGAACTCAGGCACCTTGACCAGAGGACTAGAAAACTAATGACCATGCACAATGCATTGCACCCAAAAGACGATACGGACAGTAGAGATGGGCGGTTTTACCGAAAAACCGCGGTTTTTCGGTTTCGTCTCCATACCGAATATTGAATGGTTTTTTTTTTTTTAAACCGTAACCGTTCGGTATTGTGTTTTTACTACAGTAAGCCACCATATACAAGGAAACACGGTTGAAAAGATTTTCCGATTCGAATAAAATTGAATATTACCAAAAAATGTTATATTAGTAAGAGGACAGATGGAACAAATATATGATAAAAACATTTAATGTACTTAGCAATACACATCGACCAGAAAACTGTTTGGATAATCACATATTTGAGGGTAGTTCTATTAAAATAGTCATATCTTAAAAACTAAAGCACTTTAAGAGCTCAAAATACCATCATTTTGTTAGGAAATGAATATCCTTACATTTTTCGTACCCAACTAGTAAATAAATTAATCTTTCATCTTTTTTTATGCATTAAAATTATAATTGTACGTTGTTTTGTCTTTCGGTAATAGTAATTTTAAATTATCTTATCCGAAAAAATATTGTCCTTTTTTTGAGCGAAAGTCAACAATGGCTGCTAATATTGCTGATATAACAATCAATCAGCAGCAGCGTCTTGTAAAGCTTTGTAAAATTCGTTATAAACTTCTTTAAAAGTAAGATAAAAATACTTTTTGTGCTTAAAAAAGTTAATCCTATTTGGTTCTTTTATAAAAAATACTTAAAAAAATACTGGTTTTCACTCAACTTTCGAACTTCTAGTAGTAATGACTTTCTAGTCGCCAATTTAAAAAAAAAATTAAGATTCTACTTTTTTAGGCGATTACGTCTTAAAGTCTTGGCGAAAAAAAGAAAAAACAAAACAAAAAATAGTTTAGAATTTAGAGTGAGGGATCAGTTTCGCATATAAATTTAATGTAAAATGATCTCCGATTTCCCGGCCATTCTTGCCTTTTAGTGAAATTTATAAAATAAATAATTACTCTACCATTAACTCTAGGTACGACTAACAAGCCCACCTCCTAAAAATGCCTTCTTGAACGTATCGTACCATTAACCTTAAATATGAGTGGCAAGCCACCCCTAAAAAACTCCCTTAACCCTAACACTAAGTCCGAATGGCAACCTCCATACAAAACAAAACCCCTTCCTTAACCTTATCACGAACGCTAAGTCCGAGTAGGAAGCCCTAATCCTACAAAAAAGCCCATTAAAATCACACAATCATCTAAAAAAAAAAAAAAAAAAAAAAGCAGACGCCCATAAAAAAAACGCACAGGATTTATTTGCCATAGAAAAAAATTGATTAATGCCCTAAAACGCTAGAATGGCCCGGAAATGGTGAATTATTCTACATTAAATATATGTGAAACTAATCCCCCACTCGAAATTCTAAATGAATTGTTTTTTTTTCTTTCTGCTAAGTTTTCAGGGTGTTCACACTTAATTGCACCTAGCCCTACCACTAACCTGAAGTTCAAGTGGTAAGCCCCCCTCCTCCCACAAAGACCCTCATAATCGTCTAAAAAAAGAAGAAAAAAACAAACAAGAAAAACAAGAAAAACGCACAAGATTTATCTCCCATAGAAAAAATAATTAATGTCCTAAAACGCTAGAATGGCCTTGAAATGGGGGATTATTTTATGTGAAACTGATCCCCACTCTAAATTCTAAAATACTTGTTTTTGTTTCTTTCTTTCTGCCAAGTTTTTCAGGGTGTTAACATGTAATTGCCTAAATAAAAAAAGTAGAATCTCATATTTTGGGGAGGTAAGGGGGTGAGTTAGCAGAAGGTGTAAATCTACAATAATGCTAAAGAAATCTTGCAATATATTCATTTTTAAACAGTCCTAGTATTAGATTTTAGTTTCTTGTACATAAAATGTATTACAATTCAACTTTGGGTTTTCTAATTTCTTTCTTTTAATGGATTCATGGTATTTTTAAGGTATTGCAGCATATTTATGTGCACTTAGTGCAGATTACTTGGAAACCATTAATTTCTGGAGATTTTCAGTGGCATATTCTGATTCCTTGTACAAAAATACATTTATATGGTAAATTTCATTGCTTAATCTTGTGTTTTAACAAAGATATAACATTTTTACTGAAAAATTAGTGTAAAAAATGTGACGAAAGAGGGGAAAATATCCAATCGTGTGAGGCACAAAAATAGTCATAACTTCCTTATTTTTAGTCAGATTTAAAAAATTTAAAAAGATTCTTTCTTAGATCATCAAGCTCAATCTATATATGCAATTATTGAGATATTTTAAGCAATTTAAATTTTTTCATGTGTATTGCTAATATGATAAAAACATTTAATTGACTTGTAGGAAGAAATCTTTGTTTACAGTTTGTTTATCATTAACATTTTGAATTTTCAAATGAAAAAAAGAGAAATACGACAGACAACATGACATCGTATTTTTAGCATAAACTATTTTCAAATTAAAAAGAAAAAATCAAACGCGTTCCGTATGATGTCAAAAATCTATTTGATTCAACTCAAAATTGTAAAATAATTATTTGTTTGTTTCAGAGTTATCTAAAAAAATAAATTATTAAAATGAAATTTTGAAAAAATACTTGAAAAAGTAAATAAACGAAAAGTAGTGAGCGAGTATAAACATTTAAAAAGAAAAAAACTAGTTGCCAATGCTAGTATCACTTTATTCGGATTTTTTAAATTATTTTAAACATTAGGCATTTCATTGTTTACTTTTGAAAAGCCACTTCATACATAAATTGTCATTTCTAGAGAACTATCTCTCAACTATACCGTTTTCTCTCCCAAAAATGGGTTATTCAAAAAGTAGACTATGCAACGATTTATATTTTACTAAATTGTTAATATGGTATTTATTTAGAGTTGACAATTTATTCGAAAATTTAATTATTAAACTTTAATCCAAGTCATGAATTCTATGACTAAAATTACCTTAAAGCTTAAAAAATGACTTTAGGTGAATTAATAATCTCTACTTTTTTTTAACCATCCTTCCTTTTCCTTTGGCGCGGTTTTCGGGTGTACTACTAGTCTTTTACGCATGTCTATAAAGTTTTATTACCCTGTCTTAAAAACAAATATTAACCCCAACACGTACCAGTTGACAGAACTTCGAGCACACAAAATGACAGACATCCCAACAGTCAACACCGGCAATTTGAGAAGTATATGGTGTGTTTATTTTACGCGACAAGACACAACGTCTTGCAAACATTTTCACCTATTAAAAAATTAAAATTTTTATCTGTCAAATAATTTTGACAATATTTCATTTTCATCATCATTTTTGCTTAATTTTATTTGTAAAATTATTTTGTTTGTTTAAATAAATTTTCGTTTTTTAATTTCTTGCATTTCTGAGTTATATTTTAGCTTCTGATGGGTTAAAGAATTAGATAGAATGTATATTCAAACTCAGTTTTATTCTTCAGAAATCTTTCATGAATCTTTGGTCACTGTTTTAACGAGTTAACTGTTTAAAAGGTATCAGAACTTTGATTACAACAGTCAACACCTTAAAACTTATATGATTCATATCATGGAGAATGATTCAGTCACAAAATTATCGAAACAGTGGCATAATTCAACTAAACGTTGAATAATAACTAATCATCACACAAGAGAATGAATAGCTTCCATAGTAAAAAAATTTTTTCAAAAAAAACGAAAAACCGAACCGTAAACCGAGGTTTTAAGGGAAAAAAACGAAACCGATACCGAAACCAAAATTTCAAAACCGCCCAACTCTAACGGACAGACTCTACATGAAAAGAAATGAAGGAGGTAGAGGACTGGTAAGTATAGAAGACTGTGTGGAAGACACCAAAAAAGAGCTGGAGAAATATGTAACCCAGAACACGGAAAGACTGATCACCACGGCAAGAGACACCAGCCCAACAAACAACTCAGGAAGCACTGAAACCAGAAACAAAAAGACAAGAAAGGAAAAGTGGGAAGAAAAACGACTACATGGACGCTTTATAAGACTCACAAGAGATGAAGCCAATGAGAACAGCTGGGCATGGCTAAGAAAAGGACACTTGAACAGAGAAACGGAATCTCTGCTGACGGCCGCACAGAACAATGCGATTAGGACAAACTTTATTAAAGCAAAGATAGATAAAACCCAGGAAAACAGCAAATGCCGATTGTGTGGACAAAGAGACGAAACGATAAATCATATAATAAGTGAATGCAGCAAGCTAGCCCAAAAGGAATACAAGAACAGACATGACAGCGTGGGGAAAGAAGTACACCGGGAAATGTGCAAACAACTGAATTTCGAATATGCAAAAAAACGGTACAAACACAAACCAGAAACTGTACTAGAAAACGAAAAACACAAAATCATATGGGATATGAATGTACAAACAGACAAACCCATAACAGCAAGGAGACCGGATATGATAATAATCAACAAGGAAGAAAAATCTTGCAAAATCGTAGACTTTGCCGTTCCAGCAGACCACAGAGTGAAGATCAAAGAGACGGAAAAAAGAAGCAAATATACTGAACTTGCCAGAGAATTGAAAGGAATATGGAACATGAAGAAAGTCAGTATAACACCAATAATCATAGGAGCACTAGGAACAGTCCCCAAAAACATGGAGAAAAGACTAGGAGAAATAGGAATCAAAGGGATAACTGAGACCATACAAAGGACAGTAATGATCAAGACAGCTACAATCCTGAGAAATGTCCTCGAATGCGGAAACCAACTCACATAAGCAACGAATGGAGTACAAACACATGGAAGCACAAGACAACAAAACCGGTGAAAATACAACCGCGAGAGAGAGGCGCAAGCATAGGCTGACACCACGAAAATTATGGACAGAGGGTTGAGGAGGGAAAGCGCAAACCAGACCTCCACTGGAAGAGCGCAGACAGCTCTGGGACCGTGGGGAGGCTTGTTGCCACCCGGGCCCCAGAGGAGACCAATGGCCCTTATCATCGTGAAATCGGTGGTAGGTGGCTGTTGCGATACTGCAATAATTATTGATAACGTAATTATTATTAACAATAATAGTAATAACTATTGATTAATAATATTAATAATTATTGATAATGTAATAAATAATAATATTAATAATTATTGATAATGTAATTAATAATAATAATGATAATAATTATTTATAACGTAATTATTATATAAAACAATAATAATTATAATTATTGATAACGTAATTATTATTAATAATAATAATAGTAATAACTATTGATAACGTAATTATTAATAATAATAGTAATAATTATTGTAATGTAATTATTAATAATAATAATAATAGTAGTAGTAATAATTATTGATAACGTAATTATTAATAAGAAGAATAGTAATAACTATTGATAACGTAATTATTAATAATAATACTAGTAATAACTATTTATAACGTAATTATTAATAATAATAACAGTAATAGCTATCGATAACGTAATTATTAATAATAATAATAACAGTAATAGCTATTTATAACGTAATTATTAATAATAATAATAGTAGTAGTAATAATTATTGATAACATAATTATTAATAATAATAATAGTAATAACTATCGATAACGTAATTATTAATAATAATAATAGTAATAACTATTGATAACGTAATTATTAATAATAATAATAGTAATTACTATTGATAACGTAATTATTAATAATAATAATAGTAATAACTATTGATAACGTAATTATTAATAATAATAACAGTAATAGCTATTGATAACGTAATTATTAATATTAATAATAACAGTAATAGCTATTTATAACGTAATTATTAATAATAATAATAGTAATTACTATTGATAACGTAATTATTAATAATAATAATAGTAATAACTATTGATAACGTAATTATTAATAATAATAACAGTAATAGCTATTGATAACGTAATTATTAATATTAATAATAACAGTAATAGCTATTTATAACGTAATTATTAATAATAATAATAGTAATTACTATTGATAACGTAATTATTAATAATAATAATAGTAATTACTATTGATAACGTAATTATTAATAATAATAACAGTAATAGCTATTGATAACGTAATTATTAATATTAATAATAACAGTAATAGCTATTTATAACGTAATTATTAATAATAATAATAGTAATTACTATTGATAACGTAATTATTAATAATAATAATAGTAATAACTATTGATAACGTAATTATTAATAATAATAACAGTAATAGCTATTGATAACGTAATTATTAATATTAATAATAACAGTAATAGCTATTTATAACGTAATTATTAATAATAATAATAGTAATTACTATTGATAACGTAATTATTAATAATAATAATAGTAATAACTATTGATAACGTAATTATTAATATTAATAATAATAGTAATAGCTATTTATAACGTAATTATTAATAATAATAATAGTAATTACTATTGATAACGTAATTATTAATAATAATAATAGTAATAACTATTGATAACGTAATTATTAATAATAATAACAGTAATAGCTATTGATAACGTAATTATTAATATTAATAATAATAGTAATAACTATTTATAACGTAATTATTAATAATAATAATAGTAATTACTATTGATAACGTAATTATTAATAATAATAACAGTAATAGCTATTGATAACGTAATTAATAATATTAATAATAATAGTAATAGCTATTTATAACGTAATTATTAATAATAATAATAATAATAATAATAATAATAATAATAATAACTATTGATAACGTAATTATTAATAATAATAGTAGTAATAATAAAAATATTAAAAGAAAACAAAGAATAATTGGAATGATGCAGAGATAATTTATATCGTAACCGGAAGTTGTTTTATACGAAGTTAATAAATAATTAAAACAATACGATAGAAAATAAGTCCTGTAATGTCTGAAAAAGAAAGGAAAAAAAAAGGAAAAAGAAAGAGGAAAAAAAGGAGAGGAAAAAGTAGACAAATAAGGACCGAAGTGGGGATTTGTGGTGGGTGTAAATTTATTATTCCTTCTTTTATATAGCAAACGGTATTAGGGCTGCAACCCGGCTAACGGGGGTCTGGTAAAAATCCAGGAGGAGTCAGTATCAGGATCCGTCGTTCTCTGGTCGTCTCTACCTCTGCATGTTGCAAGCAAAGACATATTAGACGCGGAACCGCAAATCAATAGAGTGATAGTGACACCATTCCTTTGTATGTTTCGGCCAAACCTTCCCCAACTTTGCATGCAACCACTGAACCTTGCTGCTCTCGGTGTCGAGGGTAAACACCTGCAATGTTGCAGGTTAACAAATAGCTGCGACCAACGAGGAGGACTTCATGCAGACCCAACAATCTTGAGGCACAATCTTTGTGAGCTATTCTACGCAGAAGTCCGACTCGCTTAACAAACAAATCAGCAGCAGCAGCAGCGATCGTTAATGCATTTTTTTCTTGATGTTTTGTAAAACTAAACCAGGTCAATCAGTGCTTTCTGGTGTCTTTGTTTCTTGTCTTTATCGTTTGAACATTTTATAGCCATGTCCAAATTCAATAAACAAGAGGAGGAAAGAATTGAAATCAATAAGGATAAGTTTCAAGAGGAGATTTGATTAAATAATAAAACATAATTCTTATGCATATATATATATATATATATATATATATATATATATATATATATATATATATATATATAGATTTTTCACTTAGAAAATAGTTTATTCAGTGAAGACCGGGATTAGGCCAATAAAAATAAGCTCGGTGATACTCGATTACAGGGTACAGAGCATTTATATGTGATTTATTGAAGGCTTACCAAACCATTCCGTTCAGGAGATCATTCATCACGACAAAAGACTTTTTCTTTCAAAGTTTATTTATTTATCATATATATCCAAATTAAAGAGGTTTTTTTCCTACACGTGTTTCACTACCAAGCAGGTCCTTGCTTGGCAGATCATCAGGGGAATTAAGTACCTGGAGTAAGAGTTTCAACAACTGACAATACACAATTGCCTGATGAACGATCTCCTGGATGGAATGGTTTGGTAAGCCTTAAAAAAAATCACACACACACACACACACACACACATATATATATATATATATAATATATATATATATGTGTATATAATAAGTAGAGCACTCTAAATGGTAGTACAAACACAGCATGACGTCACTTGCTTTATATGCATCATTCCTTCTTTAATAGAAGTAGAATGCCTCGACATCAAGCCGCTTTTATATGTGTTAAATTATCATTGTTTATCGGCTATTCAAATATTGGGCGCGCGGTTAACGACGTTGGATGCAAGTTGAAAAATACTTGTAATCCAGGGTTCCGAATCGTACGACCGGTAGTGAATAGTCATATCTCTATGCTGATGAGTCCTGATTGAAAAGGGACGAAACGTATACGTACATAGATAATAAACAACAACAAATATTTTATATATATATATATATATATATATATATATATGAAGAAGAATGGAAAGGAATTAGAGAAGCAAAAGCCAAATCAAAATTCAATTCAATTGCTCAGAGCAAGGTATATTCCGCAAAAAGGCAATTTATTCAAGTTAAATTTTCCTTAAGCCAGGCTTTTCAAAGATCAAAATCTTATCATCAGAGGAAGTCGCTGGGATAGATAAGTTGATATCTACCTGCTCTATCCTGGATATTGAACTGTATACTCTTCACAATAGGTTTTACCTTTCCTAAAAGTTCGCTTTTAGTACACCTCTTTATATATATATATATATATATATATATATATATATATATACTAATAGTGGTTGTAGTTATTTTTGTTTTACGGCATATCAACCCTTTTCGGGTTATTTAATGGCGAATCTGGTCATTTTGGTAAAAGTTTTAATGCTTCAAGTTCGTTATCTGTTTAAGTATTTATTCATGATGTTTGGTTTCTCACACCTGCCAGTATTCTCTATCTCTACAAAGCCACCATCTGCCCATGCATCGAGTATTGTTGCCACATCTGGGATGATGAACCAACAACTTGTATCTCTTTCTTAGACAGGATCTAAAACAAAGAGCCTCTAATCTAATAGGTCCCACACTGTCTACCAAGCTCCAGCCGCTGTCCCATCGCTGCAATGTTTCATCCCTGTGTTTGTTTTACAAGTACTTCAATGGAATGTGCTCCGACGAACTTGCTGCACATGTGCTTCCTCAACGTAAATATCACCGATCAACCCGACAATCAGAAAAATCCCAGTAGAGGTCCCCAGATGCCGGAAGGTTTCCCACTCTAATGGCTTCTTTCCTCGAACTAATTGCCTTTGGAATCCAATACACCGAGCGCACGGTGCTCTCCTGTAACCAGTACATCACGCCACGGTACATATCCGGCATAGCCCGGGGATGCACAGAAATCATTTGAATTTTGAATTTTTTTAATTCTTTTCACATTTTTTAACTTATACAGAAAAAGAAATAACATTTCAGTTGAAAGGTAGACAACTACTATTATATTCTTCAATAGAAAAAATGAGTTATCCCCCTTGCTGATTTTTATTTTTAGGTGATTATTTAAAAATGTTTACTTTTACCAGTCATCTGGGCCGCATTAAGTAATTATTCAAATAAATTGCAGCTAAGTATACGAAACTAATATTGCCAATAACACGGTACAACAATAACAAATGAAAATTGGCTAGCCAGAAGCAAAGTTTGATTTGTCAGCTTAATTGCTATTTGGGTCTGACTTTAAAATCAAACAAGATAACTTCATATTGTAATATAATATTTTATTAAATATTTTATTCTATATAATTATTATTTATTATTAATTACATCCTATTTTTGTTTCTTCATTTTATTTCTATTTTTCGTCCTGTTTCATTCTGTATTGTAAATATTCTAAATTTACATTTGCTGTTTCTTATGTGTATTCATATGTATTGTCATTGCTATTATCATTTTGTACTAATATATGCTGGCTTAATAGGAGTGTTTATCTCCATTATTGACTGGATATAGGTGGGTTTTAAGTAATACTGATATTTGATGTTTTTTCTTAAATGATTTCTGTATGTGATGCTATAAAGAGCGCTGATGAAGTGACTATTTGGAGTCATCAAAAGTATAACACAAAATAAATTTTACAAATTGTCTTGGAAACGATCGTACGTTGTATTTAAATAATGTTCTAAATTTGTTTATCTCAACTTTATATATATATAAATATATATATATATATTGACATAAAAATGTTCTTTACCTCACGGCAAATGAAACGAACCGTAAAAAATACATCTCACAGAAATGTTATGTTTTTTGAAAATGTGAAAAAATAAAAATAATAAAAATAAAAACATGGTTATTGGAATATAATATGAACCTGACTTATATATATATATATATATATATATATATATATATATATATATTAGTATTTCATGTATCCACACAAAATTTTATAAGGAGATAACTTTTTATGTATCAATTTTCAGTATTTACTTCAACAGTGCTTGATACGTAAGTAAAGCTAGGTAGTAAGCTATGAAAATATATTTATGGCAATATATATATATATATATATATATATATATATATATATATATAGTAAGCTATATATATATATATATATATATAATCAGAAAAAAGAAAAGCAGTTTGATAAGGTGACATTTAGGGTGGGATTTTATCGTCCTCTGAAATCAGTTCAACCTTTAAGTCAGTTCAATAAAAGTTCTGATCTCCCTATAATCAAAAAAAAATGTTTTTTTCTCTGAGAAACAAAGAAAAAGACCCTAAACCCCATCAGAGTTCTCTTCCTCTTTCTCTCGCGTACTGCTGTTGTATACAGACATTGTATACGAGTAAATCAATGTCAGTCGCATCATTTTTAGCAGTTCCCAATTCCCTTTGCCGTTCAAAGCCTCCGTATGAAAATCAGTGTCACGAGAATAAATAATGCAAATTGCCGCGAGCAACTCACAAGATTTTTCAAATTGCATATTAATTGTTTTTCTTTTCTGTTTTTTTTGTTTTGTTGTTTTTTTAAACAATTCTTGCAATGTTACATCACTTTCTAATGGGGGCTGTGGATTTTATTTACCCTTTGGGGTCGAAACTGATGGCGCTGTCTGGATATGGTTCTCTCAAACGAGAAACTGGAATAATGTTCACACATGAAGAAGGTTTGGTTTGTTTTACGGCATATCAACACCTTAGTGGGTAATTCTGGCAAAAAGTAAAACTAGTGTGGAGAAAGTATATTTGGGTGGAAAGGCTCTTGAGGTTGTTCAGAAGTGTTGTTACCTTGGTGATACCATTTGAGCACAGGGAGGAGCTGGTGCTAGCGTGATTGCAAGAATTAGGAGTGGATGAAGTTGCAAGAATTAGGAGTGGATGAAGTTCAGAGAATTTCTGCCATTACTAACCAGCAGAGCGTTACCATTGTCGATCAAAGAAAGAATCTATCAGGCATGTGTCAACAGTGTGATGCTGTATGGAAGTGAAACTTGGCTGGAGAGGGTTGGGGATATGCGTTGCATGGAGAGAAATGATATAAGAATGATACGATAGATGTGTAATGTGAGTCTTACAGACAGGTTTAGATCTGATGACTTCAGAGGAAGATTAAATCTGGACAGTATAGGGAGATGCGTGTAGAACAGGAAACTATTAGTATACTTATGTTGCAATAATGGATATGAGTTCTTGGATTAGTAAATGCAGTACAGTTGAGGTAGCACGGTTAGTTGACAGGGGAAAGCCAGAGAAAACATGGGAGGAAGTGATATGGATTGATTTGAGAAAAAGAGGGATAAGAAAGACCTGGCCAAAGATAGGTTAGTGTAAAACAATTTTTAAAAGCCGTCCAACATATGCCAGCATATGAAAACGGACATTAAACCGAATATGCTGCTGATGATGATTATTAATCACCAGCCGGCACAGTGATACATATAAACCTTATATTTGTTTTTTTGTAACAGAAAGTAAACAGAAAAAATAGATCATCTGCTGCCTACTAACACAAACGAAGCACTTCCAAATCAAATTTTTAATAGTAATCTTTTTAAAAAAATTTGTAAAAAATTTTTTTTTAAATTACAAAAAAAATTTTTTTTTTAATTTTTTTTTAATTTTTAAAAAGCCGATGATGATGATGATGATGATGATGATGATGATGATGATGATTCATTCTGTTTGAGAGAAAAATCTGATTTTGTTAGTATTCCGTTATGTAGCACTATTTTAATGTAGGTGTGTGAAAATAATGTTCAACACAGTATTTTCCATGTAAGGTTAAAATAAAGCAAAGAATGGAAAATTCCATTTATAAGATAAAATTTTCGAATTAAGATTATGTGGCAGGATATGACGATATGGGAGGAAGTACATGGCAGAAAAGCTAGAAAGTTCCTGCGTTTGAGAATTAGACATCAAAGTGATTTGACACGGGTTTTCAGGCCTCCACCACCCTATGAGGGTTGGAAGAGGAAGGCGCAGTTCATTTGGATGTACTTGCCATGAATTATTGTAAAAAGTAAACTAAATCCCAGAGAAAATAATGGAGTTATTTGTTATTCTTTTTCATTGTTTCTATTATTGAGCCATAAAGAGAAATTAGAAGAAAGGAACAAACTCTCTATAATTGCTACATCATCACCGCTGAGGCATTAAAGTGATCAGACACGGTTTTATAGGCTTCCATTACCCTACGAGAGTTGGTCAAGAGGATACAGTTCATCTGAATGTACTTGCCATGAATTATTGTAAAAAGTAAACTAAATCGCAGAGGAAATAATGGAGTTATTTGTTGTTCTTTTCACTTGCTTCTATTATTCAAGCAACAAAGATATTAAAGTAAAAATGATCAGCATCTCTATGACTACTGAGAGACGTCACTTTTCATTGAGCAACAACTTGCATGTCAACGAGAAAGACAAACAGCCGTCTCTGTCTACAACACACCTGGTTGTTCACAACGGAAAATGGAGGGGGGTCGACAAGAACGCCCCCTGCAATGTTACAAGTCACTTATTACCACTTACTTGTACTAGTAATGGCTATCATTCCGTAGTCGAGGACCAACTACTTGTGCGCCTGATAGTGCTGCTAGGTTACCCTTGATTGTCACCGTTCGGGTCTTCAGCTGCCCACCAGCACGTTTGTGCCAAATTGGTAGAGAAGGACCTTGTGGATGAGTTCTCCCTCTGGGTGCAGAGCTGCATGTCCAAAACATCTTAGACGGCATTGGAGAAGGACGGACGGCCAGGGTCGAAGATTCAAGCACTGACGAAGATCTTGAGTTGGTACTCAATCCATACAGAGACAGTGTAGAATGCAGTAAAAGAATCCGTTATCAAAGGAAAATACAGTTCATCTTGTACTTGCTGCAAATTAGCGTAAGGAGTGAATCAAATCCCAGAGTAAATGATGGAGTTATGTGTTGTTCTTTTTAATTGCTTCTATTATTCCAGCCACAAAGAGATAAGGAAGAAGAAAAGATGAACACATCAGCACAACGACCGTCTTTAGAACTAGACATTATCAACTGCTTCAGAGAGAGAGACAAACAGCTGTTTTTGCTGATAAAAAAGATCTGTGGGGATAGAAGAATTCATCCATGCTATGTGTAAACGTAGGAGTTTCACATGCTGGCCGGTCATAAGTCAGGAATAGGGACATTTTGTATTCAGCACCGTCCTCTTCCGGAAAACATGCGCACGGAGTAACTGTCGTGCCTCTACACCACCTGCTTGCCCAGAGGCGGTCTTTTCGAATCAGTCAACATGGGAGTCGGACGTTTTACGGTGAAAAGATGTTATAGTTCAGCATTGGCCACGTGCGCGCAAATAAATACATATTCATCAGTATAATTCGTGTCCGAGATTTTGCTCCAGTTTGCTTGCTGTTACACTATGAGAGGATAGTTTGCAGAAAGTAAATAAAGTATATAGATGTTTTTGTACAATCCACCTCAACCACTCGACATCGTCGCTAATGCATAGCACATTGGTAGAGTTGTGTACAACTTCAAACCAACACGTCACTGTATCGAGATGACGAGCAAAGCTAGGCGGGTTCACTACTTGATCTTCAGATCTTTTTTTAGATTAATAGCAGACGTTTTCCGTCCCCTATCCATAACCCTGGTATGGCCCATTCTTGTGTATGCCATCCAAGCAACAAATCTCTATCTTCAAAATGGTATTGTCCACCTGGAGAGTGTTCAATAGTTAGCAACTAAGACGGTGACAGGATTCTCCACGCTTACTTACAAAGAACAGCTTCAAAGACTAAATCTGCCCTCACTTGAGCAGCGAAGGATGCGAGGAGACCTGATTCTGGCATAAAGCATCATCAACGGAAATGTAAATCTACCTTTAGAGGAGTTTTTCACCCCAACAGAAGAAATGCAGCATTCTTTGTCCCTGGAACAGCCTGCTAAAGGAGGTTGTGATGATGCCTACCATATCCAGGTTTAAAGTCGCCTTGGACAAACATTAAGACGGTATATAGATGCAATATCTTCTGCCTTTTTACATGGCTTGCTGCACTTTGGTATTTTTTTTGCCAATAAAATTGATTGATTGAATCTTAATTCTTTCAGGTTCATTTTCTTCCTCCCCCAGAAGGTTTGACACAAGGTCAAAGTATTTTTATTTACTTCCTCTGCAGGAGGCTAGACACAAGGTCAGATGAAAAGCCAGCACATTAGGATTAGCGCACTCTGGCCTACAAAAAATGTCTGAGCCGTCCCGTCGGCATTCCCCGAAAAGGGCACCTCAGGGGATTATCAATAAACTAACCCCTTCTCAAAGAGAAGGTAAAGCCTGGGAGGGTGGACCTCCTGAGACTGAACAGAACCATGCCTCAGCCCAACAGCAACAAAGTCATTAGCTGGACTGATTGTCGAGGACGTATCCGCGACACCCCTGTGCCAGGTATTGACTAAGAAAGAAGAAAATTAAATTTTCATTAAACTTATCTAATGGATCCATTCCTTAACTTCGAGTTGATTATGGCTTGATCATCAGAGGGGTCTAGTTGCCCCCCCCCCATCGATCTAAACTTTACATGACATCTATTCTTCCCTAAGTTCTAAACAGCAACTATATAGATGCCGCTTAAAACATTCTTTCTTGCCTTGAAAGAGTACAAAATCGATTTCGCAATCTAGTGGGTTGGGGGGGGATTTCTTATCTTCCTTACAAACCCCTCCTCAAAGAAGGGACGTTGTTGCCTTTCTCTATTTTATCGCCATTTCCACGGAAGGTGCTCGACTGAGCTCCAATCTCTGGTTCCTCCTTGTAAGACATTCACAGCAAAAAACTTGTCTTTCTATGAAAAGTGAAAAGAACTTTCCTATCTTTCTCCTTGTGCCTGACATTGAACAGAATTTCCATGAACAGAGTTTCTTTCCAAAAACATCCTATTTGTGGAACACATTACCACGAGATTGCTTTCCTGCAAGCTACAACATGATCGTCTTCAAATCTGATATCAACAAATATTTGCCATAAACTGTCCTAATGAAAGTATTTTCATCAATAAATACACAGATTGAACGGATGAATCGTAGAGACAGATTCATTCCGCGTAATACAGAATATACTGTCAGAAATCAATTCCAATGTTGACTCTATAACAAGTTCATCGCACTCGCTGTTCAATGACATTCCGAGGAGATCATGAAATTTTAAAGAGATCATGAAATTCCGAGGAGATCATGAAATTCCAAAGAGATCATGAAATTCCAAAGAGATCATGAAATTCCAAAGAGATCATGAAATTCCGAGGAGATCATGAAATTCCAAAGAGATCATGAAATTCCGAGGAGATCATGAAATTCTAAAGAGATCATGAAATTCCGAGAAGATCATGAAATTCCGAGGAGATCATGAAATTCCAAAGAGATCATGAAATTCCAAGGAGATCATGAAATTCCAAAGAGATCATGAAATTCCGAGGAGATAATAAAATTCCAAAGAGATCATGAAATTCCAAAGAGATCATGAAATTCCGAGAAGATCATGAAATTCCGAGGAGATCATGAAATTCCAAGGAGATCATAAAATTCCGAGGAGATCATGAAATTCCAAAGAGATCATGAAATTCCGAGGAGATCATGAAATTCCAAGGAGATCATGAAATTCCAAAGAGATCATGAAATTCCAAAGAGATCATGAAATTCCGAGGAGATCATAAAATTCCGAGAAGATCATGAAATTCCGATGAGATCATGAAATTCCAAAGAGATCATGAAATTCCGAGGAGATCATGAAATTCCAAAGAGATCATGAAATTCCGAGGAGATCATGAAATTCCAAGGAGATCATGAAATTCCGAAGAGATCATGAAATTCCAAAGAGATCATGAAATTCCAAAGAGATCATGAAATTCCGAGGAGATCCTGAAATTCTAAAGAGATCATGAAATTCCAAGGAGATCATGAAATTCCGAGGAGATCATGAAATTCCAAGGAGATCATGAAATTCCAAAAAGATCAGGAAATTCCAAAGAGATCATGAAAATCCGAGAGATCATGAAATTCCGAGGAGATCATGAAATTCCAAAGAGATCATGAAATTCCAAAGAGATCATGAAATTCTTAGGAGATCATGAAATTCCAAAGAGATCATGAAATTCCGAGGAGATCATGAAATTCCGAGGAGATCATGAAATTCCAAAGAGATCATGAAATTCCAAAGAGATCATAAAATTCCGAGGAGATCATGAAATTTCGAGGAGATCATGGTTACATCGATAGTAAAAATTGGTACTGATATCGAATATGAACCAGTTTTTGGGAACTTTGCGTCGGCAGCGTTCGGCCATGTTACGTAAACCCACGAGAGATGCCGAGGCGATTAGCCAATTAGCTGTCAGCTGGCAGACGAAAAATTTTCTAATTGATTAAATGCCAGAACATTGGAAGAATTTTTTGAGGGAAGTCTGCAAAACCATTTGTTACAAAATCTTTGTCAGATTGGAGGCCCAGGGCATACGGTTGAGATAGAGGAGTCACTGTTAAACCCTGACCCGAACCCTAATGATTAAAAAAGACAATGTCAAAAAATCCCCCTCAAAACACACAAACATTTTTTTTTCAGTTTTAAGAAACACACAAAACCTACTTTTTAACCAGTTGATTGAATACAAAAAGAAATTATTTTTAAATAATAAAAATGTATTTATTAACAGTTGTTTAGCATTATTTTGATTTATTAACAATTGTTTAGCATTATTTTGATTTATTAACAATGGTTTAACATTATTTTGATTTATTAACAATTGTTTAACATTATTTTTATTTATTATCAGTTGTTTAACATTATTTTGATTTATTAACAGTTGTTTAACATTATTTTGATTTATTAACAGTTGTTTAACATTATTTTGATTTATTAACAATTGTTTAACATTATTTTGATTTATTAACAGTTGTTTAACATTATTTTGATTTATTAACAATTGTTTAACATTATTTTTTATTTATTATCAGTTGTTTAACATTATTTTTATTTGTTAACAGTTGTTTAACATTATTTTTATTTATTATCAATTGTTTAACATTATTTTGATTTATTATCAGTTGTTTAACATTATTTTGATTTATTAACAGTTGTTTAACATTATTTTGATTTATTAACAATTGTTTAACATTATTTTTATTTGTTAACAGTTGTTTAACATTATTTTTATTTATTATCAGTTGTTTAACATTATTTTGATTTATTAACAATTGTTTAACATTATTTTTATTTATTATCAGTTGTTTAACATTATTTTTATTTATTAACAGTTGTTTAACATTATTTTGATTTATTAACAATTGTTTAACATTATTTTTTATTTATTATCAGTTGTTTAACATTATTTTTATTTGTTAACAGTTGTTTAACATTATTTTTATTTATTAACAGTTGTTTAACATTATTTTGATTTATTAACAGTTGTTTAACATTATTTTGATTTATTAACAATTGTTTAACATTATTTTTATTTATTATCAGTTGTTTAACATTATTTTGATTTATTAACAGTTGTTTAACATTATTTTTATTTATTAACAATTGTTTAACATTATTTTTTATTTATTATCAGTTGTTTAACATTATTTTTATTTGTTAACAGTTGTTTAACATTATTTTTATTTATTAACAATTGTTTAACATTATTTTGATTTATTAACAGTTGTTTAACATTATTTTGATTTATTAACAATTGTTTAACATTATTTTGATTTATTATCAGTTGTTTAACATTATTTTGATTTATTAACAGTTGTTTAACATTATTTTGATTTATTAACAATTGTTTAACATTATTTTTTATTTATTATCAGTTGTTTAACATTATTTTGATTTATTAACAGTTGTTTAACATTATTTTGATTTATTAACAATTGTTTAACATTATTTTTATTTATTATCAGTTGTTTAACATTATTTTGATTTATTAACAGTTGTTTAACATTATTTTGATTTATTAACAATTGTTTAACATTATTTTTTATTTATTATCAGTTGTTTAACATTATTTTTATTTGTTAACAGTTGTTTAACATTATTTTTATTTATTAACAATTGTTTAACATTATTTTGATTTATTAACAGTTGTTTAACATTATTTTGATTTATTAACAATTGTTTAACATTATTTTGATTTATTAACAATTGTTTAACATTATTTTTATTTATTATCAGTTGTTTAACATTATTTTGATTTATTAACAGTTGTTTAACATTATTTTGATTTATTAACAATTGTTTAACATTATTTTTATTTATTATCAGTTGTTTAACATTATTTTGATTTATTAACAGTTGTTTAACATTATTTTGATTTATTAACAGTTGTTTAACATTATTTTTATTTGTTAACAGTTGTTTAACATTATTTTTATTTATTAACAATTGTTTAACATTATTTTGATTTATTAACAGTTGTTTAACATTATTTTGATTTATTAACAATTGTTTAACATTATTTTGATTTATTAACAATTGTTTAACATTATTTTTATTTATTAAAGTTGTTTAACATTATTTTGATTTATTAACAATTGTTTAACATTATTTTTATTTATTATCAGTTGTTTAACATTATTTTTATTTGTTAACAGTTGTTATACATTATTTTGATTTATTAACAATTGTTTAACATTATTTTTATTTATAAACAATTGTTTAACATTATTTTTATTTGTTAACAGTTGTTATACATTATTTTGATTTATTAACAATTGTTTAACATTATTTTTATTTATAAACAATTGTTTAACATTATTTTTATTTATTAACAGTTGTTTAACATTATTTTGATTTATTAACAATTGTTTAACATTATTTTTATTTATTATCAGTTGTTTAACATTATTTTTATTTGTTAACAGTTGTTTAACATTATTTTTATTTATTATCAGTTGTTTAACATTATTTTGATTTATTAACAATTGTTTAACATTATTTTTATTTATTATCAGTTGTTTAACATTATTTTTATTTGTTAACAGTTGTTATACATTATTTTGATTTATTAACAATTGTTTAACATTATTTTGATTTATAAACAATTGTTTAACATTATTTTTATTTATTATCAGTTGTTTAACATTATTTTGATTTATTAACAATTGTTTAACATTATTTTGATTTATTAACAGTTGTTTAACATTATTTTGATTTATTAACAATTGTTTAACATTATTTTGATTTATTAACAGTTGTTTAACATTATTTTGATTTATTAACAATTGTTTAACATTATTTTTATTTATTAAAGTTGTTTAACATTATTTTGATTTATTAACAATTGTTTAACATTATTTTTATTTATTATCAGTTGTTTAACATTATTTTTATTTGTTAACAGTTGTTTAACATTATTTTGATTTATTAACAATTGTTTAACATTATTTTTATTTATTAACAATTGTTTAACATTATTTTTATTTATTAACAATTGTTTAACATTATTTTGATTTATTAACAGTTGTTTAACATTATTTTGATTTATTATCAGTTGTTTAACATTATTTTGATTTATTAACAGTTGTTTAACATTATTTTGATTTATTAACAGTTGTTTAACATTATTTTGATTTATTAACAATTGTTTAACATTATTTTGATTTATTAACAATTGTTTAACATTATTTTGATCTATTATCAGTTGTTTAACATTATTTTGATTTATTAACAGTTGTTTAACATTATTTTGATTTATTAACAATTTTTTAACATTATTTTGATTTATTAACAGTAATTTCATTATGTTTTGTTCGTTTTCTTTGTTATTTGCTATCTTTCTTGAAAATAAAACTGAAAAAATATGACGCAGTTATGGTCTGTCACCATTCGCCTCGGCATCACTCGGGTGTTTACGTAACATGCCCAAACGCTGCCGACGTGACGTTCCCGGAAACTGGTTCATAATCGATATCAGTACTTAAAAACGTAAACAAAGATTTATGGCAAACCTTAGAGGATAAGTAATTTGTACAGTTTCAGCATCCATGTTATGAGTCTCATTTTTCACTTTGGGGCATTCTTTGTTTATTCCTGTGGACTAAATTAAATGTTTATTTAAGGATATTACACACGCACAAACAGGAGCGTCAACAAAAAAGCAGCATAACATATTGCCAGTAATGGAGGGTAAAAATTGGACGGTGTGTTTACTTCCGGTATCCTTGTAACTCTCACCTCACCCTGTTCTAGCCTTTAGTTCTCACATTCCATGAACAATGTTTCTGACAAAGGGGGAAGAATTCTTGTATTCTTAGTCAGCTGTTGTTTTCAGTGGGTAGTATGTGGATATCTCCAATCTTCTCATAATGTTCATCATCATTAAACTGTCAATCTCATTAACCCTTATCCTCGAGTGCTTTTTAGCCATGATAAGTAGTGACTCATTAGTAAAGTGGTTGACCATAGTCGAGGACGACCTAAAGGCTCCCTTCTCATTAGCGATTACACCTAGATGTAGGGGAGGGCGCTACTTCTTTTCTCAGGATTATTCTACTTAAAAAAAGTGAAAGTAAAGTTGTTGACCATAGTCGAGGGCGACCCAAAGGCTCCCTTTTCATTAGGCACTACTTTTCCCCCAGGATTACTCCACTTACCCTTGATCCTTCACCTTATTGAGCAAGGGGCATCAAGTACTATTCGTTTAGTCTTTCGTATGACTCAACTGAGGATCGAACCCGGGTCTCCCAACAATCTCACCATTAGACCAAATGGCATTAGTAAAAAATAAAAATTAAAAAATAAATTCCAATGTTGAATATGTCTTTATCATGTTTGCAATGCAGCAAAGTTTTTTGATAAAAAAAAAAAATTTTTTAAATGTTTTTTTGTTGTTTTTTTTGGGTTGCAGATGGATTTTACCTTTCGGAAGCAAAAATGTGCATTTTGAACCTCAAGGCCGACAAGATGTTGCCATAACCATCGGAGTATCATTTGATGTAGGATAGAAATCAAATCAAAGAAATCAAGAAATCAAACAGTCTCAGGTCTGCTACTGTAGTTGAAGATGAAGATGGAGATGTGGCCTCCAAATAAAGTAAATATTAAAAGATAGGAAGCTGCAGGGGGGTGGAAGGAGGAGGAAGGGAGGGGGGGGGGTTCTTGTTAAGTGTGACTCTTCTCACATGATGAGGCGAAAAACTAAAAACCACTGCTGTGACTACTATTGATATTTTAGAAGGATGTGGGGGTGGGAGAGATGGGAGGGGCGTGACACGAGGGGGGGGGGGTAGGAAGAGGGGCACATGCGGGGGGGGGGGAGAAAAACAAAAAAATAAGGCAACCGGTGTGATGTGCGAAATAAGTAGTTATTCCCCCCCCCCCCCCGACACCCACACTCACCCACATTTTGAATCATCGAAAAGTGAAGCCAAACCTGTTTGTATTATTGAAGAATCAGAGTGCAAAGGACAAGCTATGAGAGAGGCGGTGGACTGGAATGGAAGGGGCAATGGAGAATTAAAATGAATTAAGCAGGGGGCGGGGGGGGAGTAAAAAAAATAGCCCAATTAGCAAGTAGATCTTTCATTTAATGCATATACACACACACACACACATATGTTATGTATTACAGTGCTTGTTTTATGCTCATGTTTAGGCAGGTGATATCACTAGACAAAGGATGCATTTAGTCCACGGGGCTTGGGATAAACAAAGAATACCACAAAGTGAAAACTGAGACCCGATAACTTATTTGTACACTTTCCAACTTCTCTAGACGTACTGGTCAAGTAGTCTAAGACGACACCTACACGAGGTCGTCTCTCTTCTGGGGCACAGGTTCGAATAAATAATGAGTTTCTTTACTTCTTTATAATAATAATAATAATAATAATAATAATAATAATAATAATAAAGACTCTGTGGACAAAGGGACGAAATGTTTAACCACATAAGTGAATGCAGCAAATAAAAAGCCTAAAACGAATACAAAGCAGATACAACTTGATAAGAAAGGCAGTCCACTGGGAACTATGCAAATGACTGCACTTTGAATATGCAGACAAATGGTGCAGACAAATGGTGCAGACACAAACCGGAGACAAGATTGGAAAACGAAAATCACTAAATCATCTGGGGCATGGAGGTACAGACAGACAAATGCATCCAAGCAAGGAGACCTGACGATACCTGATAATAATCAATAAGAATGAAAAAAAAACCCTGCCAAATCATAAATTTCGCTGTCCCAGAAGATCACATGGGGAAGACCATGGAAGCAGAAAAACGAAGCAAGTACATAGAACTTACCAGAAAACTGAAATGAATATGAAACGTGAGGAAAATCACGACCATACCAATAATTCTAGGAGCACTAGGAACAGTCCCGAAAAACCTGGAAAAAAGACTAGGTGAAATTGGTTTGGTTTAGTTGTTTTATGGCATATCAACCCTTTTCGTGTTATTTAATGCCAAATCCGGTCATTTTGGTGAAAGTTTTTATGCTTTAAGTTCTTGATATGTTCAAGTATTTATTCATGGTGTTTGGTTTGGTTTGGTTGTTTTGTTTTACGGCATATCAACCCTTTTCGAGTCATTAAATGCTGAATTTGGTCTTTTTGGTGAAAGTCTTTATACTTCAAGTTCTTTATATGTTCAAATATTTGTTCATAGTGTTTGGTTGAGTGAAAGGGTCGGAAGGGATGGGGAAGAGAAGGGGAAGGGAGGGAAATTGTTGTTTTTTGTTTTGGATTTTGCGGAACATGATTGAGTTTTGCAAAGAAAAAGAAAAAACAATAAAACATCTACGTTTGGTACATTTTTAGTCAGGAAGTCAATAACTTCAGACAGCCTGATCTGGTAGCACCAGTAGGTTCTGTTTGACCCATAGATGGGGCCCTTACAGGTACTACCACTTTGGGTCAGAGTGGACCTGGGAGCAATGGCAACTAAGGGGCAACTCCACATACCCCACAACTCCCAAATGGAGGCCTCACCACTGGATGTCTTTTAAGGTCATACCCAGGACCCTAGGTGGAATTGGAATCCAAGGGGAAGATTGAGATCATAAAACGCATGGCAATAATGAAAACCGGCGAAATCTTAAGGAAAAACTTCAAATGCGGAAACCAAACTACATAATCAACAACAGGTAAGTTGCAATAGAAATAAAACGAAATATATAGAAAAAAATCACCTACTCCCCACTAAAAAAACAAACACGCACGCACGCACACATATGTGGTGGCATTAACCTCGGCTGATACCACACAAAATAGTCGTGAAGGTTCAAAGAGGATGGTAAGACTGAGAAAAGAGAGCACCAACCGGACCTCCACTAGAAGGGTGTGGAGAGTACTGGGAACTTAGGGAAGCTTATTGTCACTCAGCTTCCACAGAAGAACAATGGTCGTAGCTAGCGAGAAATAAATGGTAAACGGCTGTTGCAATAGGGCACAATGATTTGCAACATTTATTGAACGAGATGCTGGACATCTGGGGAGACTTGTTGTCACTTAGACTCCAGGGAACACCACTGGTTATTATCATTGAGCAATTACTGATAATGACTTGTGTGAAAACTCCAAGTGAGTAAATAATAAGGATAATATGGAAATAAAACGAATTATTTTTAATTATAGAAATGAATTTACAAATTAAATCAAAGTAAAATAAATCGTGATAGCGTTTGTGACCCAACGGGTCATGAGTACGTCTAGTGTATATATATATATATATATATATATATACACTAATGATAATAGAATTAACGATAAGTGAAATATCGTAGAGTGATCTATCTCGATAAAATAAAGCTCAATACGTTGAGTAGAGCAATCAATTTTAAAGATAGAAAGATGAAGATAAAAAATTGTACAAAATTACATAAAGTTACATAAATTAATACAAATTTTATTACATCGAAAGTTCAGATGCAAGGAGTTACATTAATCCTTAAACTATGTTTTTTTCAAAGATAAAACTCTTCTCATCAGAGGATAAATACCATATTACCAGATTTTATCCTCTGACGAGAAGAGTTTTATCTTTGAAAAACCATGGTTTAAGGATTAATGTAACTCCTTGCATCTGAACTTTCGATGTAATAAAATTCGTATTAATTTATGTAATTTTGTACAATTTTTTATCTTCATCTTTCTTTCTTTAATATATATATATATATATATATATATATATATATATATATATATATAACAGTAAAAGGATAAAATAAATCCAACGATATGAGTTAAAGTGGAAAAGCAGAAGACCTAAAGCTCAACGTTTCGCCCAGTTGTTGCGTGGGCTTTATCAAGAGAAGATAAAAGCTAAAGGCTGGGCGAAACGTTGAGTTTTAGGTCTTCCGCTTATCCATTTTAACTTTATTTATATATGTATTACAGAAGATCAGAAATACGTCGATACCGCCGGTTTCTAATCCAAACAAAGGGGCATTTATAATTGGTCTCCTTCACTGGACTCTCTTCAGCATGTGTTTATGTCTGCCTCCCTGGAAAATGGTGGCTCGTGCGTTGTGTGACTTTAGGTCCCCTTTCTTTGGATTTGAAACCGACGGTACCGATGTTGTTCTGATCTTCTGTAATACATATATAAATCAATATTATGTTCTTCCTTTGGATTTTTCTTAATAATTGAGCACTCTGCCGAGGTTCTCTCCCTCTAACCTTACATTATATATATACATATATATATACATATACATATATATATATATATATATACATATACATATATTTACATATATATATACATATACATATATTTACATATATATATACATATACATACATATACATATACATATACATACATATACATATACATACATATACATATATATACATATACATATATATACATATATATATATATATATATATCAGGACCGGCGGGACAGTTATAAAAGTGGGGGGGGGGGGCTCTGCTAAAAAGTGGGGGTCCCGGTTAAACACATGCATATATAACTTCATTATTGATGACCGTAAAGTGGGGATGGGGGTGCAAGTCAAAAAGTGCCGCCGTCCATGTATATATATATATATATCTATATTAATTTTAAATAAATAATATTAATGTTTACCTACATATGCTAGCGTTTCGAGCTTTCGCTCTCATCAGTGCAGGGATGATAATCTCGGATGGTCGCACAGTTCGAACCCCTGCCAAAAAGTCAACCCAGACTCCATAAGCAAGCGCTGTAACCATTAGGCCATGGGGCATTACTACATTCAAGAAGGGAATTTAAGTTCTATTTAAGCGAAGGGCGGCATATCAAGAAAGACTGACTAGAGATTCTACGAACGGAATATGCCTAATAGCTACGTGTCAGTCTATTTTTAACTTCCCCGAACAGGGCTCAACTTTAATCTTATTAAAGGGGCTTATAACAATATTAATTTTTAGTAAATAATATTAAATTATTTTTACCTACATACGCTAGCGTTTCGAGCTTTCGCTCTCATCAGTGCAGGGATATATATATATATATAATTTACTATTTCATGTATCTACACATATAATATTATGTGCTCAATACATGAGTAGAGCTTAGTAGTGGTACGAAAATTATAATTTCCTGCAGAACGTTTCTGTGTAGCTTACTTGCCATAGATATATTTTCATACTACTATATAAACATGGTATTTTTAGTTCATTGAATAGTTGATAAGCATGCAACAGACACGTAGAAATAATACTTCTACATCAAAGATTAAGGTCGTTTGAATCGACCGAAATATCGGTTGGCGTTAAAAGTGTCTGTGTCATTATTTGTTTTTAGTCTGTTTACACGCTTATCCACTATGCCATTTTGTCTGAAATTTCATTTCATGTTTTAAACTACGTCGTGTGAGTGTGTGTGCAAGGCTGTAATGGTAAGATTGAAATTGCTGCTAAAATATGAAAAAAAATTCAGAATAATTCCTTCCCCTGTTTTTTGTTTGTTTTTTTTTTTAAACAAAAAAAACAAAACAAAGCAGCTTCCAAGCTAAAGTCCACCTGAAGTGTTCGGAAACGAATGTGCCGTGGCTTGATGTTACAAAACGCAGGCAACCTTTTCATCACAGATTGTGTTTTTGGCGCATGACCAGAGCGCACGCAGCCGTTGTCGTCAGCCCGTCTGCCGGCGCGCATGACCAAAATTTAAAATGTCACAAGAGAGAGAGAGAGGGGGATAGAGAAGATAGATAGATAGATAGAGAGTGAGAAAGAGAGAGAGAGAGAAGATAGATAGAGAGAGAGAGAGAGAGTATGCTATGCTAAAGGAAAAATCAGAACATCTTTCTCCACCCCCACCCTCTCTCTCTCTCTCTCTCTCTCTCTCTCTCTCTCTCTCTCTCTCTGTAAGATATGAGGAAAATAAGGTACCAAATAATTTATTTTTGTACTAGTCTGTGTTCATGCTTATCCACACACACACACACACACACACACATATATATATATATATATATATATATATGATACAAAATGGAACTAATATTCCAACGTAATGGAAAATGAAAAAAGGAAGACCAAAAATATTATTTATGTGTTCATCAACGTTTCATCTTTATTTCAAAGACTTCCTCAGAATGATTGATTTGAAGAAATAACACACAAATACAAAATATTTGAAACAGTGGTAGAGCTCCTACTATCAATGTTTCACATATTTTGTACTTGTGTGTTATTTCTTCAGACTAATCATCCTGGGGAAGTCTTGAAATAAAGACGAAACGTTGATGAATACATTAATAATATTTTTGGTTTTCCTTTTCTTCATTTTCCATATATATATATATATATATATATAATAATTATATATATACTAGCTGGCTTTGCTCGCTTCACATTTATTATATATATATA
>OY744531.1:10212137-10224637 GCA_963556195.1 Sepiola atlantica
TGAGCCGTATTAGCCCTAAGGAACGTACCCTCATTTAGAAAACATTATTTTTGCTTAAAAAACTCAAAACAGTGTAAAAAACAATACTTTAGTTTTTGTAAGTTTTAAGAAGTGTTTTTCGGCTAAAATTTGTTTTGTTTATTTCAAAAAATCTCGGAAGGGTCAGTCTACACACACATAAAGTTTGGTGAGTTTAACTTTTATTTTGTGGAAGTTATTCAAATTCAAGTTATTCAAATTTAAAGATAGGACCCTTATTTTGGCCCACCGTGTATTAGGCTGTTTAGTTTTAATTAATATTGCTTCTAGTATTTTAAGTCCGTTTATGCAGTTATTTTTGTGTATTATTTTGGTGTTAGATGTTAATATTTTCCGTAGATCGGTCGACTGTAATCTTTTGTTACGTGTAGTAATGTGATGTTGGGTGGCGCTGGTATCGGATAAATGGTAAGTTAGACGTCGAGAGAGAGTTGTTGTAGTATGGCCAATATAGGCGCTACGTACTTGTTCTGTTTGGGTTGTAGGGAGACATTCCTTAAAAGGGCATGAGAACATATATTATTATAAATTGTGCCCTTTTTATGTTCTTTATTATTTATTAGTATTATTATTATTATTGTTATTGTTATTATTATTACGTTTTTATATTTAATCTAATAACCATTCTTTTTATTACTATTATTTTTTCTAAATGTTTTTCTAATTATTATTACTATTATGTAATTTCTCTAACCATTATTTTTTAGAAATCCTTTTTTTTAATTTCCTTTTATAATAATGTTTTGTTTTTTTTATAATAATGTTTCCTATTATTTAAATTGAATGACTCCATATCAAGGCGATCCATAATACATTTCCCCCCTTTTTACATATATTTTATTGGTTTTATTAATGTAAGTTGATTTTATTATTAAAACTGTGTATCATGAAGAAATAAGCATTTTCTTCATCTTCTGTAAAAAAAACAAATTGTATATGTAACAAACATAAAACATTTTGTAAAATTTATTAAAATTGTTTTTCCAAACATTATTTTGTCCATAAAGTATTTGATTTTGTAAAATGTTGAATTTGCTTTTTGATTGTATTATGTTATTATATTTTCTGTAATCAATAAGTTAATATAAACAAATTGACTCATGATTTTTGAAATATCAAAAATGTGTCTAATTTATGGTGAATCATATGATATTTTTTTAAATTTAGTTCTTTTATATTTTTGTACTTTTTACGGTAATTTTTATTTAGTAGTAATTTTGGTCTTCACATGTCCACCCCCAGTTGTGGACTCTAGTCACATGTTTGCTAGGCCTGTATTATGGGTCGCCTTGCTCCATTTATATTCTTCTTTTTTATATTTATTTTTGGTAAAAATAGAGCGTAGGGGCCCCCGATCAACCGCCCGAGAAACCACCTGTGTGCATGTGCAAAACCGCCCGAAAAACCACATGTGCGCATGCGCCAATGTAGACAGGAAGCACACAATTTAAAATATAAAAATATATTAAAAAAACAAAATAAATCTAAATTTCGCAAAACTGAAAACTCTATTTAATGAAAATGTAGAATAAAAAACAAACACGTAATAAAAAAAAACAAATACGTAAATTTATACAGGATACAAATGGTTAATTTTATTTACGTCTTCGTGTTCCCATATTCTTCCGTATTCTTCTGTTTAACAATGATGGTTTCGTCGATTTCGACGATTTTTTTTCTACTCCTCCGATTTGCTGCTAACACGCTTTGCCTTCAATGTAAGACACGCAGACATCACGGAAAAAACGGAACCGGTCCACGACTGTTTTGCGTGAATAGTCGTAATTGTCCAAAATTAGTTTTTCGGGGTATTTCTTTGCCCAAAGATACATGAGTATTACTAATTTCTTCACTACCAATCCATTTCATGGTAGACCTACAAACACAGTCTGGATTCTTTAATTAATTTTAATTCTTTAAAAAAAATAAATAAATTCGCAGTAGTAGATAAGCGTTCGTTACAATTCTTCTATTTTCATTTTACATCAATTTTAAATTGTGCGCTTCCTGTCGTCACTTCCGGTGGTTTCTCGGGCGGTTGATCGGGGGCCCCTACGCTCTATTTTGATCCCTCGGGGAGTCTTCTTTATATCCCTAATTTTTTTAATTTAAAATTTGTAAAATTTCTTATTCACCGCCGGTTTTCTATATACGTGAATTAAGTTCGGCCACCCATCAAAATAGTTTCTAGTTTTAAATCTATTAATAATGGAGTTTATGTATCTGTCTGTCTGTCTGAAGCCGAAACTCCAGTATGACTATTTAACTGAAACTAATCTTTTTGAAATTCTTTATATACTGTCATCAAAAGGCGTTCAGACACCAGATGGGTGTTTTCATTAACATAAGTCATTCCTTTAAACCTTCAATTAAATTCATATTTACAAATATACACTTATAACTGCTATTATCCAATTTACATATGTATTTACAATATTTTCCGATAAGGTTATATTAATAAACATTATTCATACAATTAATTAAAGCCATTTTCATCATAACCGGCGTGTTTTCTAAACCATTTCAACGCGAGTACTGTTAAAATTGCAAAGTCATTAGCTGTTTAATCAGTGGTGTCCTCCCTCCCTCCGGTAATTAAATATGGCGATCTCATTAAGCAGCCGATTAGTTGTTTAATCAGTGGTGTCATCCCTCCCTCCGGTAATTAAATATGGCGATCTGATTAAGCAGCCGATGTTAATATGTAAACAACAACGCTGTAATCCACCGTGCTCAGTTTTCCATTTTTAAAACCGTCCTAAGTTTGTTTATTCTTAGCCATTATGTTTTAAAACACAAATTTATTAAATCAAATTGTTTAATTAAAATAATAATTGATTTAAAAATTACTATATAAAAACGCGCGCACGCACGCACACGCACACACACACACAGTTCAGGCAAACTTTCTCTTTCCGAGAATTAAAAAACTTTTCGTGTTTACTGTATTTGATTTCTTAATACTTTCATATCCAATATTATCATTTTTTCACGATCTGTTTTATTTATTTAAAAAAAAGATGTGATTTTTTTTTTCTTTAATGTCAACAAAATAAACTAACACATTGTACTGGAAAACTATACAACTGATTGTAGAATCAAATTATTTAATTAAAAAAAGGTCATTAAACAAACACCTACCCCCCCCCCACACACACACACACACTGTGTTCACTGTATTTGATTTTTTGGTGCTTTTTCATTTTAGGACCCACGCTAACTTTGACCCCATCGTTACAGTTAGGGTTAGGGTTTTTTTTTTCCTTTTTAATTAAAAATATTTACATGTATAGGGGGGGGAGGATAAAAAAATTGGGGAAGGCGGTCAAAAAAATTTTTTTTTTTTTTTCTTAACTAAAAAATATTTCTATGACTGGTAATATAAAAAAATTGAGGGGGGTACAAAAAATTTTAGGTAGGATCGAATTTTTTTTCCTTTATTTTCAACTAAAAATAATCTTGGTCATAAACACAGAAAATCAATGTCTAACCACCACAGAAATATGACTGGGGCTCCATTGGCTTACGCGTGAGCCTTCATTTCTGATGCGGCAGCCTAGCAAAAATATGCGACCGGAGGGAGCATATATTTGCTAGTATACCTAATCATGATACGTGCTCCTCTTAAGAATAGAATCATATTTTCAAGTTATACCGTTACTTCTACGTATATCCAGACCTGCTCTCTTATACACTTTTTCTCCTCTAATTATTTTAATTTATAAGAAAAATATTAACTCTTATTTTATTTATTTTTGTATTTTAGTTTTCTTTCTTCACCGGAAGTTCTTGGAAAGAAACTTTGTTCATGGAAGTTTCGTTTGGTTTTAGGTACACAGAGGGAGAGAGGGGAGTTCTTTGCAGTAGTTATGGATAGACGAGTTCTTGCCGTGAATTTTTTTACAAGAAGCGGGGAGGGGGGGCAACTAGAGATTGTTAATCTACAAATTTACCAAACTGAATTTCTCGGAGAAGCCACGACTCTAGAAAAGAACACATTTTGAATTCGGAAAAAAAAAGAAAAAAAAAACAGACAAAAAAAATGCATGAATAAAGTTTGTCTCCCCCCCCCACCCCCGTTTGTGTGTAATCGATCGTCATCAATGAATCAATGAAACAACAACAACAACAACATTGTGACGACGACGGAAAAGTGAGTAAATAAATTAACAAAAACAAACAACAAATTAAAAAAAACAAAAAACATATAAATTAATAGCGGTTGTACTCGAGGAAGACATCGTCGCATTTAAATCTGGGTAATGATTTTTTTTTTCCCCCAAAAGGTGCGCAAATGAGGAGCCGAGAAAGTGCATAGCACACACATCATACAAGTCATGTTGTACACGATCACAAATAACGTATGTAACAAAATTTTAAAATACACACGTGACCACCCACCTCCAAACAATCACCAATAACAAATAATTTTTTTTAATACACACGTGACCCCCCTCCACACAATCACCAATAATAAATACAACATTTTTTTTTTAAATACACACGTGACCCCCCTCCACACAATCACCAATAATAAATACAAAAAAAATTATTTTTTTTAATACACACGTGACCCCCCCTCCACACAATCACCAATAATAAATACAAAAAAAAATTTTTTTTTAATACACACGTGACCCCCCCTCCACACAATCACCAATAATAAATACAAAAAAAATTTTTTTAAATACACACGTGACCCCCCTCCACACAATCACCAATAATAAATACAACAACAATTTTTTAAATACACACGTGACCCCCCTCCACACAATCACCAATAATAAATACAAAAAAAAATTTTTTTTTAATACACACGTGACCCCCCCTCCACACAATCACCAATAATAAATACAACAACAATTTTTTAAATACACACGTGACCCCCCTCCACACAATCACCAATAATAAATACAAAAAATTTTTTTTTTTAAATACACACGTGACCTCCCTCCACACAATCACCAATAATAAATACAAAAAATGTATTTTTTTAATACACATGTGACCCCCCTCTACACAATCACCAATAATAAATACAAAAAAAAATTTTTTTTAATACACATGTGACCCCCCTCCACACAATCACCAATAATAAATGAAAAAAAAAATGTTTTTAAAATACACACGTGACTCCTCACCTCCCTCACTGCACTCTCTGATTCAAAAGTCTTTTCGGGAGGATTATTTGGATTATTCAGATATATATATATTTTTACTATTGAGTCACCACTTATGAAGGCCAAAAGCCACTCGAAGATAAGAATTAATGAGACTGCAATAGTTGCCAGCTAAAAGATGAGGAACACTATGGGAGTATTAACATTGATCATAGGTCTGAAATGATTACTGATGGGGCGGTTTTTGACAAGAATTTGTTGACACTGGATTTGAAGACGACCATGTTGCAATCAACAGGGAAGCAGTCCTGCAGTAATGTGTTCTACAAACGGGAAGCCCTAGCAAAGTAGCTCTGTCCGTAAAAATTTCGCCTGACGCTAGGCACATGGAAGGAGAAAGGAAAATCTTTTTTCAATGTGGTATTCTCATCTTGGATGTTATTACCACGTAACCTCTGACCTTCTTCAGGGACGCCTGGTCGAACTCGGCAATCTGTATGGAATTTTGTACAGAACCCTTTATTTAAGCCATAAGGAGAAGTGGCGCAATGGATAAAAGTGCTATGTTATAATCAGTTCTAAATAGCAGTCTTCTTGAAGTTGAAGAATCTGTACAGAATTTCAAACTGAACCCTTTATTTAAGCCATAAGGACCCGTGGCACAACGGATAAAAGTGCTAAGTAATAATCAGTTCTAAATGGCAGTCTTCTTGAAGTTGAAGAATCTGTACAGAATTTCAAACTGAACCCTTTCTTCAAGCCATAAGGACCCGTGGCACAACGGATAAAAGTGCTAAGTAATAATCAGTTCTAAGTGGCAGTCTTCTGGAAGTTGAAGAATCTGTACAGAATCTCCCAGAGGTTGAAATCCATTTATGAGAGATCAAACCTGACATGATGTTCCTGTGTGAAACCGGAATTGGCTTGTCATGTTCAAATGATGATTTAAAAAGTATTGGTTGGTGTTCTATGACCTCAAAGCGCAACCCCCAAAGGCATGGTATATGTGCGTACATCAGGGATGGTTTCCATGTGTTAGAGACATCTTCAATGAAGACCCTGAGTTGCCATCCATGTGTTTTTGTGTCACCTTTTTCATAGTACCTTGTTCATCTTAGCCCTTTACCGCCCCCACAATGAAGGAATTACTATCTTCATTAGAATCTCAGAAAAAATTGACAAGATCCTGTCTTTTTTATTTTTAACATAGTTCACCCCAAACAAGGCAGACCGCCACTGTAGACGTAAGGGGCTACTAAGAAAAAGGGTGAGAGTTTTTTTTTGTTTTTTTTTTTTTAAGGGGGGGCTCAACCTAAATTTGGAGCTGTGTAGCGAGATGTCTGTTTACATTAGTTTTAAATTTCTGCATGTCAGTCCTGTCAGGAAAACAGGGAGCAGGGAGGGAGTTCCAGAGTCCAGCAGCACGAGGAAAGAAGCTTTTGGAGTAGAAAGTTTATCGGCATCTGGGGACCTCCACAGTGAATGGATGGGATTTGGCAAATTGTCGGGTTGGTCTAGTGAATTTGCGTCGTGGGGGCACCAGAGCAGCAAGTTAATCAGAGCACAGTCCATTCTCCACATCATTTGATAAAACCAAACTTTTCGCAAAGAACTTTGCTACAAACTCCTTTGCGATCAGGACCATCAACTTCCAGAATTTCAGCGTGTGACTAAAAATACTCTTAGTGATATACGTATATCGGTCCAGGATGTTGTCAAACTTATCAGGAAGCTAGATGCAAGCAAGGAAACTGTTCCTGACAATATTTTAGCCATTGTGCTTAAAAAGCTGCTATCGGAATTTGCTCCAATCCTAACCAAATAATACAAGCGATGCTTAAAGGAAAAACACTTTCCGTCTATTTGGAAAACATTCTTCGTCTTCTGCATCTCAGTACAGACCAATCAGCCTCCTATATATTATGAGTGAGCTGCTTGAATCTGTGATAAATCAAGCAATTATCAACCACCTCAGTAAAAACAAGCTACTTAGTGACAAGCAATACGGATTTCGTCTTGCAAGGTCAACTGTTGATGTGCTAATATCACATAGGATCAGCAAATCTCTTGACAGGGGCTTTGTTTCTAAAACGATAGCGCCTTGATATATCGAAGGCCTTTGACAGGGTCAGGCACAACGGGTTGCTTCATAAACTCACCAACTATGGAATATCTGGCAATGTCTTTGCAATCATTGAATCCTTTCTTTTTGATAGGTTTATAAAAGAAGTTGTTGATGGGCAGAGGTCTTCTGAAGCATACAGAATCAACGTCAGTGTGACCCTATGAATCTATTCTGGGGCTAACACTCTTCATTAATGATCTGCCAAATCGTATCCTGAGGCCATTTGTTGACATCTACGCAGACGACACGACTGTCTATGGCTGCACCTCGAAGCACACCGATGATCAAGGTTTCGCTGATTCTTTCTCTTCGGACCTGAAGCATGTAGTGCACGGGGGGGGGGGGGAAGTGGCTTGTTACTTCTAATACCTCTAAAACCAAGCTTCCCTCCTTTCACTACCAACACTTGGATCCTTGTTTTGCTCCAATCAAAATGAATGGCTCTCTCCTCAAAGAAGCGTCTTATTTGGATAAGTTCCTAGGTCTGACGTTCACTCCAGGTATTTAATCGCTTCCCACAAAGCAATATGTGACACAAGGTCGGAAAGTGGGGAGATCAAGCTAGCCAGCGCCCCTAAAGGAGGAGCACTCTGGCCTATCAAAAATAGCCTGGGCAACCCCGTCGGCATTCCCCGGTAAGGGCGCCTCAGGCAGCAAGCAATAAACTTACTCCTCCCCAAAGAGGGAAGGCAAGGCCTGGGAGGGTGCACCTCCTAGGAAAACCCAGGACAATATACCTCAGCCCGGCAGATAAAAGGCCACGTAAATGGTCCAGTTCCTGCCGGACTGATTGTCGAGAACGAATCCTCGACTGGTATTACCCCATCCCGACGTCTTCAATCAACCGAAGTTAATGAGAGACTGATCAGGTTGGGGTTGGTTCACTCCAGATCTGAAATAGAAGGCGTATATCCAGTCCGTTGCTACGGTCATTGGGAAAATAGTTGGGTCATTTTACCGCTTCAATAAGTACCTAACACCTGATGCGATCCTCTAGCTATATAAGAATCAGATACAGCCAAAGATGGGGAGGTACTGCTGTCACATCTGGGGAGGTGCCACATAGATCACTGTTTCCTGCCTTGACAGAGTACAAAATCGACTTTGAAGTGATCTTTTTTTTCACCCCTGCAACCCTTTTATCACAGAAGAAACGTTGCTAGTCTCTCTCTGCTCAATCGTTATTACCATTGAAGGTACTCAACCGAGCTACAATCTTTGGTTCCCCCTTGTAAGACATTCGCAGCAGGAACTCGTCTTCTACTAAATAAAAAAAAACTTTCCTTTCTCCCACCATGTGCCTAGCATCAGGCGGAATTTTCATAGACAGAGCTTTTATGCCATGACTTCCCATTTTTGGAACACATTGCTGCGGGACTGCTTCCATACTGATTACAACTTGGTACTAGTTAAAAACCACTCTATAAGTAATAAGTTCATACCATTGATCAATCTTAGTACTCCCAAAGATTTTTAATTAATTAATTTTTTTTATTAACTTAGTTCACCCTAAACAAGGCAAGCCACCACTGTAGACATAAGGTGTTACTGAGAATTAGAGTGGAAAGATGCACCAGCCCAGACGTGACAACAATACTCCATGCATGGGAGGATGGTGACTTTGTAGAGATATAGAATAATGTCAGGTGTGAGAAATTTTCTAGCACGGTAGAGGGAGTCAACTTTCTTTGCAGCAGCCTTGGCAATGTCTTCAATATATTTGTTCCAATTCATGTTACCTGTGAATGTTAGGCCAAGGAGTTTGAATGCTGGACTCACAGGTAGGGTGGTATTAGCCATGACAATCTGTGGTTGAAGAGGTTTCTTGTAGTTGTTGAGGGAAAGGAGCTTCGTCTTAGCAGCATTAAATGTTAACATCCATTTATGACCCAATTCCACTACAGACTGGACGTCACTTTTTAAGGATTCAGCAATTGCCTCGGATCGTGCGCGTCCGTTTTATCCACATGACGAGAGTAGTGCATGGTGTCGTCAGCAAATATACCAATCTCAGACACAATGTCATCAGGGAGGTCGTTTATGAAAATCAGAAACAATAAAGACCCAAGGATCAATCCCTGGGGTACACCTGCATTTATGTCATGTTGTTTGGATGAACGGCCATCGAGGACAACCTGGATCTTTCTTTTAGTTAGGAAGGATCTAATTATATTAAATATTCGTCCAGTAATACCACATGGATTTTTGTCAAAGGCTTTAGATATATCACCTGCCTTGTCTAGTGTATGGTATATGCGTTCAGAGATGACTGTTAGGATGTCCGCAGTAGACCATGCTTTCCTTAAATCCATACTGATCCTTATCTTTCAACTGACAATCATTCCAATCTGATTAATCCTTATCCTCGAGTGGCTCCTGGCCTTGATGAGTGATGACTCACTAGTAAATAAACAAAAAGTACACCCACTTGTAGAAAATAAAGAAAAGAATAAACTTGTACGTTGATCGGCAAAAATAAGAAAGTCGGAGGTGGGTGGGGGGGCTCATTATTCGATGAAGTTCAAAATTTGATGGGGATTCAATCGATTTGTATTTTTTTGTGGTTATTTAAATCAAAGAAATCAACCATTTACCTTGATGAGCTGACAAAAAAAAGTTTTTTTTAGTGTCACAGGTGCGCGTTTTTATATTGGGGGGAGTGAGGTGGGGTATGAAAGTGACGGCCGGGGAGGGGGTGGGGTGCGGAACGATGAAGAGGGGGGAGAGGGGGGTGAAAAAACGACAAATGATACAGATAGAAATGTTTTTTTGTTGTTTATTCAGTGAAGAAAACAAAGAAATTGCAGTAAGAGAAAAAGAAAGAAACGCTGAATAGAATGACAGAACATGTAAGAAAAGGGGAGGGGGGGGAGAAAGGAAGAAGAAAAGAAAGTCGTTGATAGTGATGAAGAAGAAAAAGAAGAAGAAGAAGAAAAAGAAGTAGAAAAAGAAGAAGAAAAAGAAGAAGAAAAAGAAGAAGTAGAAAAAGAAGAAGAAAAAGAAGAAGAAAAAGAAGAAGTAGAAAAAGAAAAAAAGAAGAAGAAAGAAAAAAAGAAGAAGAAAAAAAAGAAAAGAAGATCATCGAATGTTAGAGGATAGAGAACGGAAAGGAAAGAGATGGAAGAAAATGGAGAGAGAGTGAGAGAAGAAGAAGAAGAAGAAGAAGAAGAAGAAGAAGAAGAAGAAGAAGAAGAAGAAGAAGAAGAGGGAATGGGGAAAAGAGGAAGGTGAAGAGGAGAGAGAAGGAGAAGAGAGAAGCCTCGCCACGCATCGCCACACAAGATTGGCGTACGACGGTTGTTGGTGCCGTTTTGCTCGTAGTGAAACTGGTGGGCTGCTGCTGCTGCAAAAGAAGCTAAATAAAAAAGGGGGAGGAAGGGGAGGGCGAGAGAGAGAGGGAGGGAGGAATAGGGAGGGGGAAGCTGGACGGTGGCGGTGGTGGGTGCGCTCCTACAATGGATGAAGGAAGCACGGATGAGTAGTTTAAAAACGGCACAGTCCAACAAGGGACACACATACACACACACACAACACACACACACATATATATTTATATATATATATATTTAAATATATATATATATTTATATACAGTAATACATTTTAATCTCTTTCTCTTTCCTTCTTCGAATATATGGATGGATAAAATACAATAAAAACAAAACAGTTGTACGGATGCTGCATCTACCGACTTCTCCGGCATCGACATCATCATCATCATCATCACCATCATCGTCTTCATCAATATGTTTCTCCTTTGTGGTGGCCGTGTTTCGATCGGCAACGACCACCATCATCAGTAGCATCAGTGTCGCCACCAGTGTCGCCTTTGTTGTTGTTGTTGTTGTTGGTCATATTTATTAAGGCGACGAGCGACCCCCACTCGCCATCATCATCATCGACATCCTTTATTATTGAAAAGAAGAAGAAAAACAACCTTATCAACAGGCAACAACAACAACAACAACGACAACGTGCTGCTTGAGGTGGTTGTTGTTGTTGTTGTTGTTATTATCGTCGTCGTCGTCCCCCTCCTCCTTCTCCTCCTCTTCTTCTTCTTCTTCGGCCCGTGGTGTGGGTGGGGCGGTGAGATTCGGCCACACACACAAAAAAGGAAACCTTGGCCAAAAAATCAAAACAAAAAACCTTTTACCCTCGGAACTACACGGACAGGTAAGACATTCCCTTTTGATTGCTGCAAAACGATTACATCTCAACACCACGACTGAGACACAAACACATACACACACACACATACACCAATATACACACCATTGTTCCAATTACACATCTATATATGATCTACACACATACGTATGTATAATCTACATACGTATATATATATATATATATATATATATATATATATATAATCTACAAATGTATAATCTACGTAATACGCTTCTGACGATCGGATTTACCGTGAACCTGCAGCAAAGTGATAAAATGAGCCCCTTTTAATTATTTATTATTATTGTTATAAAGCTCTACCTGAAAGGATATAGAGCCCTTTACGTGCACACGGTCTGCTGCCTTGATTCGGTTCTGTTGCGATTCCGTGAAGTTGATTGTTCATATTATTATATGTATGTAGTGTGTTTGATCTTCCATGTGCACCCACTGTCTTATTGCCTCAAAAAAACGCATGGGTGTGTCTCTCTCTCACACGCACATTATATATATATATATATATATATATATATATATAGTATGAAAGGAAACTTATCAAAAGTAAGCTACACAAACGTTTATTTCCGGAGAAATTATCAGACTAATTGATGATTTCCGTCAAGAGCGAAACAAACGTTTCTGTGTAGCTTACTTGCCATAAGTATATTTTCATACTACTACTACTGCTACTAAGTTCTACTGACGTATTGAGCACTGTTCGAGTAAATACTGAATATATATATATTCATATATATATATTCATATATATATATATATATATATATTCATATATATATATATATATTCATATATATATATATATATATATATTCATATATATATATATATATATATATATATATATATATATATATATTCATATATATATTCATATATATATATATATATATTCATATATATATTCATATATATATATATATTCATATATATATATATATATATATATATCATATATATATATATATATATATTCATATATATATTCATATATATATATATATATATTCATATATATATTCATATAT